>NW_004624785.1:10563872-10586145 GCF_000247695.1 Heterocephalus glaber | reverse complement strand
TCAAGTGGGATTCATCCCAGGGATGCAGGGATGGTTCGATATACGAAAATCAATTAATGTAATACACTATATCAATAGAGCCAAGGACAAAAACCATGTAATTATCTCCATAGATGCAGGTCTTTCTTCAAGGAGCACATCAGAACAAAACTTAGGTACCAGAGATCTCATTTCTATTGGATCAATCATGATTTTTAAGTCTTTCCATAGACCTAGAATGTATATTTAAAAAAATTTTTTTAGAATTTTATGAGTACATGTTTGTAATACACAGTGATTACATTCATTGCGTGGAACTGGTACATATACAATACACATCTCAATGCTTTTTTTTCGAAAACATGTTTTTAAGGAAAAAATATATCATGAGTTTATATTGCTATTTCGGATTATGATTTAGGAGTACAGAATTTTTATTTAAATTAATTGATCTTACAACTGTATCTCCTTTCAGTTGTGCCAAAAGTTTCGGATTCCAACACTGCTAACAAGTATTCCATTTGCTGGGGTGGAGCTCAGTGATCGGGCACTCGCTGAGCATGTGCACAGCCTTGGGTTTGAACTCTAACACCAGTACAAAAATAAAAACTCAAAAAACCAAATGCACACACAGAAATTCCCAATTATTCATCTTGTTATATCTTATTGTACATGTATGATCTCAGTGTAATCATTTGCAAATTATTATTAATGGCCTCATTATTGAAAACAATTTACAATTTGTTGCTGTTCTTTTTTCCAGTGGGCAATTCCATTTAGCATGTATGAGGCGTGATAAAAAAACACAATGAATGCTTAAAGTTTTTTTAAAATTTCACTGAAAGACACACTAACATTAATCCTTCTTAAAATAGTCCTTTAGTCTGTCTCCCTTTGAACATACTTAAGGCAAAGTTCTTGCCATTTCCTGAAGCAGTTCTGGAAGTCCTCATTCATGGGTGTTTTTAGTCCTGCTATCATGGCTGCCTCAATGTCCTGAATAGATATAAAATGGTTACCTTTGATGATGATTTTGACTTTGGGGAAGAACCAGAAATAACATAATGCCAATTGTGAATGATTTTTCTGTTTCTTCATTGTCTAAGTTCCTATGATATGCTTTTATTACAATGTTAAACTATTGATATTAAAAAGAAAAAAGAAATCACGTAATGCCAGATGGATGAAGACATACCATGTTTTTATGAGCCTGCCTTTCTGTTTGATGGCACTGAGTAGCAACATTCACTATATGAAAACACGAAAGAGGACAGACTTTCAGAACTGCTTCAGAAAGTGGCAAGAACAGTGGGTTATATGGTTTTGAAACAAGGGTGAAGACTTTGAGAGGGATGAATGACAATGTGTCTTTTACTGTAATAATTTTTTAAAAATTTAAAGATATACCATGTATGATGTGAATTTCATTTTTCTGACCTAGTCTGTCCAGCAGAAGAGTAGTACCATCTTGCCTTAAAAAAAAATCAATGAGAACACTTGCTTTTTTTTTTCACTTGCCCACAAACTTGTTGCTAAACTTTCGGAATTTTGCTAATCTGATAGGTAAGAAATAATTACTGTGTACAGTTTGACGATGCATTTCTCTTATTTTGAGTGCAGTAGAAAAATCATTTCAAATCTAAATCCATTGCATTTTTTTCTGGGAATCCTTTTGTTATTTTTTCATAGAGCTATGGCTTTTTCCTGTTCTCTTGTCATGTTTTTTC
The DNA here is from genome assembly GCF_000247695.1 of Heterocephalus glaber. The sequence goes on along the minus strand of NW_004624785.1, from coordinate 10,584,439 downwards.
TGTATTAGTTGTACCAATTCTTGATTGTCATACGAGGTCTAAATGCTCCCCCAAGGGGAAAGTATCATTTTGCTTTTTACTTTGCTAACAGAATTTTTTTCCATGCAAAAGTTTATCATACTTAAACAGAGCAAGATGATTTTATTTTCCTACACCTTCAGACATTGAATTAGAGTTAGGAAAGTTTTCCTGGATTCTAGATCACAGAATAATATGCTAATTAAACTTATTTTGGTTAAGTATTCTGTTGATTTCAATCTTTAAATATCTGATGCATTCCAAGTTTATCCAGTTGTACAATATAAGCCATGTGTCATTTATATTTTTTTCTGAGCAGGCCCTTAAAGCCCTCCTTTCCTTGCTCATGACATTGGTGTGTCCTCTGATGTCACAGAAGGCTGGCTGAGAGAATTGGTCCAAGCAGTTGGGATACAGGCTTACTCATACAAGATAGCTGAACAACTCCAAGACATAATCTGAAATTTTTGAGACTGAATAATTTGGGATTGAAACCATTTGGACGAAAAGTTTTAAATTTATATTCAGAGCATTTCCTATGCCTGAATTTTTCAATTACACATCTAGAAACTGGGCTTTGCTGATCAACAGATTTGCTGCTCCAATCAGATCTCGTGTTTGCATGGCCATGATTTTATACATTTATAAAAAAAATCATCTCAAGGTTGGAGATAGTGTCAGAATGGCCATGCACTCCACTCCACCTCTTCCCAAACCTGCAAAGGGGCAAGGCTACAGGCTTCACAAGGGCTCTGATTCTGGGCAAGTTTCTTATAAGTTAAGGATTCAAATGTTGTAAAGTGTATGTTTCAAAGGGAAATTTAAACCAAATAAAAGAAAAAGAAATAAAAATTTTAAAGCAAAGATGAAATTACTTTGCTTACACAAAGAGAAGACTACACATCTCTTTTTCACCAGGGGCCAGGTAGATCTCAGGAAATAGGTGCCATGGAATTACTTGTCCCAATTCCTAAATGGAAAGAAAAACCTTAGATGGGAATGATTATTGCTTATTCAAGTTGGACAACTGGTCACAAAGTGAGTGATTTCATTGTTGTGACTATATGTATAAGTAACTTGTACTTGTCCGAAATAGCTTTTATCAATATCATTTCACTTGTATAAGGTTGCACAACGTGTTTCTTATGTGTTAAATTTTCTAACTTGAAATAAAGGGCAGAAAGAAAGAGGTACTTCTAAGAGTTATCTATTTTTATCTAATAAAATATTGGGCCAATAACCATTTTTTACCTCCAGGAAACACTAGATTCATCTTTGCCTTCTCTTCTTGGGTGCATATCAAGATATACAACTTCTGGAGATTATCAGAGATGAGAAGATAAGAGTTTTTAAATGAATCTCCTTTCATTTTTTTTTCACTAATACAGTATCTTGCTTGGCACTGTTTCTATTAGTGACCTCCAAGTCTATGACTTCTAGAACACACATTTTACTCCCTTTGTTTCTTCTTTAAAGAAAGAAAAGCCTGTTATAACAGCAATGAATAATCTAATGGCATCCTGCTGGTACTCCCTACTGCTCCTTGTCTCTCCTTCTTTCATGTATGTGTTATCACACACAAATGCAATGTCTACAGCTCAGGCATATTAACAGACACCCCCACCTGCCTTGCCCCTAATTAAGGTGCCAGCCCCATGCCTCCCTCCCAGCCACTGGAGAACAGATTGCCTGTTCCATCACTCAAGTCCATTATTCTCGTTTCCTCCTGTGGCACATGTTCTTTCTTGATGCTTTGTAGCTCATGGTTAAAAGAGGTGAGGCATATTTAGTATTTTAGGGTTAATATTATATAACCTTGACTTTTACAAGCTAGACACCCTGGGGACTGATGTTTAATAGATGTTAATGGAATTTGATTTTTATACACACTAGATGCGAACATTTATCTTCTAAATAAAATAGTATGAAACCTTATGCAGCACCAAGAAAATTTCAAAACAAATTATTTTTCACTCTGTAACCTCAAATCAAATCACTGAGCAAAGCAAAAAGGCTGTTTTTCAATATTTAGAATTTAAAACTTGCATATAATGATTAATTAATTACTCAGAGAGGGTCAGTGTTAACTTTACATTTTGCCATAGTTATTATTATCACAAAACAGTTCCAAAATAGTGCAAAGAAAGATACTTTCTCCACAAGCTGTTTTCCCAGTGCTTTTCAGTAGGCAAGGAAGGAGTCCTTTCTGTCAAAAGAAGTCTGACCCCAATCATATTCAATAATAATTGGCCTGGTATATGTTTCAAAGTTTTTTATTTAAAGAAAAGAATCTTTAACAAAGCATTATTATTCAACAATTTACAGTTATCTGTGTACCACAGTGTGTGCTGGGTAAATTAATTTGGTGTTTTAAGGTTGTTACTAGGGTCATGACAGGCAGTTACTTATTAATGTACATTTTTGTCTAGATGTTCAATAAAGTTCAGTTTCAAATTTGGCCTAATCTTGTGATTTACAGAATTTGGATAATAATAAAAATAGAAGAAAATAGCATCTTTGTACCTTTGTAATCTTCACAATTCTTTAACATATAAAAAAGCTGTCAGTTTATTCTTATATATTTCATATGCTGAAATCTCTCTAGTTCCAATTAACGAAGAAAAACTCTTCTCTTTCTGCTTCAGTGCCTGGACTTGCAATGTCTGCTTAATGAACATCTGAGGAGTAACTGACTGAGTTTGATAGCAGCGGGGTGCTCATGGTGAAGATAAGGTAATGCAGGGCACCTCACCTCGAAGAGTAAGGTGAGAACCAGACCGGGTTCTTGTCTTAATCCTGTCCTGTACCGGACATGGGACCTTTGGTAGGTAACTTAGCTTTCCTGGGCTTCTGATTCCTCTATGTAAATCTGGATGCCAGAGACAATATGGAATGGCCTTCCAGCTCTAAAAGTCTACAGTTTTGAATCTTAAAATTAGCCAGTCATTGTTCTTGCCAGTGTTCACTGTGGATTTCAGCTATGTGTCTCTACGGGAAACACAGACACACGCTGTCCTGCATTTGTGATTAGACATAGTAGCCTCTAGAATGAAATTTAGGAAGAGGTTCCAAATACTAAGGTCAGCGGAAGAATGACAGAAGGCCTGGGGGTTCACACATGGAAGACTTGAGCAAGTGTGGGAGAAGTAGAAGGGGAATCCAGAAAAGAAAGGTCTCCATCACTCAGGCTAGAGAAGTCTCTAGGCACCAAGTTTCCTCAAGGTCAAAAGTGAGTAGGTTTTTATTTATGACAGATTAGCAAATGATTAACTTCTAAGAGGCTTCCCCTCCAGAGATCACAGGATGCCTTATTTCCTAGTTGGATGGTTCTTTGCACATAAATAAAGGAGAGTCACTGCTGCCTGTTGGGAGATACTCCGACAAGACAGGCTTGTTCTTGTCTCTGTCTTGATTTACTATATGACCTTGGGCAAGTCATTATTCGTCCTCCGAACCAGTTTCTCTAATTGTAAAATGGAAATTAAAATACTCACTGCCTCTCCTGAAGATTAATGAGACAATGAATCTCCTCAAGCTCCCCGAGGGGAAGAGGCCATGTATAAGAAAGTAAAGAACTGTTAAATAGTACTGTTGGACTTTTCACACAACTTGGGAAAGAAAAAAACAGGGAAAAACCCTTGAGTTTGAAGCCTCTCCGTCTATAAAGGCAGAGTGCTCTGTGTATTACACAGTATGCACTGGCAACGGTGAAGGACAGTTGGGAGGTGGCCCTGAGTTATTTCCTCTTGCTCTGCTGAGATCACTGACACCTTGGGCAAATTACTGCTGTGAAGTTTGTTTCTTCTTCTGTAAGATATTGAATAATATACTACTTATCATATATATATATATACACATACCGAGAGATAAGTAGGTATATAGATAGATATACAGACAGGTATACAGATAGAGATGTATAGGTATTTGGCATATTACTGATTTCCCAATAAATATTTGCTTATAACCTGCTTCACAGCAGCATAATTCAAACTACTACGGGAACATTTTCTTTTTAAATATCAAAAGCCTTTATGAGGGAGCGTTGGGATAGAGACAAACGTGATATAAACATCTATATTTTTAAAAGGTGGCGGGGAGCTAATGGATAGTCATAAAGCTTACTTTCTTCCGCGCGACTGGAGCACCTGGACAACGCCTTAAAATTCCCCGGCACCGACGCGAGGGGGCACTGTGCACCTGCTTTGGCGATGGAAAGAGCGCGGCCCTGGTCTCGTCCCGCATCCCAGCGCCTGGGCGCCCTGCACCTTACCAGAGTGCACGACCTTAGCTAGGGCTTCAGAAAGGGGGGGCCTGGGTGACCGGTGCTGGGGCCGCCAGCAGCCTCAGAAACAGTCACGCGTGCCTCTCCCCAGGAATATACGGCAGATAGGGTCCTTTCTGGAAGGTGTTTTGAATTTGAGATTCCCGGGTCCGGAGCTAGAGAACCCGGGTTCCCCTTGAACTGCAGGGAGCCTTTGGGCTGCACCCCCTTCGGGTATTTTCTTCGGCATCATCTGATTTTTTTTTAAGGGGTCTGTGTTTCAACAGGGAGTAAGCTCTATTGACATAGCGAAGGAAAGACCACACTCTCAGGAGCCAAACGCGCGCCAGACCCTGAATCGCCACTTGTTCACCTCCCGAGGTCGGGGCGGGAGGCAGGCACGCCCCACGGGACTTCTTCAGAAAAAGGGTCTGGGTCAGGTCCTGAAATAGTCCAGATGTGAAGTTGAATCGCACCTCTGCGAAAAGGGAAGAGAGAGCGTTTGTCTCCAGGGCTGCTCGCTTCCCTTTCCCCCAACAGGAGGTCAGACACCGGCAGCGCGGTTTGTTCCACCTGCCGCTCGCGTTCCCACCCCAGAAGCTTGCTCTGGCCTTGAACCGTACCACGGGAAAAGGCGGCTGATTTGGTTACTGTCTGGAAAGGAAGTGCCGCGGGAAGAGCTGTCCTGCCGTCCCCTCGAATCCAGCTACACGGTGGTGCACAGTATTGCTTTGCACGGGATCCTGGGGCAGGAGACCCAGCTCCGACCCCGGGACTGAGCGCCTCGCGCGTTCCCAGAGGCTGAACTACCCTCGTGCCCGGGCCCAGTGCAGGGCGGGGACACCGGAGAGAAAGCGTAGGGCCCATAAAGGTCTTGCTTGGCAGAAAGCAGGAAAGGGGACCAGGCGGGATGCCTTCGCCAGGGAGAAAGTACAACCCATCTCAAACTTTCGCAGGTCTGGGGCGGTAGGTAGGGCGCGCCGGGCCGGAGCAGCGGCAGCCTCCCCGCCACGCCGCGCGCCCAGCTGTGGCGAGGAGGGGCTGGACGCGGGCTGTCCCCAAGTCGCACCCACCCGCCCGCCGAAGTGCCGCCGCTCGGGGCACAGCTCAGGCGACCACAGAAGCAGCCAGATCGCCGGCTTGCAGCGTGAGCGTGGGCTCCGAGGAAGGAGGACTCAACGCGGACCTATCTGCGCGCAGGGACGTTGACCTCGCAGCCACGTTGACCTCGCAGCCTCGCCCAGCCCTGTGGGGTGGCGGGGCCGTGCCCTTGGGCACGCAGCACTGGCGTCAGACAGGCTCAGGAAGAGGTGAGCGCAGAGACTTCCACGGGCTGCAGAAGTCCGATTAAAAAGAAATGTCAAAAGCCACCCGAGGCAGCCAGCCCCTGGAGCCTGCCACCCTCAAAGCCACCCGCACCTCGCGGGGAGGACGACGGTGACCGGCGCTGGTGAAGAAGCGGCGCTCCCGGGGGCCACGAGGAGCCGCCTCCCCAGCGCGGGACTCGCATGCAGTCGCCGGCCGCGGCGGTCGGACGGCGCGATGAGGCCAGCAGCCCGGGCACCGTCCCGGCCAGGGGCACCCCGCTGACCGCGCGCCCGCCCAGAGGTGCGCCTGCCCCGCCCCGCGCGGCGCCGCGCCCCTCCCCCGCGGCTGCGCATCCAGGGGCGGCGCGCCGCGGAGCGCTCGCCCAGACCCGCGCCGCGAGCTCGCGGATGCTCTGGGATTCACTTTGGTGAGTGCAAACGTTCTCCTCTCTCGCCGCTTCTGAAGGCTCGGGTCTCTGGCCTGAGTGTTTCTTTAGCAGGAAAACTTTACTGTGATTTCATTTCCCCCTTCGAGGAAGGAGTCAAAGTTCCGCGAGCTGGTGCCTCCCGGGTGAAGGGAGGTGTCCGCCGGCGGGGTTCCCGGCCCCAGCATGTGCACCAACATAGTTTACGAGTGGCTGAAAGCGCTGCAGCTCCCGCAGTACGCGGAGTCCTTCGTGGATAACGGCTACGATGACCTGGAGGTGTGCAAGCAGATCGGGGACCCGGACCTGGATGCCATCGGGGTGCTGGCGCCCGCGCACCGCCGCCGCGTCCTGGAGGCCGTGCGCCGTCTGCGGGAGCAGGACGCCGCCGCCGCCGGCCTCTACTTCACCCTTGAGCCGCAGTCCGCGTCGCCCGTGGACTCCGTCCCCGCCGGCCGCCGGGGGGAGCCGTGCTGCGGCGCGTCCCAGGGCACCCGCGGGGACCCTCGTGCCCAGACCACCGCCCCCCGCAGCAGGGAGCTGGTGAGCTACCCTAAACTCAAGCTGAAGATCATGATCAGGGATAAGCTCGTCCGTGACGGCATCCACCTGAGCAAGCCCCCGTACTCCCGCAAGGTAAGGGTGCGCCGCCCGGGCGGTCTGGAGCGCGCGCGGGAGGGGAGGAGGCCAGGTCGCTTTCGCTTGGGCGTGGCAGCCACGGGGAGTCCAGGATGCTTAGGGTGTTTGGGACTCTCCTTGGTTTTCTGTCTGTATTGTCTCTTTATTCCTTCTTGTTGGTGTCATCTGTGGTTGGCAAGACAAGATCCCGCACCCAGATACGAAGTTCAAACTAGGACCAAGTCTCAGTGCAGTCCCTGGGGGCTCACCTGTTAAGGATCTGGATTTGTGGCCAAATGGAATTCTTAACGTCTGCGTGGTAGGGTAACAGTGTTTGGGTCTGAAGGGTAGGGCAAAAAAAAAAAAAAAAGGCTTCACAGTTACCTCCGTTATTTTCGACCTCCCTTTTTCTTTCTTTTCTTTTCTTTTTTTTGTTTTGAGAAACTCCCAAGGGAAATTAGTGAACTTTCATCAGATCGGGCCCCATTGCTCTTGATTCCATATAACCGAATCCTAGCGCTGCTGCAGATTTGAGAAGTGCACCATTAACCTGAACGTCCTGGGCGGGGTGGGGGTGGGGAATCACTGAAACACAAAACACGTGTGGGTCCACTCGAGACACGTTCCATAAGCCTAAGAGTTCTGGGGGTAATGAGGTGCTGAAGATGTCACAGATAACAGGGCCACAGGGCTTTTGTGGAGGCCCCAGGGTCAGAATTCATCCAGAAGAGATGAAGCAGGTACAACTGTGACTTCTAGGAGGTTCGAGTGGACATGCATTTGGGAGAGGAGGACATAGCACATGGAAGTGGCATTTTAGTCCCTAAAGAGAAATTCTCCATGGGGTGTGTGTGTGTGTGTGTAAGTGTGTAAGTGTGTAAGTTCTGACAGCTGCTCTGTGAGAAAGGTTGAAATGCACAGTGGGCTTTGAATAATTAAGTAACAGAAAATGCTGTTTCACAACAGCCTGCTTTCTGCCTCTGGCCTTGCGTCCCCTCAGTTTAGATCTCAGTGGAGTCCTCGCTAGGCAGAGAAGCACAGGTAACCCTCAGGGTTGGCTGGAGTGCTATGGGAAAGGAATGCCTCAGTTTGAAAATCAAGACTTGGAGAAGCCAGGGAAGAAAATGATGGCAAGAATATTCAGCTGGCAGGGACAGCCAACACATCACCCTGATGGGGAAATGGGGATGATCTAAGTGTCACACGGGTGCCTTGAGTCCTTGGGTTGGTTTAGACTCTACAGTTGAGTCTTAAGTGAAGGTCACAATGGCTGGGGTTAAGGAAGCTTAGGTGAAAGCTTTGTGCAAAATTAGAAGTGTAATATCCATCTGTTATCTCGCAGTAAAGGGGGCAAATGAGATAACCTGCTCGAGAATCTAATTTGTTTTAGGACAGGCCAGGAGGATGGTTTGCCTCTACTTAAGCATATATTGCAATTAGCTGCTTGGACTGTACCACTGATGTGTATGAGAAGCTAGAAGGAAGAGATCAGTTTTCCCCCGGGGTAGTTGGCATGAGAAGGTGTCCAGTAAAGGGAAGAGATCCCAGTCAGCAGTCACAAACTTAGTTTAGGACACCAGGAAGATGAGGTCAATTTAATGCTCATTACTAACCCTCTAGAAAGTAAGATGCATTTGAGCTGGGAGTCATAGTGCAAGTGCTGGCCATGAAGAGACACAGAGACCAAGGTATATATATGCTTAGCTTTTGGGAAAACTGCTCTGTGACATGGCAGACGTGACAGAAAGGCTGGGGGCTGGAGGTGAGGCATGAAGAACACATTTTGGTTTTTACTCTTACAAAGCAAAACAGATAGGCTCAAGTATCAAACTTAGACGCTGAAAAGGACTTAAATGATACGGAGTGTCTGAATGTAGGCTTTGAACTGTGGACTCTTGGTTAGATCAGTGAGTGACATGAAAATGCATTTTGTAGGTCAGATTTGTATGTGAAAATTTCAACTTACATTGCAGCACTGTTTAATTTCTATGTAAAGTGTTATTTCAGTCAACTTTGATTTTATATAAATCCCATAACAATGTTTGATATAAAGATATGCCTCTATTCACTTTCTATATATATTAATTCTCCTCAAATTGATGTATAAAATGGAAGCAGATATGTTTTTATGAACTCCTTCATAGATGTTCAGTTAGGAAACCCCCCAAAAATGGTGCTGACAGACTTCATTGTAAGAAAGAATGATACACACTGATGTAAAAATTAAAATAAAATTAATGTACACAAAACTGTGTGTAGTAGTTGATCACATTGTTCATTTGGAATGTGTTGCTTAGATGTACATTGCTCTTTTGATTTTTTTTGTTTGTACCAGGCATTGAACTCAGGACCTTGTGCTTGTGAGACAGGTGGCAGAACCACTGAGCTAAATTCCCGGGCCCTCCTCTTTTGATTTTAAATTACTGAGGAATTTATTTTCTGACTCAGCCTGGTTCCTTATGAACAGTGCTAGGACTTTTTCTTTAAAATGTGATATGTGTTGTAGTTTTTCCAGATTCCTTGGCTTTGTCATGATCAGAATGTGTAGTAGTCACTATGTGCATATGGAATTTTGCTTGGTAGAGCTGCTTCTAAATCCTTTACAATCATTTCCATCATTGATCTTTGTGATTTTGCACTTGGTTGAGACTATTAGATGGCTTTAAAATGGTTTATAACCAAGGATGATCAAGGCAGGAATAGTGAGTCTCTTACAGAGGAGTAAAGTTGAGTTTTCCCAAGACACACCTAAAAAAAGTGAAAAGATTTCCTTCTTCAGAGATCAGTGAGTTGCAATATAAGTAGAAACAAGTTTTTCCAAAGGAAGTCTATAGCTTTGGAATCAGGAGCTTGGAAAGATCATCAGACTTGAAATCAGAGGACATTGGAAGAGTCCCTTGTCTGCCCTGTATGTAGCTGGACTGCTATTATTTCTTCCTTTGTAAAATGGGGATGTGTCTGTCTGTCTATCTATCTATCTGTCTGTAAATTTTGTTTTAACCAGGCTTCTCTCTGCCATGCATTCTTCTGGGCTCCAGGTTGTAGTGGTTGGCAGGATACAGAAACCCTTCTGTCAGAGATTGTAGGGTCTAGCAGGGTAGACATAAAATAGAATGAACAATAAGAATGAAATGTGATGATAGGAAGCACACAAGACCATGAACAGGTAGTGCATTCGACTTAATTTGCAAGGATCAAGGACCATGGGACTAGTGAGCAGAGAGAGAGTAGGAAGGCAGGAGGAAGTTGTGAGTGCTCTGGAAGCCACTGTAAACAGTAGAAGTTCAAGGAGGAGGGACTGGAGGAAAAGATCAGGTAATGGTCAGGTAGGATACAAATGGAAATCTTTGGGACATAGCAACCGTGCCATCAGGGCCTTGGTGGATATAGGTGATGTGACCAATGAGAACATAGGCAGCGGGCAGGCACTACTTTTTAATGGAGGTTGAGAGGATAGAACTAAGGCTACAGCTAAGGGAAGAAGGGAGACTTTGGAAGGGGTTTGTGTTTATGAATGAGGGAAACTGGAGCATGTGTGTTGGTGGTAGGAAGCCAGAGAAAGGGAGATGGTGATGATATGGCAAAAAGGAGGTCACTCAAGAGAGTAAGGGCATGGAGGAGGTGAGGGGAACCATGCCCCGGGCACTGGAAGTGTCAGAGAAGAAAAGAGTGAGGATACTGGGGAATCAGAAGGGTTCCACTAAAGGCCCCCCCTTTTTTTCTTTCTAACCAAATGATATAAGCAAGAGGGGAGATGGAAAAATTGGAAGTTTAAGGAGAACACTGTGCTAACATACAAATATTATATGCTATGATCTCATGTTTATAATTATATTATACAATACAATTCATAGGATTATTCGTGGTCACACACGCCCAACACCGTTCATATGTTTGGACTGCAGGGTATCAGTGATGTGTAATGTTTTGTTGTGGCAGTGCTTGTAAATGGGGTTTGGGGTAGGTGTGACAGGCTTGGGGTTGTAAAGGTGTTATTTTCCAGTGGATGTGAAAAGGCAGAAGATGGTTCCTAGGGTAGACAGTGGTTAGCTTCTAAATTTCTTCTCTGAAATTACCTCCTTGCCACATCTACCAGTTGACACTGTTTGAGTTAGTATAATCTTATTTAATAATGCTGTAGGAGGGTTAAGCATTCACACCTTAGTCTGAATTGAATTAATTAACAACACTCAGTGGTAATAAGGCTTCCACTTAACATCTCTCACTCTAAAGAAATATCCTAGGATGATGGAATTTGGAGAGAGAAAGGTGACATGAAGACTTCTGTGTGTGGAGCACACAGAAGAAGGATGTAGAAAGGAAAGAGAGGTTGGCAAAGATGTGCTGTATCCTTTGGAGTTTTTGCCTTGCTTATTGGCAGAAGCTGCAGTGACAATAAGTGTAACTCCTCCGCAGAATTCCTGCTGGCTTTGTGATATTATAAGGACAGATTGAAGCTGGCAACTTCAGTGTTTCTAACTCAGTCAGTATCCTCAGCCTAGATCCTGTAGGCTTTTTGTTTTCAGTCCCTGATTGGAAAACTGTGGGCAGAAGGGGTAGGAGGACAAGCTTGGGTGGTGGTGGGGCTGCTGCTTTCTTGCTTTTTACAGTTTCATATGAATGGAGTTTCACACAAGTTGCCTTTTAGTCATCCACCCATCTGTTCATCTGTCCATGTGTCCTAGTCATTCATTGTTTGTCCATCCATTCACTTGTATGTTCCTCTTTTGCTCCCTCCCTTGCTTCACTCCTTCCTTTCACTTAACAAATATTGAGCATGTGCCATGTACTAAGTAAGCTCTAGGGTTAAGATTTCAGGGAGCCAGACAGATGCAGTTCTTGCTTGTGTGTGGAGGGTCTGACCCAGTACCTGACATGTAGTAGTTGCACCATATCCAAATTGAGTGTTATTCCTACGAACATCAAGGGTTATAGAATTTTGGACTTTTGTTTATTTTAAATGTAAAAGTGTCAACTTTGGTGAAAATTTGATTATAGATAATGGTGAAAATAAAAAATCAAAATATATTTATTCCTTAAAAGCAGTTGAAGGAGGACTGGGAATTAAAATGTTGGTCCTGTAGGACATTTAAAAGAATGTCTCTGCCGGAGGTGAGGGAGGCAGGTTAAGCAACCATGGTACACAATCTGAGGAGGTGCTTATTCTCAGTGAGCCAGACACCACTAACAAAATGAATTATCACAGAATATCAGCTGTTTGTGGGTACCCCAGGCATCTCTCAACTCACACACTAAGCAGTCACCTACTCTTCCTGCACTTACCACCTTCCCTCACTAGCAGTGAGTTGGTGTTGATCTCAGCTTGAGAAATAGTTTCTATGAGTTCTGGCAGCTCATGGAGTTCTTTCAGGGAAGAAGAGCACCAGATGTTCACATTCTTCTTTTCTGCTGACCTGGTGTAGTGATTATGAGTACAGGCTCAGAACCAAACTGCACAATTCAAGTGTCAGCTCTGTTCTGTGCTAGGTCAGCTCTGGCTCCTCTGAAAAGAAGGGACACACTAATGACTACCTCATAGAGTTGTTATGGAGAGGAGATGAGCTTATACTCATGAAGTCATTAGATTAAAATTTGTATCCATTGCCTAGGGCTGCCCCAACAAGTACCGCAAAGTGGGTGTTTAAAACAACAGAAATTTGTTCTTTCACAGTTTTAGAGGCTACAAGTCCAAGATGAAGGGAATGTCAGGGTCTTGCTCTAAAATACTAAGAGCCTGCATTGTGATTCATCTGTAGTAGCGCATCAGACAGTCTCCTTACCTGCCTGCCATGGACACCTCAAACTTCACAGTCTGATGGATCCTATGGCCCAAGTGGCAGAATAGCCTGGAACTGCTGTAGAGCCTTCCCTTGTTCTTGGCCTGCTCTCAAAACCAGCAGCTTTTTGGGTCACATAGTAAATGGGCTGGAGTAACACACTCACTTGTGAAATACATTGTGTCAAAAACCCAAATATGGATATTAGAGATTGTGCCTCTTTCTTCATTGTAGGAGGGGCCAGGTGCAGCAACTTATTCTTCACCTTAGAAGCTATATCTTGATATGCCCTGCACCACTGGACCCCTGAAAATTCCATTGAGGTAGAAGGCCTCTGAATTGTTACAAATTCATTTTCTACCTTTCAGTATGCAAATGTCTTATCAATAAATCTAAAGTAGTTGCTTCAGCTCACACTCTCTATGTTCAAGCAGCATATCATCAATATAATGGGCTAGTGTGAAGTCTTGCAGAAGGGAAAGGTGATGAATATCCCTGAAGACTAAATTGTGCTATAGAGCTAGAGAACTGATATACCTGTGAGGTGGAACAGTGAAGGTGTATTGTTGTCCTTGCCAGCTGAAAGCAAACTGTTTCTGGTGAGCTACTGACAGGTGTTGAGAAAAGAGCATTTGCCAGATGAATAGCTTGGCTTATGGTAAGTACTTGCCTGTGTTACTGAGGTTTGCTTGGTTATCACAGCCTCCATAAACACACACAGAAGAGCTGAATGCAGACAAACCTCCTAGCCTAAATCTCCTTTCTGATATTGGTATTTGGTAATAAATCCATGGTAGATTTTTAGTTTAAACAATGCCCAGTCATTTCTGTGTGCTTGAGGATACGATAATGAAGATGATTTAAAAAATAATATTTAAAAATTTAGATTTTCAAAATTAGTTTGTTACCTTTAAAACTGTTAATTGGAAGATTATGCATTGTTTATACTCAAAGTACTTCCAGAATGTATGCCTGCAAACACTTTTTGGATTATCTACAGTGGTGGCAAGGCCATATTCTTAGTGTGTATCCATGTTTACAGATATGGAGTTCCTGAAAGGGCTTTTCAAAATGCAAAAGTTGGTTTCCTAGTATTTGTAACAAACAAGGCATTGGTCATGGTGTCTTCCAAATGGTAATTACTGTGAAGGTGTTCATGACCCTACTTGGGAGGAATTAGGTAAAACTGTTCAGGCTTCATAAATTGAATGACACTCAGTGTATTACTCAGCATTTGGGCAGCATAATGGTGTTCTCAGGGCTTTCACTGGCTTGTCCTGCTGTTCTTAGAAATATCTTCCCCACACTGCCATGTCAAGTCTTAAAGGGGTACAGTTGAACTCATTCCTCTTTCCTTACTCCTAAGTGAAAGAAAGATACTAAAGTCAGGGGTACAGAATTAAGGGTGCCTTCTCCTGAGAAGAGAATCATGTTTCCTCTAATGTAGTAAGGCATGCTGTGAAAAAAGAGAGAAGAAATGTATTTTGATAAAAATGAAATTCTTTCCAGATTATGCACATGCTCAGATTCTAGGTCACCAGCAATGTGATCTAGTGAATTGTCCTAAAGTAGGGTAAATCAGACGATATGGATTTGACCAGGGCTGGTCCTTGAGATCCGCAAGGCTGTCCTGAGGCATTTGGAAGAGTGTTGTCTAGTGTGAAAGAAAGCACACCAGGAGCCATGATGGTTATAGCTTTTCAAGGTTATAGCCTGTGTAACCTTAGAAATAGCTTTGAGACCTTGGCTACAGTCACAGCTTATTATTTCTACTAGTAGTACTGAGTTATCAGTTCTTTTCTGAGCTCTGTGAAATAATGCTGTTTCATATCAACTGCTGATTTGGACTTGGGAGTCCAGGGAGAACGAAGGGAATCCTTGAGTGTAGTCAATATAAAAACTATTAAGGGGCAATAACTGCAACTCATGCCAAAAGGCATTAAGCATACAATCTGTCTTATAAAAAGACTAAGTGACATCTAATAGTTTACGGAGATTTCATTATTGCTTCTGATTGAAATAAATGGTTTGAGGTTCACTAAAAAGCTTACTGTTACATTTCCATAAAGTTATAAATACAAGCAAAATAAAACCTACTTCATTTGGAACTTGTCAGTAATATCCATGTAATAATACACAGTAACGATTCCTTTAGTGGTTTTAAAGCAATGAACAATTAGAAGAAGGAAGATATTTTAATTTTAACGTATTCACATTTATTAAAACGTATTTCGCCTATTGAATTGGATATACACTTAAAGCATTTGTACTTTGCAGTTTGTATTCTGTCTTACTGTTTAAAATTTTAAACACATGAAAACTCCAAATGATCACATTAGAATAAAATTTTTAGCGCAAATAAAAATTCCATGCTGGGTGTAGTGGTGTATGCCTGTAATCTCAGTGCTCAGGAGGCTGAGGCAGGAGGATTACCATGAGTTTGAGGCCAACCTGGAATACATAGTGAGTTCAAGACCAGCCTAAACTACATAGTGAGACCCTGTCTCAGAAAACAAACAAAAAACCCCCAAAATAAATAAACACATAAAAATACCTTCCGAGGATCACAAACTTCAACAACACTTGAAGCAATCCAAGTCTTATTTTTTTCATTTTTTACAAGTCATGGTGCTATCATTGTTTGCTTCAAACTGACTGCTTAACTCAGGAATATGTAGTACTGTAAGGCAGGCCCAGCAGCTTTATGAAGTTACTCTCCTAAAGGACTCTGTAACCAAGCCTGTGGGTTTGGAGCCAGATGTATAACTGAGAGTGTCTGAGCTAACTTCCGTGAAGACTGTAATGTTTATTAAAAGACAAGTGATAAGAGATGCTAATTAAGACAGGCGATAAGAGATGCTAATTAGAAGCTTACACACAGACCCTCAAAACTCAGCGGCAACTACAGCAATTATTTAGCCCAGCAAAAGATTTCTTTGTGTTCTGGGACATTGTTTAGAATTATTGTTAGGGCATGTTCCCAATAAAAAGTTTTGTTTTTTTAGGACCTTTTTATTGCCTATAACTGGCGCAAGTCCTTCGCTGTGCTTTGTCAGCATAAAATATAAAGAAATGTGATCATTGAGAGAAGAATTTTCCTCTGCAAAGCGGTGCTAATATTTATCTCACAGTTTTAGTATGAATTAAATAGTATAATATACATGAAGTTGCTTTGTAGATTCTGAAGGCACTTTCCATTTTAAAGTGTTCTTATTGATGGTGAATACATCATCATGTTTGTAACAAAATTTTATAAATGTTTCTGTTGAAAAGCAAATACTCTGAACTGAGAAAATTTGGAGAACAGTGAAGAGGATTGAGAGAAATTTTAAATGGCCTGAGTTAAAATTACTAACATCACATTACATTGCATTTCGTGTAAGAACATGCTTTGTACAGATGCGCAAAATTAGTATCATACTGTATACTGATAAGGGTAGAGCTATTTCTCTGTCAGCATGTATCATGAGAAAATAATTTTTCCCAGATTTATTAAGCTATAATAGACAAATAAAATTTATATATAGTTATAGTATACAATGTGGTGTTTTGACATATGTATTCATCATAAAAGATTAAATCAAGCTTATTAACTTATCCATTACACTATGCATTTACTATGGTTTTGTGATGAAAGCATTTACAATCTAATCTCTTAGCAATTTTCAATTATACAATACATTAATATTAACTACAATCACCATGTTGTATAGTGTATCTCCAGAATTTATTTATTCTGTCTATTTGAGACCTTGTACCCTCTAACCAACATTTAGCCATTATGCTCTTGCTCTGAAAAATTATTTTAATACTACAGCGTAGTCTGTCTTAAGTCAATCATGATTAATTTAGGCATTCTCTTATTTAGTTAAACCCTCACCCATGTTACTATTGATTATTATAATTTTCATCATTTAAAAATGTCATGTTTGAGAAATGGCATTTTATCCTTTAATCTGCATTTCTTAGACTACCAGTTTATATAATTTTATGTTTATATTTTTGGTATTATAATTATGTATGGTCTGTTCATGGTGTTTGCTTATTTTTTCTACTTCTGTTTGCTTTGCAAGAGCACTTTTGATTTTTTTGGGGGGGGTGGTACTGGGGATCAAACTCAGGTCCTTGTGCTTGCGCAGCAGGCGCTGAAACCACTGAGCTAAATCCCTGGCCCCTAGAGCACTTTTGATATTAAGGACAGTGATCATTATTTTATGGAAGTTGCAAAGATTTTCCCAAAGAGGATGTTTTAGTTTAGAATTTTATGGGTTTTAGAAGATGTGGTTTTTATATTCAATGGAGAACTACTCTACCATAAAGGATAAACTTGAGAAATTTCTAGGTAAATGAATGAACGTTGAGACCATATTTTGAAGAAAAAAAATTGGACACACATGTTTAAATATCACATTGTTTCTCTTGTGTAAGAAACAGAAACTATAAAAAGGACCAAAATGGATGACAGATATTGGGAAGTAGGAAGAAAATGTTCAAATGAGAAGGGGAACAAGGGAGGGGGAGGGGTAAGGGAAGGAAGGGAAAAGGGAAAAAAGGGAATAAAAGGAAAAAATGGAAGTTTATTTTGTAAATAAAGGGGGAAGAGTGGTTGAAGGGAGGGGAAGAGATTAGGGGAAGAAAAGAATGAAGGTATACTATGTACAGGTACAGATTTATGATGAATGTAAAAATTATGTATATCTAAAGTGTACCAATAAAATTAATTTAAAAAGAATTTTATGGGTTTTATTGGATATTCAGAAATGTAAAATTCTTACATATTACATGTTATTGATAATTTCAAAGGTATTTCTTTTGAGCTGGAGGAACATAGACAGTATAGATTCAGAAAGAATTAAGTTAGACTTTTCTTTGCTATTTATTTGGACAAGTTATTTCATCTCTCTAAACCTGAATGTCCTCATTTACAAAATAGGTTTAATATTAACATCAGTAATCTTCTTAAGGCTACTGTGATGAATCAGTGAGCCTTTATAAGAAATGGGCCTCATATAATACCTGATACTTTGTAATCATTTAAAACATCTACTTAATATTTATGGTACCATATATAACTTAATGATTGTAAAGTTGTTCCCAATATGATGACCTTATCTTAAATTATTAGCTCCTCTACTTGCCATTCTATCGATGAGTGTTCATTTCAAAATTTAAAGAAATTCTTTGATAAAAACAACATTTTGCCTCCATTGAAAATATTTTACTAAACTTGTTGTTTGCCTTTTAGATTTCCCTTTTTTTTAAGTTAGGAGAATGAATTTCTATTTTTATGATTGATTTTATACTTACAAATCCCTTCTCTTGTCCACAATAAGTTAATATATATACCTGAATATCCTATTTTTTGGTTTTTTATGTTTAACTTTGTAATCTGTCTAAAATTCATTTTAATACAGTGTAAAGCTCTAATATTATACATAATTATACACACAATATTATCCCCTATTTTACAGAAATTATAGCTCTCATTTCTTTGTTCTGTGCTAATGCATTAGCTAGAATTTATACAGCAGTGTTAAATAATAATTGCAATTAGGCTTACTCAGTCTAGTCTAAATTTTAATGAAAATATTGCAAGAATTTTGCTGCTATTCTGTCGTTGGCTCTCATTTTATGATAGCCTATGTAATGTTAAGAATACATCCTTATGTTCCTAATTTTGTAGGAATTTTTGTTGGAAATGCATATTTAATTCTATGGATTATCTTTTTAGTGACTTAAAAATAAGCACTTTTTTCTAACTTCACCTTATGTTGAGATATATTACATTAAAAATTTCTTAAATGAAACCATTTATACATAGTTTTGATGAAGTAAAACACAAAATGCTGTCTCTGGAATCCACCTGAGATGAGGTATTTATAATAACCTTACCCCTAGAACATAATTACATTCTCTTACGTTATATCTTTTCTTTCATGAGTAATGCTCGCCATTTACCATCAGCATGTAACCACTTCAACAGCTATCTTCATGGTATCGTTACTTTTGACTTCCTGCCAATGACTTTTTGAAGACGTGGTGTCTGTCAAGATTCTGATGGAGCCTGGCAGCTTCAAGCTCAAAAGGCAATAGCCACATAATTTTAGGTAATAATTTAGTGTTCTTGGCTTATACAGATGCTTTTGAACCAGAGGGCATAGACTCTCCAGTTCAGCAGAGGAAATACTGCTAGATTCTGGAAATACATTCTTCTCCTTTATCCTCCCACTCCTCCCTTCCCTCCCATAGTCTGCTCCTTTCCTGCCCCAAACCACCCTCCTTTAGTGAAAGACACAGATAGAGGTGCTTGCCAGGTGCCGTGTCAAATTGAAAACCCTTATAAAATAAATTGAAGTGACCTTCATTTTAATTTGAATCTCTGGCTTTGCATACCAACAGGAGCTTAATGTGTAACAAAGATAAAATTGGAAAATTCTATAAGAAATATTAATTTAACAACATTGACTTACATTTAAACATTCGTTGGAAGGTAAAAAAGATGGACTTTTAAAAAAATCATCGAAACAAGGATTTATAATGGAGTAGAGGAGTAGAATGTTTCTGGAGAAGATACGTAAATCAGGTGCTGAGCTCAGCTGAGTTTGCAGAAATGGATACACACAGCACTTCCCAAGCTAGCCATCAATCAATCATGCAATAAGGATATAGCCACTTTAAAGTAACCATGTATCAACGTAGAATGCAAAAATGCTGTATTATGAAGTGCTCCTCTGGGAAGTTCTTGATTGACAAAAATAGTACTGCTTTAAGTAGTAGCAATATTTTCATGGCCAGGAAGTAATAAAGCTATAGATGAGTTTTATGAAGGGAAAATATTTTACATAAAAAAATGCCTCAGAGCAATACTTAGGACTTACTTCCTACAGGATCAGGTTAAGGTGCATAGTTCCACCTAATGTGAAAGAAGAAACTGATAATTTGATAAATTGTTAATTGGATCCTCATCACTGACATTTATAGGCATCTGAAGAAAGAACGGGATGTGTTGCCCCTTGGGATTACATACATGCACTGTATCTCTGGCTTAATTAGGCTGCTGTAGTAGGAAGAAAGTTTAGGCTATGCCTGTTGCATGCACTGTATCTTAGAGATGAGCCAGAGGGTGTGCAAAGTAATTTACTCTTTGAAATCTTCTTCAATACCAAGAGGTGGTAGAGAGCTGGAGTTACATTGATGGAATTACCTCTGTTTTATTTCTATGTCCTTCAAAATCAGAGCTTTTAAACTGCCACACTTTGGCATAACAATTTGGGCTGGCATATTTATCTCTGTTACTATGATCTTCATATGGACATCCTTACCTTGCAAATGGTGGTGAATGGAATCTTCAGATCTTCTGATCACTTATTAAAACACGTGACTGGGACACATCTGACACTTGCTCTCTGGCAGGAAGTATGATATTTTTCATCACTTGCAACATAGCTGTTTTTAGAGGGACATGCTAAATTTTTTTGTATATCCTTTTATTGGTACGTTTTAGGTGTACAATATAATGACATTCATCATTGGAAATATGCACCTTTACATGCTGTCATGGTTCTTATTTTTTCCTCATTCCCCTGCCCTCCCTTCAACCCCTCCATCCCTCCCTATCTACAAAGACTTTGTTTCCCTTTCTTCATTTTCTCATATTAATTCCATTCCCTTCTTTCCTTTCCCCTACCCCTCCCACTTCCCCCTTCCCCTTTGCCCTTTTTCTTCCTATTTCACATTATCTATTATACCTTTTAGTCCTTATTTAGACTTTCAGTTTCTTACACTAGAGAAACTATTCAGTATTTACACGTGTGTCCTATTTATTTCACTTAAGAGTATCGCCTCAATGTGCATCCATTTAGCTATGTCTCTAATTTCTCATTTTTGATGGCTGAGTAGGACTCCATTTTATTAAAAAAACCCCACATTTTCTTTATCCAATCTCCAGTTGATGGGCATTTGGGCTGCTTCCAAGTTTTAGCTATTACAAACTGTGCTGCTCTGAACATGGGCGCACATATATCACTGTGGTATGATTCTTTTAATTCTTTGGGGAAGATACCCAGCAGAGGAATAACAGGGTCAAATGGGACTTCCGGTCCTAGTTCTTTGAGGTATCTCCATACTGATTTCAATAGTGATTGCACCAGTCTGCACTCCC
>NW_004624785.1:10513343-10560230 GCF_000247695.1 Heterocephalus glaber | reverse complement strand
TTTTTTATCTTGTGTCCTCTCTAGATTTATGAATCATGTCTTACACTATGGGCACCTCTGCTGTTTTGTGAGAAATTATTTCTAATTTCATTTTTTCCAGATCCTTTTTCGTTGCTAGTTCAGGAATTCCAGGTGGTTTAGTATCAGAGTGTTCCACCTCTTTTCCCCTTAGGGTTGCTGTAGGTGATCTGGAAGTCTGGTTCTGAGGCTTGTTTAAGTGTCTTCTCATTTCGATGGGGGTGGGGTGTGCTGCTGGTGCCTGCGTGGCTCACATCCTCTGTGCTGGGAGCTGTGGCACGCCTACCCAGAAGGCTCCTCTGGGCTGGGAGCTGTGGGATGCTGACTTAGAGGCCTCCTCTGGGCTGGGAGCTCTAACACACTGACCTGGAAGCCTCCTCTGTGCTGGGAGCTATCTGCTAAATCATATTAAAAGTAATTTGTGGGGTAAGAGGGAGTGTGAAGATTTTTTTTGAAAGGTGGCAATTTGAAAAAGAGCTGTTTTCTCAAAATATTTTTCTTGTGCTTTGATTTCATTAATTGTGATAATTAGATATATTCTTCATTTGACCACATGTTAATTAGTTATGGTTAGGTTTAGCTTTCCTTTTTCACCTCTGGAAGAGATACCTCTGCTTAAATTGCCTCTCTTGCTGTCTTCGTGAAGTTTAGAAAGTTAAAGTACTATTTTCCGTTCCCACCTAAATTCATTTTTAATTTCAGAGTTGTACAAGTTATACAACTTGTCTCATCTATGCCAAATCATAATAACAGTTCTGCATTTATAGTTATTATTTTTGGGGAAGAGTGCTTTACAACATCATTTAATTTAAGTCTTACGACAGTCCCCTGGGGTAGAGGTTATTTTTGCCACTCCTGTTTTGTAGATGAGGAGAATAAAGCTTAAGAGTTTTAAGTAACATAAATACTGTAGCATCAGTAATAAATAGCAAAGTGCATTTGAAAACCAGGTGTACTGACCCCATGGCCTATGGGCTATATCACTGTGCTGCTTTACCTAAAAACATTGTGTTACGAGCTTCAGACAAGAAGTTTGCAAGTTTGTGGTTAGTGTGAGCAATTTAGTGAGTCCCTATCTCAAAAATAAAAAATAGAAGGTAAAGATGTAGCTCAGCAGTAGAGCTTTCCTGCAGTCATTTCCAGTGCCACAAAACAAAACAAAACACAACATTGCATTATGGCATTTAATAACTGTCTTTAAGTTCATGAAAAATAGCTATGGGATAGGGAATGGATATGTCTTAGAGATTTTTATTGTTTTTTAAATGTAATAGCATACTAATTTAAATTTCAAAGCTGCTATGGTAGAGTAAACCCACATTTTGTATTTAAGATAAAGAAAATTTCTTCATTATTTCAGTGTGTATTAAACACTGATGTACATCATGAGATTTAAGAAAAAACCATAAATGAATTAAATCCACCAATTTAGTGGCAAAAGTTCCTGTTAAACTTGAACATCCAGTGGCTTATGCCATGTTCTGTCATAGACACTGGAAGCTCAAGTTTGTCTTTCCTGCCAAAGAGCACCTTCTGTTCCACTGAGACAGTCCACAGTTGTAACTTTGGCCAGGTTATATGTTGGTAAAACAGGAGAAGGGAGGGAGGGAGGAAGAAGAGTGAGAGGAAGGGAAAGAGGAAGGGCAGGGGCAAGGAAAGGAGAAAGTTTTTAGTTTTCATTAACTATACAGTATTGTTATAGTTATAGACTGCAAAAATCAATACTGGTTATTGGTTCAGGTCTTTAGATATTTTTACTGTATTTAAGTCTGCTGAATTCATTTGCTATTATAGTTGCAGATATATTCTTAGGATCCCCAACTTTTCTTTCACTTAAAAAAGTAGAGGGTATTGTGAAGCCAGCCATTTAATCAAATTACTTTTCTTACTCAGAATACTTCTAGAAGTTAATTTCAGTTGCTTTTATAATAGCCAGAATGGCATATTTAGCATCTGAGGTGGGATTTAGAAACAGTTGAAAGTCTTTGGTAGTAAAATTAGCGGGTAGCTTAGTCCTATTTTAGATTCCAAATCTGAAAAATTAAATAAAAAATAAGACAAAACAACAGTGTGACGACATATAAAGCATGAAGGCTGGTTTTGTTAAGAATGGGCATTTGTGAGGGACTTGGTTCATTAATATCTTGATCGTGTGTGTGGCTCCATAGTTGTTTGACATAAGCACAGACTCCCCACAAAAACTACTCTCAGCTTTTCTTGGAGGGGTATACATACATAAATTTTGATTTGTAAAGATAAATAAATTCAAAAATAAAATAATAAATTTTAAAATAAAAATAAACTTACTCATTTCTAATAAATATTCCCCTTTGCAAAGAGTAAGGTTTTTTGAATTGTCTGTTTTTGCTATTAAAATTATGAACACATATTTGAAATTGAGTTAGTAGCAGTTATGTACTTGGGGAAATAGACTCCTGTGGTGGATTAATTAATGGTCAGCTGAATTGAGTCAGCATGGTTCTGGGTGTGGAAGACCTACCTGAAGATTGTTGCCAATGGCATAAAAGCAGATCCAGAGAGGAAGATTGCATGCTGCTGATTTCTCAGGAGAAGCATTACTATGGCTGGTTTTCCTGATATGAACCTGGCTGTTCTCATTGGAGGAATTCGGGTCCTCGCTGTGGGCACCAGGGATGGCTGCTGTTCTCTTCAGGAGAGCTCTGGGTTTTGCCTTGAGCTTCACCTCCTGGCTGCAGTGCAGATCTCTTACCCAGGTGGCACAGATCCTTCACCTCACTGGTGCAGGCTTTCTAGTTTCCAGCACTGGCCTTTGGGTGTTCCTGGTGCAGATCCTTGATACTGACTTGCAAGAGACATTGCCGTGGGCACTAGGCTTCTGGCTGGACTTGTGGACACTGCCATGCGATCTGGGGCCTTGGGTGGATTCTTCGGGTCTTTAGCGTAGACAGATCTCTTGCATTGTTCTGCATTTGAATGAATATTATGAGATGTTCCTATACATTTATGTGTCCTGTATCAAATCTATTCCCTTGAAAACCACTGACTGCAACTCCCTTCTTGGCCATCATTTTGAAAGGGAAATTCACCTGTACTGAGGAATTGGTTAGCATATTAAATGGTTCCAGTAGGACTGGGTCCATGTTCTACTGTAAAATTGTGGTTTTCATGAGAATAGGACTAGGATACTTTCTGAATATTTGAATGCAAACAGAAGGTGCAAATACTGAACAGTAGCTTAATTGTGTTGGAAAGAAGGAAAGGTGAGTTTCAAAATAGTGAAGAAACTATTGGTTATAAAAAGTTTCAAAATAATGAAAAGGCTATAGGACTTTAATGTCTTTTTGAATTTGTAACTTGTTTTAAATGACATTAAACTCTAGAGTTTAGCTTTCACTTAGGGTGTAAAAGGCCCAAGAAGACGTCACTCCCATTTTATTTTCTTACATATATATGTGTGTTTGTGTGTGTATATATATATATATATATATATATATATGAATCTTTCATAGGGAATTTGTACCTGTATGTAGTATATCTTGATTCTTTTTCCCTATTCCCCTCCCTTCAACTCCTCTTACCCTCCTTATTTACAAAAACTTTGTTTTCGTTTTTTCCTCCTATTCTTTTTCCTTTTCCCTTCCTTACTCTCATTTTAGAAATGAGAAAAAGATGAATAATCTACAATATCTTATATTTTCTTATCCCATCAGAGACTTGTTGCTGCCAGCAAATCTCATGGTATGGTCAAGAAGGGTTCTTTTAATTCTCCTGCTGTCACCTCTGTCTTTGATGGACCCTGTTCACTGGAGCTTCAAGGATGGGGCTTTCTCAGCAGTCCTACCCCTTTGACCCATGAGTGACTGCCAATCTCTGCCTTGGATTGGTGGTGTGTTCCACCTGCTCCTTCTTTGCTATGGCTAACCACTCTGTCAGTTGAATACTGGGTACAAGTGGATTTCCCAACTCTCCCCTGGTAGAGATAAACTAGGAAAACATTTATTTTATTTCTGTCCTAATAGTTGTCCATTTTTACCTAGAGCAGGACTGCTGAGAAAGCCCCATCCTGGAAACCCCAGTGAATAGGGTCTATCAAAGATAAAGGAGGCATCAGGAGAATTAAAAAAGCCTTCCTTGACCATACCATGAGATTTGCTGGCAGTAACAAGTCTCGAGCTGGGGAAAGAATAGGAGCACAGAGGGAGGTATCTATTGTTGCCTATGTTTGCCGGGCCTACTAGGAGCTGATGGCTGAATGGGGACACTAAAAACAATCTACTATCACCTCTGTGTCATAGTATACTCAAAGGTAGCTGGAATCCATGGAGGGAGAAATTTAAAATTCTTGTTGCACTGAAGGTTACCACAGCAACAACAAAACCCAAACTCAGCTCAACTGCTCTTTAGATGGACTCAATCATCTGTGAGAATACCCAGCAGAAAATATATGCTCATTTCAGAAGTAAATCCAGTTATCTCAGGCTCCGCTGTGGTTTTACCTATAATGTTTTGCATTTAGTCAAAAATTACAAGACATACAAAAGAGAAAGGAAATGATTTACCAAGAAAAAACAATCAACAGAACTAAACCCAAGAATGGCCAGGATGTTGGAACCATCAGACATAAACTTTGAAATGGATGCTAATTATAATAAATGTATCATAATAGTATAAAATAATAATAGTGGAAAAGGGGGTACAGGGATATTTGGGAAGTTTTATACTATCTTTGCAGCTTTTTCATAAATCTGAAATATTCTAAAAGTAAAATCTAATATATGTCAAGGAATATATTTTAACTATATTAAAGATATAAATACGTAAACTTATTTTTTTCCTTAATATAAGTTCCTTAACGACGTTAAGGAGATAGAGGTCAAGTCAAGACCAGGAGAAAGTATTTGCAAAACATGTATTTAATAAAGGACTGGTAACTAGAACATATAGATTACTCTTTTTGTTTGGTACTGGGGATCAAACTCAGGTCCTTGCACTTGCAGGGCAGGCAGCAGAACCACTGAGCTAAATCCCTGGCCCCCATATAGATTGCTCTTATACCTCATGAATAAGAAATCAGAAAAATTGAAAAATATGTGGACTCTCACCAAAGGAGATATATGGGTTGTCATTATGCACATAAAAGATACTCAACATCATTAAGTCATTAGAGAAATGGAAATTAAAACCACAACGAGCCATGCCACAACTAGAGTGGTTAGAATTTTAAAAGCCTGTCAGAACCAAGTGGTGTTAAGAATATAGAACAAGTGAACTCATAAAGCTTTGGTAGGGATACAGGATGGTCCGACCACTTTGGAAGATAGCTTGGCAGTTTCTTATAAAGGTGAATCTAATCTTCATGTACAACCAAGCAGCCCCACTTTCAGGTCTCTACACAAGAGGCAATAAAGCATACACTCATACAAACACCTGCCTGTGAATACACATAGCAGCTTTAGTTAAAATAGCTCCGAACTAGAAGCAACCTGAATGACATACATCTATGCTATGGAATAAACTGAGCAATGAAAAAGAACACGTCACTTCTACTTTCAATAATGTGGATAAACCTTGACAGCATTATGTCAAGTGAGAGAAACCAGACACAAAACATTACATCATGTATGATTCCATTTATGTGACGTTCTAGAGAAGGAAAAGCTATAGTGACACAAAAAACATCAGTGATTTCTATGTCTTGGGGTGGAAGGATAGGATTGACTACAAAAGAGGACATGGAAATTTTTTGAGATGATGGAAATGTTATATATTTTGATTACGGTTGTGGTCATGTGGCTATATACACTTGTCAAAACTGATTGAACTGGGCCGGGAATTTAGCTCAGTGGTGCTACTGCCTGCCTTGCAAATGCAAGGGCCTGAGTTCGATCCCTGGTACCAAAAAAATCCAAACAAACAAACAAACAATGGGTCTGGGATTTGCTCAGCAGCACCACGCATGCCTTGCAAGCAACAAGGTCCTGAGTTCGATCCCCGGTACCAAAAACAAAAACTGATTGAACTTACTCTTAAAAAAGGTAAATCATTCTATGTAGGTTTATCTCAGCAAACCTTTCCAACAATGCTGTTAAATTCTCGAAGAACATTTAGTGATTCTAATAAAATGCATATTTAAAAACTTTTGGCAATCACTGTCTATAATCATGCTGGGGTGTCCCTGTGGCATTGTATATATGATCTTAGTGCCCTGGTTACTTTCAGTGCGATAACAATTGTACTCATATTTTATGAATTTTTGTGAGCATTAGGTTAAATATTATAACATACCTAGAAGAGTGTCCAGAACATGGCAAGTACTGAAATAATGTGTCCATGACAATGTTGATTGATGGTGGTTTAACTTTTACATATAGTAGAGGGGTAAGGTGTTAGATCTCCATATGGTCTTGATGCTCTGAATTTAGAGAAATGTCATGTTTTTACATCAACATTGGTGTTTGTGCCTCTGAGTGGTTTCATTTCTGCATTCATTTAAAGTTTTTTATTGAGCAATCTCTCTATGTCAGATATTGTGAAGTGATAGAATTACCTTGAAGAATACAATTCAAACTGCCCCACAGAACTTACTATGAAAATGGACCAAATTATAGGGTCTCATTCACTGTGATAGTTCATGCTATGAGCTGCAGTGGGGACCTGGCCCTGTGGTCCACGGGGTAAGTGTCTGCTGTGGCAGGTGGGCAGATTTTCATGGAGGAAGTGATGGTGTGGCTGGCCTCTGAAGAGATGCCTGGCATGGGAGTATAGTTATAAAAGACCATGGAATACTAATGCAAGAGGGAAAAGTCTTTCAAAAAGTGAAATCTGTATAAGTAGTATTTGATCTTTTAGTAAAGTCTATCCATTGATATCTAAAGTACTTGTAGGTATTATAAAGGATATGATTCTAACTTTTCCCCATTTCTGACTTCACATTGTTGTCAATCTCAATGGAAAGGTCAAACTTAAAACAAACCAAAGCCATAAATCTCCACTAAAGACAGAAGTGCAGATTTTAATGAAGGTACAAACCACAGTGGTTGGTTATTATATGAATAAGATCAACCAGTGCCTATATCACAGGGTCTGATGAAGAGGGAATCCTTGCCAGCCTGTGTTAGGGAAGCACTGGTTACTGCCACTATACCTGAATGTGCTCGACAAATGCTTCTCTGTGAGCAGGATTGCTCTTTGATCACATATAGGTGGACAAATATATCTGAGAAAGCAAGTTTGCTTTCTGAAAATCTACATGATTGTATGGTGGTGGTCAGACTCCATTTCTAATGCAGTCTTAAATTCCATTGTGCAGGGACAGGTCCAGATTATTCTTGGACATGCCACAGAGACCACACCTGGCTGCTTTTTAGACTTCATCAGTGTCACCTACATACCACCCTCTTCAAAAGACCTACTAGAAATGAATTTTGGGGGGATAGCTCAGATATAATAAACTAGGCTTGTTGCAATTCAGATAATAAACATGTGCAAAGGGGATGGAATAGTGTTTTTCAGAGAAAACACTATAAATTTAGAGTATTTTAGGCTTAGGTTTGATGAATTTCAAATTTTTGGTTAGTACTGCTCCTTGGCATATTATTACTAATATTGTTGATTACATTTAACAAATATTTATTAAACACTAAGAATGTACAAAGCACTAGTAGGTGTAATGTGGGAGAATTTAGACGTGTCTATGGTATTATTTTGTCCTAAGAGAATTTATAACCTGGAGCAAGATACACATACACAGTTATACACATGCACAGGTTCATGTATCCATAAATACATGTTAGTAGTATACATAGCATTTCATCATGACATGAATACCAAGATGAAATATAAACAGAGTTCTGTGGGAATGCCACAGAGGGAGCTGTTCATCTTGATTGGTAGTTTGGGGTATCTTTGGAGAGGATCTAGAATATAATGAATAGGTAGGATTTCTCCAGGGAAAGCTGAAGTGTGGACTGGACACTGGAATCTGAGAGTGGGATTGCAGAATCTTATTCACTTTATAGACTTTTGTATATACAGCACCTCACTACAAATATTTATTGAATGAATGAATTTATGAAACAACATAAGCATAATGCAAGTAAGGAAAATACAAGATTTGGATTGGTGAGTGGCCCACATGGCCTGTCAGTAGCACGATGGACAGTTATGTGATATAAAACAAAGGATAGTGCTGGGCTGTATATTAGTCACCTTTCTGTTGCTGTGACAAAACACTCGAGATAAAAGCTTTTAAAGGTTTAGCTCACAGTTTCCAAGATTTCAGTCCGTGGTCATTTGGCTCTGTTGCTTAGGGGCTATGGTGAGGATGAACATCACAGTGGGGAGCATATCGTAGAGCAAAGCTGCTCACATCATAGGAGGTGCACAGCAAAAGAGAGGGAGGGAGGGGGGGATAGAAAGAGGGAGGGACATAAGGAGGGAGAGAGAGAGACAGGGAGAGAGAGAGAGAGAGAGACAGAGAGAGAGAGAGTTGGAATCTCAACATACCCTTTAAAGTCACAGCCCCAGTGACCTTCCAACTAGACCCCATCTACTAAAGATTCCACCACCACCCAGTAGTGTCACTAGCTGGGGGCCAAGCCTTTTAACACATAAGACTTTGGGGGACACTCCAGATCCAAATCATAACAGGCAGGATTGGTAAGGGGCTTCTCTATAGTGCTAATGAGTTTGAAATTTATTCTACAGATGGGAGACCTGTCATATGTATTTAACCTGGAGAGTTATTAAACGTATTTATTTCAGGAAACAAGTCAACTGTGTCTTTGTGGTGTTAAGGTACAGGGCCATCTGACACTGTTAGTGTTTCATTACACATCACCTCATAGGAAGCCCTCTGGGCTTCCATAAAAAGGATGGGACTCAGAGAATGCTGGACAAGCTCATCAGTAAGGACTTCTCCGAATCTTTTACTTTCTGCTACTTCATTTCACCTCAAAGCAAAGCAGTTAGTTTGCTCTAAATGCTTTTCAAAGCACTTATTTTTCTGGTACCATACTCATTTTAGAGCATTTAAAAATATCCAGTAAAATGATATGGGCCCTTACACATATTTTATAATATAAGGTGTTGAAAATGTTGTCATGAAAATAATTCTTTGAGGATTTTCAGTTTATACAATTTATATGGTCACTTAGGTACTCATGATTTATGTTGTGTTCAAATGAATAAAGTTAGTAAAAATTTTTTTAGGCTTAGAAGTGAGTTAGGACATTTAAAAATAAATACAGTTAGGATTCTTTGAGCCCTTTTTCTTATCGTGGTCCTCCTTTTTTTCTTTGAAGTGGATTAGTGCTTACCATATATGGGGAGACATTTTTCTCATGCTTAGATTATGCTTTAAAAACCTACAAACAGAACTATCAAACAAATGTATTAAGAACTTTTTGTTCAAGGAAGGGAAAGGGTTGTGTTTGAGATTTCTGTTCAGTAACAATCACTGGAAGTTTTAATTGAGTAGAGGTGACATGGGTAGGAATCACATTCCTATCAGAGGAAGGACATTTTTTGGTAACACAGTAACTCACCACTGTGCTGAGTGTGCACCCAGGCATGTACACACACACACACACACACACACACACACACACACCCGTGTATACAGATGCTCACATATTTCCCTTGCTGGGATTTTCCTTGCAGCAGCACGGTCTGTGTGTGCAGCATGCGGGAAGCAGGTGCAGAGGTTTTTTGCTCAGCAATAGGGTCTGTCAGTCCTCATTTCCTCTTTGCAGAAGAGGACGAAGTAAAGCAGCCCACGATGCCTTCTGGGCCCAGCCAGCTCCTTCTTTCCCCTGCCAATTTGGAGACCTGTCATCCAGCCCCTACCCTTTATTCCTGACCCCCAATGGGCTGTGGTTTTGCTTTTGTCTGTGGTCCTCCTTGAGGTTTGTGTAATTAATTTAATAGGCAGAACAATCAGTGAGAGGCCAGCCTTGTAGACTAAGGAGTTCCTGTAAATGCTGAAAATCACCAACCAAAAGGAAGTGAGTGAGATGTGGGGTGGCTTGGGGTGGGGTTGAGGAATTAGTGAGATGCAGGAGGCCAGGCCGGTGGTTCTCCAGTGCAGAAAGAATCACGTTCTGGATTCTGAGCCCTGGACATTTTGCATAATCAGCCTTCTATGCAATTACTACTTGATGTCTTAATCTATTATTCTGAGAACTACAAAATCATGAAATGCAGATCCAAGTTAATCCACGTTAACCTCTGAACATGACCTACTTTCACTTAGAATTAGCCTTGTTTAAAATTGTAAACAAGTGTCTAGACTATAGCACATTAATAGTGTTCTGTTTATAGAATATATGCCCTTTCTTTCCTACTTTAGATCCTTTCTGGCTTGAGAAGTATATATATAATAAGACTAGAAAGTATATTTCCTTTATTTTAGGACATCTAAACTTTTCAGGATTTAAAAATAATTTTTTTTTTTTTTTTGCATTTTAGAGGTAAAAGAAGTTCTTTAGGCTTGGAAATGCTAAATTAATTTTTATTCTAATGTTTCAGAAAAATGCTTTCATCCTGTTTACGTGAATATAGTCCAGTCCACATATGAAATTACTCTAAATTCATAATGATCAGTTACAATTATGTAAATTATGGAACTGAAGCTGCCAAAGCATTTAAACTACCCTGCTTGAAATTGTGTATTTAATTGTAATCTTAGATTATTATCAGGATAATTGCTGTTTTAAGTCTTCTTATTTCTGTAGGATGGAAGGCAGCCCCATGACACAGTCATCTCATCTGCTGACCTCAGCACAAGGCCAGGGGACACGTGTGAGTGCTGCACTGAATGAGATGCTCACTAAAAGGATCCTTTCCTCCTTTTTCATTTGTGCATAACTGTAAAAGCCATATCCACCAACATGCATGTCAAAACTCTACTCATCTTTGGAGCTATAGGTTGGCTTCTCATACAAGAATTCAGCACCATCATCAAAAGTATGCTGTGATGATTAATTGGATATGTGGAACTTACGATAAAGGATGGAACACAGTTCATTATTTTTTGGAAATTATTTGCTACATGTCCTTTATATCAGTATGATTTATAAACTTTATAATTAAATTGTGACTATGTGTATATGCATACATTTTTCCTCTTGGAGAGCTGGTCATTCAATATGCTACCCAATATTACCGAGGAAACATTTTTATGAATTATAGTTTCTGCTAGAGATTTGGATAGTAAAGGCTAATGAGAATTCTTGGAGCTGAGCCTTGAAGAAACTGCCATGGACTCCTGCATTGCTTCTGTGCGATATGATGAAGGCAGTGCAGCTGAGGCCTGGAAATCAGGTCCAGCCATGGGCAGGGAAGGGGCTTGGCAGTGTTGCCAGAGGCTAGCACACATGGAGCTCAGATCCAACCTTGGAGCTGGGCCAATCTACTGATTCCAGGTTGCATCCAGGGCTTCTGAGGCATGATATAAAATTCAGGGAGCCTCTATAAGGGACAAGAATAGAAAATCAAGTAAAGGGCCTGGGGAAAACCTGGGGAAAGAGGCCCTGAAGCTTTGACTTAATGGCACTGGCCTTTGATCAAGCAAAGGGAGCATTGAGAAACCAAGCAGACTTGCAGACTGAGATGGTGAAGGGAGACAGTGGGATTTGCAGAAATATCAGTGGTGGCCAGGACAGCGAGGAGAAGGCTACAGGAATCTAGCAGGATGAGGAAGAGCCTGTGTTAGAGACACCGAACCACAGGGTTTCTATCACTCTCCTCTTATTTTAATGAATGGTCTTATGTGATTGTGGGAACCTGGCAGTTCTGAAATCTACAGGAAAGACCAGCAGCTGCAGATCCAAGGACGTGTTTGATGTTACAACCACAATCTTGTTTTTTTCTCATGTTCTCTTGCTGTTTTTATTTTTTTAAATTAATTTTATTACTGTACCTTAGATATACATAATGATCACATTCATCATAGGGAATTTGTTTTATATATATATATCTATCTATATATATCTATATATCTATATATCTATATCTTGATTCTTCTTTTTTCCCCAACACCCTCCCCTTCCTTTAACCCTTCTTTCCTCCTTATTTACAAAAGCTTTGTTTCTATTTTTCCTTGTATTCCCTATTTTTTCTCTTCCCCTCCTTCATTCCCCCTTCCCTTATTCCCCTTCCCATTTGAACTTCTTTTTCCAATATCTATTATACATTTTGGTTCTTATTTACCCTTTCAGTTTCTCATACCAGAGAAACAATGCATTATTTAAACATGTGTGCCTGATTTATTTCACTTAAAAGTATGGTCTCAAGGTGCATCCATTTACCTAGAAATTTCTCAAGTTTATCCTTCTTTGTGACAGAATAGTATTCCATGTATAAAAAACCTACATCTTCTTTATCTATTCATCTGTTGATGGGTATTTGTGCTATTCCAAGACTTAGCTATTACAAATTGTGCTGCTATAAACATGGGTGTGCATATATCACTATGGTATGATGCTTTTAATTCTTTTGGAAAGGTACCCAGAAGAGGAAAAGCTGGATCAAATGGAACCTCTAATTTTATTTTTTTGAGGAATCTCTGCACTGATTTCCACAGTGGTTGCACCAGTCTATACTCCCACTACCAGTGGAGAAGGGTTCCTTTTGCCCATAGCTCCACCAACATTTGTTATTGGTTGATTTCTTGATAATAGCCAATTTTTTCTGGAGTAAGATGGAATCTCAGTATTGTTTTAATTTGAATTTCTCAAATGACCAGTGATGTTGAACATTTTTTCATATATTTATTTGCTTTTTGTACTTCTTCCTCTGAGAAGTGTCTGTTCATTTCATATGCCCATTTTTGGATATAATCACAATTTTGAGTCTTATATGGAAGAGAGAAAATTTGAACTTTCATACTTTTACTATTGAATTTTCCATGTTGGTATTTGTGCATTTGAGTTGCTTGGAGCCAAATTGGGTATAATTATCACAATTTACAATATTTGGGTATAAATAACTCAAAGAAGGACATTTAGTTCTGAACATATGCAAATTTTATTATGTAGAATTACAGATGATTTTCTTTAGTTAAATGCTAAGATTGGGTCTCTATTGTTAAAATTATAGTTGATGAGAAAAGACAAATTTGTGAAACATTAAATGCGTAAGCTAAGGGACTGCTTAAGGCAGCAAAGATAAGAAATCAGCCTGGTTATTACATGCATTAGAAGTTGAAAATAGAATAAATTCTTCAGGATGAGGTGGCCAGGGAATTTAGAACATAAAAACTGGACTGAGAACCAGGTCTGCACATTAGTGGGGAAGCGGTGTGGGAGCAGTCTAGCAAGGAGGGGATGTTAAGAGAGCCGTGGTATGGGAAGGAGATACTCAAGGGATAGCATGAGACTCTTTCTTGGCAGTAATTGGAAAGGTATGTTTAAAACTGAGCCACTCAAAGAAGATTAAGGCCTTTAAGTTGCTGATACATTGTGAGTAGAAAATTAGAATGCATGTTATTTATGAAAGACTCCCCGTGCTGGCATAATAATATTGTAAGAAAATTGTTGGTTTTGCAGTGCTGGAACCTTCATTGTGGGCAATAGTGAAGTTAATGAATCAATATATAGAAAATTATAATTTTAATAAAATGAATTCTGTCGCATGATCAGCTGTATGATATTGATGGCAAATAGTATATTTACATATATTCATGTGAATTTCAATATTTATGGACGATTTTTTGACATTGTAAAAGATATACATGCAGGTTGATCATTTCTAATCCAAAAAGTCCAAAACACAAAAGATCCTAGATTTGAAATGTTTTGAGCACTAGCATGGTACCACAAGTGGAAAATTCCATACCATGAAATTTTATTTCATGCATATAATTATTACAAATATTATATAAAATTACCGTCAGTCTATGTGTATAGAATATATATGAAGCCTAAATGAATTTTGTGTTTAGGATTTGGTCCTATTCCCAAGATACTACATTTTGTATACATAAATATTCTTCAACTTGAAAAAAATCTGAAATCTGAAATATTTCTGGTCCTAAGCATTTTGAGTAAGGAATAATCAACCTGAAATAGCAGATTTCCCTGCACACCTAGCAATTATGCCCAGAATGGCATTTATATAAACTCATATGTGTAGCAAAAACAACTTGACCCATAGTTATAAAAAATGTTTGTCAGAGTAGTCTTAAGGATATTTTAGAGGCTTTTAAAAGTTATTAGTTATTAAACTTAGAAAGTTATGTTCAGAGTATGGCCATCCATGAAAATGGCTGTGGCTCATCCTGTGTTCATTCCTCATAAGAGTATTGCCATAATATCTCTGTTACCCTTTTACAAATTTGGTGACATTTTTCAGTCATTTTAGTAAGGAGATTAATGTTGATGTTGTATGGTCATTTATAGTCAGTTGTCATGGGTGAAGAGAGATTCAAGAAAGAGTGAATCATTTTATATCTTTTTCCAGAAGGTATATTCTGTTTGATATGTTTGTTCTGTTTTTTGCATATTAATGTTTCCTTTAGAAATGTAAAGTCCTGAGTGAATAAAAAATGATCCATGTAATTTCGCTTCAAAAACAACCCCCCAAATTTGGCAGTGTAAAATATTCTTACTTACTGCTATAGACAGAGCAAATGCTTTCAAAGTTAATTCTGCATAGCTGAAGTTCTTGGGCAACAAAATAATTCTGAATACTAGTAGAAAATTTATGGGTTTCAATTAGAGTTTGTAGTGTATCATAATTCCAGTTTTATATTCCATGCAGTTCAGTGTTTTGGATTTTTAATGGGACCAGTGCAGTAATAATAAAAGTGATTCAAAATGCACCCAGTAATTACAGAGATTTGCTGTTGCCCTTGCATTAAAAATGATGATGATTTATGCTTAGTGAAATTGTGGTCTGTGGCTCTATTTAGAGTATTCTTTCTATTAAGCTGCTTATTAGTTATGGTCAGTGATTTAAAGCTTAAGAGCTACATTAAGGGCTGTAAAATTATTTATTCCTTAATAGATAATAGTAAATTTGAAACAGACGTTAGGTTAATTATAATCTTGTACATTAAAGAATATGTATTAAGCCCTTTGTCTCTTCTTAGGTCTTTTGAAATTCCAAGTACATGGGAAAATGGATGATTAGATGAGACAAGCCCTGTGTGTTCACTTCTGCCTCTTGGTTTATAAATAGTTAACACCTTTTTTTAATGTTCAGGAAAACAATTTTAACTTCTCATTGTGAGTCTTTCTCTATGCAAAGCGCTTGCTAGTCTTCACTATAACTTGTCTTTGTTCCAAGTTGACAGTCCTTAAATTAGGCTGAAAAGATCAGAGAAGCAGGCCTGGCTACTAATTTGGGGATAGGGGGAGGAAGAAATTAAAACGGATTTAAGGATAAGTATACCTTAATTCACCATTGCTGGAGCAATTTATTATTATTTCTATCATTAGTAATTATGCATAAATTTACATGTGTATATGTGTGTATATATTTATACACTCACACATATAAATCAGGATTTATATGCTTCTCATTATAGCTTTATGTAAGAGAGAAATCATCCAGTGTAAATATCATGATGTGTCAGAATAGGAATTTCTTATAACATTAATTAAATTTGATATTCAAATTTCATGTAATGTTTAGGTGTTATACTAAATCAAGAAAAAAGTCAGAGAGAAAGACTCTGTTAATAAAGCTATTAAATCAAACAAGAAAATATATATTATTATTCAGGATAAGTTAGGCTATTCTTTAGTAAGAAAATACCTGCTCCAACCTCCACCCCAACTCAAAACCTTAACATAACAAATACTAGTTTTTGACTCAACAAAGTCCTGGAGATTTTCTTTCATTCAGTTATTCAGGTATGTAGGCTTCCTCCATCCCATGGCCTGTCACCTCAACACTGGCCTCTTTAGGGACGTTAGCTTTGGAGGTTTTTATGAATGAGGCCTGACAGGGACTTCCATTAGGTCTGCTGACAACGCATTGTCCAGAGCTTTATCAAAGGGCCTCGGCCTGTTGGTCAGAGATCCTGGGAACCAAAGCCTACACTGCTGCTAAGAAGAGGGAAATAAAAATGTTTCATCTAATAGATGAACACATCATGTTTTATCTGCTGCAGTATTTAAATTCTTCTGAATTCTCTGCATGTCATGTTGTGAGTTGAGAATCAGGAAAATGTCATTGGTATATAACATTTAAAAAATAATTTCATGATCTCCCTGCTACCTTCTAACCCACATACTAATACATGGCAAGAAAATCATTGGTTATGCCCAGATTCCCATCACTTGTGGCTCAGCCTTGCCCACTGGGCAGGTGAAGTTTCCCATTAGTCTATCCCACGTTGGACCTAGCCTTTCATCACTGCTCCCACCCCCTTGTCCCCAGTGATTACCATTCCTTTCACAAGAATTAATGGTGCACATTCAGAAGATGGGAAAGAGTCATTATTTAGCTGTTTAACAGAACACTGCAGTTGATAAATCCAGTTACATGTTGTAT
The DNA here is from genome assembly GCF_000247695.1 of Heterocephalus glaber. The sequence goes on along the minus strand of NW_004624785.1, from coordinate 10,543,730 downwards.
TAGTTTTCTAATGGTTGCATAATAAATTACCACAAAGTCAGTGGCTAAAAATATCAACCATTTATTATTTCATGATTCTGTAGATCAAAATTCTGGGCAAGCACCAAGCTTGATTGAGTACTAAGCTCAGGGTCTTACAAGACCAAATTGAAGGGATCACCCAGCCTAGGCTCTTATCTGGAGATTCTGAGGAAAAAAACTACTCTCAAGCTTATTTAGATTTCTGGAAGACTGTTTCCTTGCAGCCTTAGTTGTGGTGCTGCTGTCTCCTTTGCTCACTGTAACCATGGGCCATTCACTGTGTCTGAGGTCTTCCTCTTTGTCTTTCACATAAGGCTCCTTCTACTTTTATATCAGTAATGGTGGGTTGAGTCTTTCTCATGTTTTGCATCTTTCTGACTTCTTATTTTCCAGCCATAGAAACACACTAATTGTAAAGGGTTTATGATATTAAAGTAGGCCAACTTGGATAATCCCCCTTTTGTCATTTCCTATAATCTCACGGGAGTGACATCTCATCATATATGCATAGGTTCCACCCCTATAAGAAGGGAAGGAATGCTATAAAGGCAATAATTATTGAGATCATTTCTGTAATTCTGTCCACCACATGTGTTTCTCCTCAGGATAGGTTAGAAAGGAAGTTTTTGTTCAGTGGAACCTGTATTTTTGCCTGAATACAGATTCTAAAGAAAGGACTTAGAAATCTTTCTACATCAAGTATTAGATGTAAGTAGCTGTGACCAGCATTGGTGGGAGAGAAAATGAATTTTCTCGCTAAACTTCCCGATATTTAGAATATACTCAAAAGACAAATTTACTTAGAAATGGGGATATAAAATAATTTACTTGTTTGATTTTAAATTGAAGACGAATATTAATAAAATTTCATGTAATAACTACAATAAAAATATAGGAAGAGTCAATTAAAAGAAAGATTTAATGGCAGTGGGAAATAGCAGAGCAGGTAAGGTCCATTGAGATTTTTAAACAGAGGAACAATACTACTTAGAGAATAATGTTGCTAACTGTGATTAAAAACTATGTTGTAGTTTTTACATAAGCAATTCAATAATTTTCTTACATGTTGCCTCCTCAGAGAGATCATCATTTGCAAATTTGCACTCTACCTCTCCATATCACTTCAACCTCTTCCTCTTTTTACAGAATGTTGTGGAATTTCAAATTGTCTTAGTTACTTACATGTCTAATAGGTTATTCTCTGCATCCCAGCTGGAATATAGAATGATGACCATAATGTTTCCTGTTATCTTCACCCTAGAATGGTAATACAGAGAACCAAGTCCTAGTCCCAGTTCTTCCATTAACTTGCTTAGATGTCATTTCTTTTGTGACTACTGAGAACTGATGTCACCTCAACATCTGTGTAATGAAGAAATTTACAATGCAGGAATTAGATGATATCTGGTGCTTCTCCCTGGGTATCCCTCATGACTTATTTTCTTATTGGAAAAGATCAACTGGAAGTGGTTTGTTTTCTTTGGGATATAATATTTTTAAATATTGGGTGCCCATGTGGTCAAAGAAAACATAGCCCTGTGAAAGAACTTGCTCAGATTCTTTAGCGTAAATTGTTCCTCCTACCCTTGGCTTTCTGCCCATGAAAATTAGGCATAGTACAATGTATTGTATCACTGCACTCCCAATTACCCTTCCAACAATGCCCTTTCCTACAGCAGTGTCCTGTGTCCCAGCCCTTTGAACTGTGGCATGCTTTGGTCAATGAAAATTAAGTAGAAGTGATGTGGTTCTCTTCTGTTCAGAAACTACAAAATTGTGCATAGTTTATACATTACATCTTTCCCCTTAGTCACAATGATTGGCAGCATTCCTTATGGAGACTGATTTGTCAACTTTAGCCCTGGAGTGAAGAAAATGGTACAGGTGACCCCTGGTAGATTTGTAACATGAGAGAAACTAAGCCTTTGAAATGTTACTACAGCATGATTGGTCCATCCTGAGTGATACACATGGCCTGCTACTTGTGTATACCACTTCAGATCATCTTGGCCTGAAGTCTTACTCCAGCCACTGCTGAGCAAACAATTCTGCATAGTTGGAGCTAGCATCATGTAGCTTACAGGTCTAGGCCTGTGCTTCCTGCTTTACATCCAGAGGCTTCCCTGATTCTGTCTGTCACTCCTGTCTGAGCTGCCTGAGCACTCACATGTGCAAATGCAAGTGCAGGGAAATGAACAGCTCTGAGGCAAACTTTGACAAGTGAGTAATGGGAACTGGTGGAGAAATGTTTCTCCTCCTTGTTTTCTTTTGTGCAGGGTTCTGAGATGTGTTTCCTAAGGCTCTTGAGAAAGTGTTGGTTGCATAATCGAGGAACACATCACTGAGTGACCAACTCCATGGTGCATCCTGGTTTGGTTTTCCCTCCTTTATTTCACTTTCTTTACCTCCCTCTACTCTCAGGAATTACCTTCCCCAATGAACTGGCTACAAACAAGTCTTTTTCTCAGGCTCCATTTGCTAGAGGAACATGACTCACCACCAGTTAGACCTTTCTGTAATTGAATCAATCAAAACATTATCCATCATCAGAGTGAACTGTTTAAGTAATTCCATGGCACAAAGGATTATATAGTATATTTATAATAACTCACAACACGTAAATACTTTGCTACTCATACTAGAAGTTACTGTTAGATTTACTGGTCAAAAACAAGTCCTCCCTCCCCATAGATTAATCTGCCATAATTATCTCGCTAGTTTTTAGTCCCTCTACATAATGTAACACTCAAGTCTTACTTGTGAAGAATCTGTGTTTTTTTGAGATTTAATAATTTTTAAATAGAACATTGTAAGCAAATTTTGGGGACAGTGCTGGGAGATGGGCAAATTTTAAATGTTAAAGCACAGTTGAAGGTTTTTTTGTTTGTTTGTTTGTTTGTTTGTTTTTGGTACCAGGGATCGAACTCAGGACCTTGTACTTGAGAGGCAGGCAGCGGAACCACTGAGCTAAATCTCTGGCCTTGAGGTTTTGATAGAACTCTCATAATGCAATATTTTCTTGTCCTTCAGCTCTGAGTTGCCAGTCCACTGATCGCACAGCAGGACATTTGTTGGGTACCTGGGAAAATACTGCCCGGTCAAGGACTGAGTTGACCGAATTTGAATAGTGTCTTGGCTCTGCTCCCACTTTGCCTGTTCATCAGTCTGTTCCCTAGAAATTTTAAAGCACAGCATGATAGAACCAGAGGGTATTTTAAAATCATCATCTATCCAAACTCTTTATTTCATAGATCAGAAAACAAGTCCCCTGAGGATAAGGAAAATGATTCATTTTGTGGGGTGGGGAAGAGGCCTTGAGGGAGATATAATTTTGACTGTTAAAAAGATACTGTTCTTTTTGACATAATTAAATTCTTGATTGTGCTGCTCTTAAATGAACCATAAAATCCTAAGCACAATGCAAGTGTGATTTTTAACTGAGGCTTCTTTCCACCCCCAATTTGAATGTTAAGGTGGCAGATGCATAACTAATCTTAGCTGAATCTATATTAAGAAAATCAGCAAGGTGTCTTTATTTAACCTGCATGATCTGTGAATATAATGTAGTGTTAAGCAGCATGATTTTGCACATTATATCCAAAAATAAAAAAGCAACTTCTTTAATGTGAAAGGTTATTTTATTTTAGTCTCAAAGTGATTGAGAAGCATAGAAGAGAGACATGGAAGACTTGTTCCTAAGTGTGACTTCAGCAGGTGTGGGTGTGTATGTGTGTGTGTGAGTGTGTGCACGCGCACACGTGTATCTGAAGGACAAATGTCAGTGCTTGGGATTGTGTCCTGTGTCATACAGAGAAGAAAAGTTCTGAAGTCCTTGTTATCCTACTTTAAACTTTCTGAAGAATATCCAAAAACACTTTCCATGGATCTGTACTAGTTCCAAGAAACTTGGATGCTTTCTGTGTTATCTCTGGAAGCCATCACATGGGATTTTCTGTGTTCTCTGCTTAACATCTTTGCTGCAGTGGGTAACATTTCGAAAGGAGTAAACAATGCAATAATTTAAGACCAATCTGTGGAGACATTATATGGAGAAGAAATCCAAGTACAGTATTCTGAGTTAAGATATAAAAAATGGTGGCCTTTAGGTTCCTGAAATACTGCTGTAAAATCTTCTTGCTGCTTATACATTAACAAGTGTAACGTCTAGAGATTACTCTTGTTATATTTGAAGTTGGGATACTGGAGTTTGACTTTTACTCAGTTAATAATTTTTAAAATTTTAAGGTATTTGATTTTTAGGTTTTTTGGTTTTGTTTTGTTTTTGGTACCGGGGATTGAACTCAGATCCTTGCACTTGCAAGGCAGGAGGCGGAACCACTGAGCTAAATCCCTGGCCCTAATGTTTTTGAACTTCTTTAGTAATACAATTTTAGCTTCTGATGAATCCATTTCTCTGGGAATATATTCTCAATCCAAGGAACACAGACCCTTGAGGAATTAATACAAGAGCCCTGGAACCTATTTGGGTACCAGCTGTTGTCAGGGAGTCATTCCATAAATATGCGTCTTATAAATATAATCATAGTTGTTCTTAAATTCTTGGTTACTTTAAAAGCAATACTTTTTAAATGAAAAGGCAAGAGGAAAGTAAGAAAAGCATAATAGTAAGGTTATGCTGTGTGTTTGTGTGCTTGTTTGTGTGTATGTGCAGGTATATTTGCTTATGCCTGTGGGAAGAATGTGTTTTAAAACAATTAAAGAAGTCTTTATGTTTCATCAAGCTGGGAACTACTACTTTGGTAGTTATGTTCTATAGGGCATGCTTCACAAAGTTAAATGAACTTTTAAAAAGTTAATGGCTAAACAGTGCTTAAAGCATGCACATTATTCATGATTTATTTTAATAACATTTGTGGATGACTAATTTAATAATGCTGCCAAACATCCATTATGTTTTTGTTCTAAATATGTGCCTAAGTATCTATACCTCTTTAGGGATGGGTTTACGTCCCCTGGTGATTGAACTAAGACACATAATTCTGTGTCTTTGTATAGGGTACATGCTAGGAAAAACATCTAGACAGTTAGGTAGGCTTACATGGTGCCAGATACTGTTCTCAACAGCTTTATGGATATTAGCTCATATAATCTTTATCACATCCCTCTGAGATGGAGGTACTACTGTTGCTCCTATTTTATAGAGGGAGAGCTGAAGCAGAGGGTGGTTAGGTTGAATGAACCCAGTGCCACCAGTCCAGCAAATGACAGGGCTTTGGTTTGAATCCAGAGTCAAAGCAAATCCTTAGCCCAGTGCTGCTGTCCCCAGGGGATTTCACACCTGTCCTGGAAGGAACAGATGAGGTGCCTGCCAGGGAACCCTGGGGGTGTGCTGGTAGGGTTTGAGGTAATAGGTCCCATGTGTTCTCATTCTATGCCTTAGTGACCACACACACACATGCACACACGCACACACCCACACACCCTGTGGCCACTTTCCCTACAACCAAATCAGGCTACCTGGGAGGCCCTTTCTCCTACACCCTACTCCTAAACCTTTTCCTGGGCACTATCCTTCATAGCAGCAAGTGTGCATGTGGAATAATTATGTGTGTCAACATTTGGAATGTCTGCATAACTCAGGAATCTAGCACTTTCCAGTGACTAATGCATGATGTAAAAATACATATGGGAAAGAGTCCATTAAAAGTAGAAGACAGAGCAGTAAGTTTAGTAGCATAGACAGGGTACAAAAAATTCATTGATACAATTTCAGATTTCACATTGCAACTGATTTTTTTTAGATGCCACCTGTTATCATTTGCATAGTATCAAAAAGCACATCTACAGTTATATAAAAAGGCTATTCAAATACTCCTTCCTTGACACATCTGTGTGGGGCTGGATTTTCTTCATATATTTCATCTAAAAAACATAGTTCACAAACTGAATAGGAGCATCTAGTTGTTCATCAGGTCAGACATAAACAGACAAATGTAAAATGATGCTTCTCTTTTTAATTCTGCTGGGAAATACACTTATTTTTCATAAAAATATGTTAATATAGTGCATTGCTAGTGTTATTTTTAAATAGTTTATCAGTTATAAATGCAGATACAATAAATATTGATAATTAGGATCCATATAAAGAGAAGCATTTTGGAATCTTCAATATTTTTTAAGAATGCAAATACCTCCAAGAACAAAAGTGTTGGAGAGTATCTGGTATAAAATATTGCAGTGTTTTCCAGTTGGAGGCTATTTAGTTATCAGAGATTTTAAAAAGTTTTCGAAGTTGAGAATGATGATGGTTTCATTATATATCATTAAATATATCACTGATAATTATCTAAGTATTTTCTTCCTTAAAATAAAACCTCATAGAACTTAAATATTGTTATATCACACGTTAAACTTATTCTTTAATAACTGATATCAAGACAAAAAGTACTGGCAGTTATAGTCTATTTTAATTTATTGGAAATAAATTGTATCTACAATTATAGTGTGTTATTAGTAGAGAAATGCCTGAAAATAACCCCTGAAACAGTTTCTCTTATCTTGCAGCTTAAAGCAAATCCCAAATAGTCAAGTAAAGAATAAATAAACCTGTAGATAACTTTAGCAAAATAAAAAAACATCATTCTGTATACTGATAATTTGCTATTTTTGATGTTATAGCAAATAGTTAAATCTCAGTCTGCATTTTAGTAGACATGGAGTCCACGTATAAATGCAATCTTCTAAATGAATTTTTATAAATTACTTTTTCTTCCATAATTAGTTTGTATGACTTACTGAATAGGAGGAATTCAAATATTTTCTGTGTATGTTATGTGTGGTGGATTAATTAATAGTCAGGTTAAGTGGGAAAGCCCAGCTGAACTGAGTTAGCCTGGCTCTGGGCATGGAAGACCCACCTGAGGATTGTTGCCAGTTGCATAAAAGGAGAACAAGAGGGGAAGATTGCATGCTTCTGACTTTTCAGGAGAAGCTTTGCTGTGGCTGGTTTTCCTGATATGAATTTGGCTGTCCTTGTTGGAGGAGCTTGGGTCCTTGCTGTTGCTGGGGATGGCAGCTGGTCTCTTGAGGGAGCTCTGGTCTTTGCCTTGAGCATCTCTTTCTGGCTCCCATGCAGATCCCTCAGCCTGGTGGCACAGATTCTTCACCCTGCCAGCACAGAGTTTGTAGCTTTCACCACTGGCTCTTGGGCCTTTGTGGTGCAGATCCTCGATATAGACTTGCATGCGACATTGCTGTGGGCTCTAGGCCTCTGGTTGGACTTATGGAGGAAATCACTGTGGGATCCAGGCCCTCGGCTGAGTTCTTCGGGTCTCCAGCATGGACAGATCTCTCACACTCTTCTGCATTTGACTTTATGAGTAACTATTTTAACATAATCTTATAAAGTTATATGTCTTGTATTAAATTCTTTCAAACCCTGACTACAACACTGTGTATGGCATTAAACATTATATCTAAACAAACATTTTGTACACTTTTTATTCTGGATAAAAAAATACTTTATGCCTAAAATCATATTTGCATATACTACTCAATAAGTGAAGCAATAAACATTCCTAAGAGCATTTGAGAAATTATTTCAAGAAAGGCTCTGCATTAGTGTCCTAGGGTTACTATAACAAGCACCACAAACTGAGTGGCTTAGAACCACAGAAACATCTCTGTCACAGCCCTGGAGGCTGAAATTTTCAAGCCAGAGTGGCAGCAGGGCTGTGCTCCCTCCAAAGGCTTAAGAAGAGAAATTTTTCTTGCCTTTCCCAGCTTCTGGTGTCTTCTGACCTTCCTTGGCTTGTGGCAGCATCACTCCAAGCTCTGCTTCTGTCTTCATGCAGCCTTCTCTGGATTTCTCTGTGTCCTCTTCTTAGGAGGAAATCAGTGATTGGATTTAGAGCTCCCCCTCTTAAATCCAGAATGACTTCTTGAGATAGTTAACTAAATTACATCTGCAAAAGACCCGATTTCCAACTAAGCTCACAGCCTGAGGTTCTAGGTGGATGTGAATTTTGGAAGACACTAGCAAACCACCACAGAACCCAATTGAGAATGATTCTAGTGTGCAGAAATAATTTGACTAGGTTGGGTCTTGCTGTTGGATAGAATCAACCTGCCCCTGGTTAGCAACTTGACTCTTTACATTCTAAGGCCTCAGCTTCTTCATTTATAAAGTTGGGTCCAGGATCATCATACAGTTGACAAAAGGTGAGAAGTAGGGGATATTACATGTAAGGACACATTCTTAACACAGTGCCTGCCTCTGAGAGAGCTCCACAATAAATATTAGTAGTCAGTTTCACTGTTGCTGGGGCAGGAGGTAATAATCATCAGAATATGTACTACAAACCTGCTATTTATTAGCAATTGTATTGGTGATAATTGGAGTAAGGACATTACTGTTGGTGGTGATTTCCAAGACCATTAGTACATGATAATGGATTGTTTTGCAGTGAGAAAGTATATGAGGGAGAGAAGAGAGAGAGGAAGGGAGAAGAGACCTTGGAGTGAGTGGCCCAGGAGCCTGGGTAGAGATCCAATCGGCAAAAGTGCTTCATCTAAATAGCCACGGAATAGATTTCGAGAAACAGCACCAGAGAGGTGGCTGTTCATGGTTAGCACTCTGGTGTTTACAGTTCTGTGTGCTGGAGATTTAAGTGCCCGTGTCTTGTGTCTTGATCGAGGATGGAATGGTATTTAAAGAACTTGAAGCATAATGCAGAAAGAAACTGAAGGCCCATGCCACTGTCTTTCCACACTATCCAGTCCAGTTTCCTAGCATAAGACCCCTCCTCTTCCCCCTTAGAGCTCTGCCCTTGCCCCTCCAGCCCCTCCTGCAGGCGACCTTGGGACTCTCACTCTTGGGAAGAACTCCACTGCTCCTCATGTCTTTCCCTCCCTCCTTCATCTCCAGATGGGTTGGCTTCTTTTCCCAGCTGCTCTTCCTTTGCCCTGTTTTTGATAATGAGTTAACCCCTCTTCCCTCTGAGACTAACTCTCCTTAAGGATTTCTCTTGACCCAATGATAACTGTGGCCTCTCATTATCCCTTTGCTTGTTTCTCTTAGTCTCTCTCCATGGAATCCTTTCACACAGTCTGTAAATATGCCTGAGCTCTCTGTTTTTAAAATCACTGCCCTCTTCAACAGCCAGGTTACCTCCTTATAGCTGTACTACTAAGCTTCTTGAAAGAGTTTGACCTAGCCCTGGCTTCTTGTTGTGACCAGCTGTTAACTATTATAAAATTATTAGAAGTATAGTGCAGAATTCCTGGCAGTTAAATTCCTGCTCTTTTCTTCTGACTCCAGGCCTGAAGAGGCCTGGCAATGGAGGGAACAATCTCCTGGAGGACTTGATGCCCCTGACAGACTACAGCCCTGTGGGTTGTTCTCTGTGTGGGAAAATAGCTTATTCAGAGCAGTCAGTGAGGAGTACAGCAAAGTGCTTTTATAAAAAGTCGGAAATTTACATAGCTATTCAGTTGGAAAAATTATAAAGTCGGTTAATGCCCTGAGGATAGCATCAACAAAGATGCTTTTGTGTTTTAGCCTCTGAATTTGTTCCTTAGAGTTTTCTGAATGATAAGTGGGTAGGAAAATTTCCAAGTAGCTTCTCATACTTTGCATTTGCTGAAACAGTGCAGATTAAGTCCTGAGTGAAGATTAGAATCAGAGGTCCAGAGGAGGCAATTTCTTATAATCTACTTAATTTGTTCTGGAACAGAACACTAAATCAGCACCTACCAAGGACACACCATGGTGAAAATAGATTGGATACTTGGCCAGGACAGTTTATAATTGGATGAGATTTGGGTATTTGTTTCTGAAATTAAAAAAAGAAAATCTATGTAGATCATTCTGCAGGAGGCCAAACATTTTTCTAGTATATAGAATCCTAGGAAGTCTACCCTGTAAGTCTACTCTAATAGACAAGGGACACATCAGGACATGTTACAACACCAGCTGATTGTGTAATACTAGTGCATGCTGCAGACCTGGGATCTGGGAGCCAGCCTGCGCTTTCCAGGACTAATGCCGAGAGGAAAACCTTAGAGGTCTTTCAGGAAAGTGAAAGATAATCATGAAGAATAGTTAGGTTTAGTGAGCATGTTGTCAATCAATTTTCTTCAGACAAGGGAATGTATACGCCCCCTCTGACTTTCTAGACTGAAATTTCTGAATAGGAACTAAGTTTGGTGAAAAATTATGTCTGAAAATTATACTATGAATGAGTCATGCAATCAGCAATAATGGTGGACAACCTTAAATATAATGTTCTTGTAGGAGATAGAAGTATAAAATATGATTTTTGCCCTTGAGGAGGCTTACAGTTAAAATGAAGCTATATTGAAGCCCCTTCTAAGTAAATCCTCACCTTTGTTGGCCTCATAATAACAGGCAGTGTGACATGGTTGAAAGTCAGAAAACTTTAAGTATGTGATAAATTAAAAAATTTCGTATGTCTTGTTATCAACCACCCAAAGATTCAGCTTTGTACCCCCTCTCTCATCCAAGAGAAGCCCAAGTTCATACCATTATGCTTAATTCATTTTTTTTTCTGAGGCAATTGCCCCTTAAACTGTGTGGAAATTGCACAGAATATTCATTGGACAGACCAGTTGTACTTTTTTATTGGAGCATTCTAGTATGGAGAATTTCTGTCTGTTGGTTTTAAATCTCCAGTTCAACTACATCTTATAGAATATCAAAACAGAAAAAGAACTTTTAAATGGTTTTGCCTTTCAGAGAGCTCTGGATGCCTTTAATTAGGGGAAAAAAATCACAAGCTCAATAGAGTAACAGATTTAAAGTCAGTTAAAAATCAAAGTAATCAACAGATAAAAAATGAATCCCATGAATCTTAATTTTTAAACCACAGAGCAATAGTTTCTTTCTGCACTGAATAACCTTTTGGTCCCTCCTTATTTGTCAGTTTAGAATTCTAACATAGATTGGAAGATCAATGTGGGAAAACTGGCAAGACTGTGAAATGGGAGGCTCCCGTGCCCCATGAGTCTAGTAGAAGTGAAACTGAGAGCCATAGTTCAGCTGGGGAGTAAGGTTTGGGTGCCCTAAGGTAAGGTCTCAAAGCCGACAAGCTGGAGGATAAGCCCTGTGGCCACGGTTTCCTAGAATAGGGAGATGATACTTTGACATACTGTAGGGAAACTGCTGTAGATCTTTTTTTAAAAAAAACAAACTTTATCTTTAAACATAAGAAAATAAGAAAACTTAGGCAGGCATTGTAGTGTGCACCTAGAGCTCTGGCTATTTAGGAAGCTAAGACAGGAGGATTGCTTGAACCTAGGAATTTGAGGATAAACTGGCCAATATAGCAAATCCCCATCTGAAAGAAAGAAAAAGAAAGAAAGAAAGAAAGAAAGAAAGAAAGAAAGAAAGAAAGAAAGAAAGAAAGTGGAGGGATTGAGGAAGGGGAACTTTAGGAGTATTATAAACTAAAATATCACGTAGTAATTATTCTTCCCAACATTGATTTTCATGAACTTTGAGAAGGGACTAAATTTAAGACACCTGGTTGCATGCCTGCCTTCCTTCATTCCTAAACTATATTCCTAGCCTTTTTAAAAATACTTTTTTAAATTTAAAAAACATTTAAAAAAAAATTTTTGAGACAGGGTCTTGCTAAGTCATAAGTGGCCCAGGGTGCCCTTGAACTTGTTCTTGTTCCAGCCTCCCAGAGTACTGGGATCATAGGGGTAGGCCAACACACCCTGCTTGAGGCACTTACTTTCATGACTTTTAAGTCAGTCTTGTCCTGTCACCAAGAAAGCAGGCAGAAAGACCTGTGAGCAGATTGTTGTTTTGCTTGGTGGAGTAATGAGAGACTTGTTTAATTTTGTAGGAGTGTGACACATGATTTAGGAGGAGAATGAAATAGGAAAAATGTGTGATTGGAGAACAGATCTGTGGAATGCATGTTTGCCCATAATTACCTCAAACTTGCCAGAATTTTTACAAGATCTGCTCATTTCTATTCTGCTTGGAGAGTGGGTCTATCAGGCCCAGGCTCTGGGATGCCACAGTGCGTGTCATTCACCAGAGCACAAGGCCGTTCATAACAGAGAAATTACTTATGTTTCTCATGATCATGAAGCAACATGTGCTCAGCTAATTACTGTTGTCTGTGCCTGCTCTCACATCTTGAAACTCTCCATGACCCAATTTGTGGAAATCCTGTTTGTCTGCCTCCCACCCTCTTCCCCAAAGTATGAAAAATAGCGAACTGCAAGGCTAGGCTTGTTGAATGAATGTGACTTGGTTTTTGTGGACCCGAAAGCACAAGAGGTAATGGAGGCTATTGGCTTGTGGTTAGATTTATGAAACGGCATCATGACCCACATCTCCACACAAGCTGTTTGTAGGATGTGTTAATGGCCAGGTGACAGTGCCTCCAAAGACATCCCCTGTTGTTTTGTATGTTGCGGGAGCATGGAAGGTAGGCGAGACCGTCTTCCTGACTTCATGCAGAAGAACTCTACCTTGCACAGGGCAGACTTCAGACTTCAATGTGGTCTTTTTTTTTTTTCCTAGCTGCCTTTCTGTGTCCAGTTAGCCTAAGGATCTTTCTGTTCTGTTTTTTTGTTTTTTGTGTGTGTGTGACACAAATGACTAGTTATCTTACCTCAATAGTAAATAGAAGTTTCATTGTTAATGTCTTTTCATTTATTCACTTGGAGAATAAAATAGCCAGTAGCTTATTCTTCTTTATAGTAAACTAACTTCCCTTATTTGTAGGATTTCCTTTCACCCCTCCCCCACCCTCTTCCATGACACTCCAACAACTTGATTTGTCAAGATAGGTGGAACATTATTTTTCCACAGATCATAAAGAAGGTTTTTCTAGGGTGAGTTTCTGAATGTATTAATTATTATTAAGATATTTTATTAGTGTCATGGCCAAAAAGGAAAAGGATGCTTGGAAATAGCTTGATTCTCTAGAGAAACAGGAAGGCTTCCTGAGCATGGATAGTAACTTGCTTTCTATCCACTTAGATGTGCTGGCTTGATGGTGTGACCTAAACTAATAAATAATGACATATTAGTTAGCATATTTCCATCAGCAGGTGGCTATTGGTGCAGGGGTGAAAATGACATGTGCTGAAACAAATTATTGTACCTTAGAGAAATGTGCAGAATAATTCTTCAAAAGAGTGTTCATGGTGTTGCCAATTGTGAGGGGTTTTTTGGCACTTATTAAGCTTCAAAGGATAAAGCTAGGTGTAAGGTTGGAAAGACAGACTAGACAAAAAAAAAATAAAACAATGTTTCAACCCTTTCCAAAAGCTTTTCCAATTAAACTAAATAGTTGAATTGAAGCAGCAGAAAAATGCCAGGAAAGACTCAGCTATCCGGTTCTCTTCAAACCCGCCTTTTCTTTCTCTCCTTTGTCCTTTATGGGTTTGTGAAGAGATTTTCAGTATGTAGCACTGTGTGACAGATGGCCAGTGAACTGTAGTCTGTTGCTGTCTCCATGTTTCAGAGGGATCACTGTGACAATGAAGGAGTTAAAACTGTCAACACCTATCAGAGTTTGCAGATGATTAGTGTAATACAAACTTGGGAACCTTGTCACAGGTGACCACAGACAAATGAATTGTTTGAGGTTACTGCTTTGTAAGAAATCCTTTCTAATCTCTTCCCATCTCATGTACAGCTATGCTTTTCAAAAGCCTATGTGAAAAAAGTTGTTTATGCATACAGATGATAATGATTAAAAATAATTGTGATGCTTCTTTTTAATTTTGGATGATGCATTTTGAATTAGCACATGCAGATACAGGTTGAAAAGATAAAGAGCCTTTAGGCAGGAATAGGCTCCCTTTAGCCTGGTCTCTCAGGGCATTGAGGTTGCTAATGTGTGGTATCAAGTGATGTGATTTAGGAATGCAAACTATTAGAAAGTATACTTTATTTTTTAAGCGTTTCTTACAAGGAATAGAAAGGGAAAATGTAGATTTTTAAAAAAATAAAAAATAGGCTTGAAAAGAAATACATTCTTCATTTTATTGGCGTGAAGAGAACATTGATGTATAAAAAGCAAAGATGCTTAAAGCTGTTTTTTTCAAAAGTCCACATGGTAAGCAGGAAGGGACAAAGATGACTGGAAAACAGGAACAGGAATCCATGATGGTCTAGGGGAAGAATGGGTAAAGGAGACCTTCAATAACCCAGATATGTTCAAATCCACAGGTCCCCATGGCCGGCATCCTAGAGTACTTAATGAATTGGCCGAAGTCATCACAGAACCGCTAGATATCATTTTTGAGAACTCGTGGAGGACTGATGAGGTGCCGGAAGACTGGAAAAGGGCATATGTAGAACCTTCTTTCAAAAAGGGAGATGCATGGTGACCTTGGAAATACTCATCAGCTTAACTTTTTGCTTGGAAAAATTCTGGAATGATCAACTTAGTAAACTGGGTAATGACTTATAAGAGCTAGAAAAAAGGCAGCAAAATGTCACATGGAAAGAAACTCTGAGCTCATTTGTAAGAGGATATGCTGTCATGAGACACAGTCTCTTGGGATTCTTCCCTTCATTTTGTGATATTTCTTGGTGAAAATAGATGAGGTGGCTAAAGCATCCGGATAATAACTCATTTTAAGTATAATCCAAGAAAGTAGGTGTCTTACATCAATTAGAAATTATATCATTTTCAATTAGCTTTCATCTTGCACACAGTAGCCTTAATTTTATGTTTTAATATACATATTATTTTTCTTCATATAGGACTTTGTTTTCATTAAGGTGTGGTATTTCATATAATTCTATATAGAATGGTGAGGGAATTCATATTTTAGCGTGCTTTTCATAGTTATTTCATATAGAGGCACAGTCATAAAGCTGACAAATGAAGGAACATCCCCAAGGGAAGAGCATTTCTTCTCAATTTTTTTAAAAAACTTGATCTGGCTAAGGTTTATTGGGAAGACTAATGAGAGTGTCAAGGTTTGACATACACTAAGTAAATGCCAGCTGTTTTACTATGCAGTGAATGCTCCTCCCTGGTGGGGACTGCCCCGGACCCAGCCCTTCCTGAGCTAATGCCTTATCTTGCCTCCGACCTCAGTGGGCTTCCTGCTGCAGGCCTGGGGATGGCAAGGCAGGCAGTCAGCTCAGAAGCCCTATCTACCAACAACTGGGAAGGAGACTAGATGGGGGAGGGAGATTAAGGTGAACCTGGAGTTTTTTTCTAATTTGTTTTTCTAATTGTTATTTCCTTTGGGTATTGGTAGTTTTATTTTCTGTTTGGAAAATGCAGCCATGTTGATGGGACCAAAGCATAGTTGAAAGGAGATCATGGAAGGAAGATACAGATGATGCAACATGTTCTTGGGGCTGGCAACCTTTGAGCGCCTAGAGCAGGACTGTGTTCTGCTACTTAGAAAGATATGAAAGATATAAATTCACATCAGCATTGCCATGAAGAAGGATAGGAAGCTCTCAAAGGAAAAGAGAGTCACATTTATTCTGTCCTCCTGGTACTCAGGGGTCCCTAGAAAGGAATTAGGTCTCTAAGGGCTATCTTAACACAGTACTGTTAAAAAAAAATCCAAGATTAGAATTAAGTTAGGCACTGAGTAAAATCTGGCTCTTTAATCCAAATGTAAGGAAATTAAATTCTGAAAGTATTAAACCATCATAGCTTGCAGTTTTGTAAGGATTGTATTCCAAACAACTCTCCTCACCTTTTTGAAAGTAAAATGGTATCTTTAAAATTTCTAAACTAGATTAAGGGGTAGGAGAGTCTGTGTAGATTCCTGATGCAGTTTATTGTGATAATAAATGGCTTCCTGTTTGAGACCTTATTTCCCGGTGCAGCCCCTGTGGCAGATTTATTTCACAGATGTACATCTGCATACACTTGTTGAACTATGGCTAGAAAAGATCCCATCTCTGAAAAATCTATTATTTTTACCCTGGGTGTTATGATGCAATCTACTGCAACCAAAAAATGGCCTTTAGGTCATTTCAAGTTTTGTTTTCCATTTGAGTAATGTCTAACTCCAATTATTTTGTCAAATTTAAATCTCTCTGTGTCTGCTATTGGAATTTGAAATTAACAGGTCTACCTAGTTAAGGGGCACAATTTAGAATGGTAGAAAAACTAATGGATCTGATAGACTCCTTAGTTAAAGCTAGAGGAAGAAAACTTTAAGCAAAAAAACATTGAAGGAAGCCCACTAATCCTTTGCATGAAATTAAAATGAGGTAAGACAGGGCTTGGAATTTAGCTCAGTGGTTCTAGTGCCTGCCTTGTAAGTGCAAGGTCCTGAGTTTGATCCCCAGTACAAAAAAAAAAAAAAAAGATGAGGTAATACATAAACTATAAGAAGAAGAAATTCTTCTTACCATGAATTGTGGAGGTAATTACTCTTAAGAATAGTTTTTCAGTGTTTTTCCTTTTATCTAAATGCTGGTGAGGTCTTTAGTATTGGAAGGAAGTAGCCATTGACTAAGGAACAAGACTGTCATCAAAATTCTAGTCTAGATCATTTTGATTTGTATTTCCTAAAACATCAAGTGATTAATTATAAACATTTACTTTCTAATATTGAGGAGTTTGGGGGATTATAGCAAAATTTCCACATTTAAAAGATTGGTTTTTTCCACTAAGTTTATTGGTACATTTTAGGTATACAATACAATTACATTCATCATTGGGAGCTTGTACTTTTACATGATGTACCTTGGTTCTTATTTTTCCCCCTTCCCCTGCCCTCCCTTCAACCCCTCCATCCTTCCCTATTTACAAAGACTTTGTTTCCATTTTTTTCCTTTTCTCATACTTTTCCTTTCTCTTCTTTTCTTTCCCCTACCCCTTCCACTTCCCCTACCCCATTAGACCTTTTATTCCTATTTTACATTATTAATTATACATTTTGAGCCTTATTTACACTTTTAATTTCTCACACACCAGATAAACTATTCAGTATTTACACATGTGTGTCCTATTTATTCCACATTTTAAAATTTTGAGAGAGTGGGAAGAAATTTTATTCCCATAAAATTCTTCTCAAGTTTATAATAATTTTAAGGGCTCCTTTCTTACCAGTGGGGAGATGAAACCAGATATCTTGGAGAAAATAAATCTATAGCAACAAAGGGTAGTAGTTTGTAAGTCCAGAAACTCAGGCAGCTTCTCAGTCCACAGACATTTACAGCACCTTGGGATTATGAAATAAACAGCAACAATAAGCATGGCATTTTCACTTTGGAGCTACTAAGATCTTAGTTCAAATTCTAGAATTATTCTAATGGTATTTTCCTGTTATGAATCTGTTAAAAGTATGACTTGTTGTGCTGTAATTTGGGGAATGATCTCAAGCAATTATGAAACCTCCTAAACTTTCTTTTCCTTTGTCTGTGAAAAGGGAAAAATAAATGCTCCCTGTGTTTCTTAAGAGGCTTAAGACTTCAATATTTTCTACCCATTTACAGTTTTTGGCCCAGATCTGGTATGTGGTAGGTGCTGAGTGCCTCACTTCCTTCCTTTCTTGACATTTAATTTTCTTCTCCATGTCCTCTTATATGGAAGAGATTACCTTAAAACTGACTAGAAAACTCGCACATAAATTGACAGCCCCTACTGCTGCCTTAGGCCCACTGAATAAGGCCTCTTTGCTTTCTTTTAGGAAAATTTTTTTTAAAGGACTAGGTTGTCTGCTCTTGGTCGGAGTGCAGTGAATTTCTAGAACTGAATGAAAAGAATCTAATCTTAAAACACGGTGATCAAATTCATAAAGGTCAGCACTTTTCAGTTCTGGGGAAATAGTCATATGGACATGGATGAAGCTATTTTATTTTCATTCCTGTTTTTATAACAGTGTCAGGTTTATAAATTTGAGGTACAAATGAGTGAGTGGCCAATGTGCATTTTCTTCTGGTACCATGACTATGATTTTCAGAGTAGAAGTGCATATGCGGTTTCCATCCATAGCAGCTCCTGGGATGAATCCAGCCGAGAGACCACACAGACCACGCTGGATCAGCAAACTCTTCCACTGGAAGAGAAACCAGCCGTGCCAGTGACTGGGAAGCACCTGCTTGAGAATTGAGATCAGGGTGTCTGGACCTTTCTCTGTTAAGAACCTTGAGTGCTGTTGACGGATCTTTTGCATGGAGGCTTGAAGAAGAAGAAAAAGAAGTTAAAGAAAAAATACTGGATAAAATGTCTGACTTACATGTATTCCTACATGTTATATTTAATTAGATATCAAAATCTCAGGTTCAAGCAGATGTGTCAAGTATCACAGAATTCTCAGTTAAGATCTTCTGATAAGTTTGAGTAAACTCATCGTAGGGGCATACATAAGTACTTTATTAAATAAAACAAAACAGATTGTGGAGAACAAAGCAAATCAGTATGGCTTTTGTTTTTGAGAATTTTCCAACTTTACTATTATTATTTCTCTCAGTAGTCATCAGTTATATACCCCTACATCAGATATCTTACACTATTAGATTCTTTGATTTAAAATCCTTTGCAACTTTATATTATTAATCTCTAATGAGCAAATTCAAATAACTTTATAGTCCAAGATCATTAATCACTGTTTTAAATATTTCCATAAAAGATAAAAGGAGGAAAAGTGATATGCAGTTTAGAAAAATGAACTAATTTTCTTATCAAAATAGATATGTTCTTTTAAATTGTTTAAATATTGGAAATGAAGTTTTGTTTTTATGGTTGCAGTTAAAAATGTCTTTAGAAGAAATCAAGAGGTTAAATTCCACATTAAGAGCTGGGAGGTTGTTTCTTTATTTTCTTTTTTTTACAATTTTACCCCCAAATTTCCTTCTACTGGATGAAAAGGAAAAGAAAATAAGTCAGCTTCTAAACATTACTTAAGATGGAAATTGTCTTATAGATATATCTTGTACATGCCCTTTATTAGATGAAATTTTGTATATTAACTGCTGTGTTGATGATGTCAAGGACAAAGTGGGTATATTGTATAGGACAAATGTTAGACGAGTGATAGCAAACCTTCAAGAGACCATGTCCCCAAACTGCAACCTAAAACTCACTTATTTATTGCAAAGTGTCAACACTGCAATTAAACCTGAACATTGAGGAGTTTTAGTTTAGGAAAAAATAACTCATACATTAACATCTTTTGTCTTAAAAGAAAAGCACAATAACAGAACTTTCAATGATACATCTTTTTATTGAAAGGTAAAAGTTTGCATTTGGTGTGCTTTTGCACAATTGATGTGATCTTCACTGTTGTACCCATGCTAATAATTTGTCAAACCTTGACCAGGGTGACTTGGTATTCCTGTTGTGGTGTGTGTGCCATAGGTTTACTGCCACTGTGTTAGATTTTCTCTTGTTCATTGCAGTGGTTGCCCTATTCCCTAAGCTTGAGAGTGTTCTTTGATCCTACTTGGGACACTAGAGCCATTATGCGTTAGAAAGTTCTACCTATACAGCTGAGTCTGCATGGCTGCATAGGCCTGAAAAATCAACCTGTGTATGTTGAAGTAGCCAAGCATAGATTGATTCTCATTGAAAGCTACTCTTTGTACACATTTGTACACATAATTGCAAATTGACACTTCTTAGTTATTTTTTAAGAGACTGTATGGAAGACTCTAAAAGGCTAAGTTGGAACATCGTTAGGAGACGTGTACTATATGCCCGGGCAGCTCTGTGATTTGCAAACTTATATCTTACCTTCAATAAATGCTATGGCTTTTACCAGTAGCTTTGCCTTGGCCTCTTTTGTAATCTTTCACAGAGGAATATGCTAGTTTGTAATTGTTTAAATTGACAATAGTGAATGTATGTGATAGCATAGTGTTAAGGTCAGCAAGAGTTTTAACTGAAAAGAAAGAAAAAAAGTAAGACTCCCCACACTGCATGCAAAATACAATCATCATGTGTGTTTGGATGCTTTTTTATGATGCATTTTGTATGATGTTACATATGAATAATTGTGGCCTTCTCTTGGATTCTGTGCAGTGGTTCACACAAAGGGAGGTGGGGTGAGGCTATGGTAAGTGGTGGGAGGGACCATGTGTGAGGTGTCTGTCCATGTGATTCTTCTGTGGCTCCTTCAGTGTTGAATTTGTATCACCTGAACATTGTCAGTCAACTGCAGATCAGCAAGCCTCCCAGATGTCCTTAAACCTAGAGTCTTGGATTTGAGTCCCAACATGACTGTTTCTGGCTTCAAGACTTTGTATAAGCACAATAATTATTGTATGTACTTAGCACAATAGCTATCCCTAAGACATTAATTTGAAGAAGTTTTGTAACAGTGCTTCGGGTTATATATAAATGTCATGTGCTGGTCGTTGGTGATGATCAATAACTTTATTCCCAACTGAATACAAGGCAGGAAAATAAATTAAAAGTAAGAAAGATGTGGGGTAAATATCAAGAGGAATAGGTAAAAATTTAAATTTTAGAAATGGAAAGAGAACTTAAAGATGATCTAGGAAGATTCAGCAGTCGTGTAGTTAAGACACTATTAATGACCCAGGGGTTTGTAACATCCCATGATAACATATCAGGTTAGTGGCAGACAGGTGATGTTCTCCCATCCTCTGACCCCAGAAAGTATACCTAACGTGTTCTTTGACATCTTTGAAAAAGACTCATCTTTCTGATTGGACGTAGTTTGAACTTAGATCCGTGGTTTTAAGTTGTGGCCTTAACCATGTGTTCATAAACCAAAGTTCCAAGTAGGGCCCATGCTCCGTAGGGACAGGCACCAGAGAATGAAAACCTGATCTTTCTGCTTTAATGTGCTATACTTCAGATCTTCCTTGTTATTATAAGCACATTTAACATACTTTGTGATACTAGTGGATAGCACTAAAATGTAGTTTTTTAAAAACAGCAAAATACACGGATGCAGGAAAGCTCACCAGCAAGTATTTGTTAAAGAATAAGATGGTTTGTGTCATTAATAAAATCACTTTATATAAGGCAGCCTTTGAAGTCTTTCATCTGAATCTGGGTAATGAATACCTCTAGTTTCATTCCATCTGCTGCCCCACTGAAGATTTTTCTTTAATTTAAAAGAAGAATCTTGAATGATCTTAAATGAATACTATTCCCCCACTCTAGAGTGACTCTGAAGACAGAATGCATTTTTGTTATTATGGACATTTTTGGCCAACCTCTTCCTATCCTTTAAAACACATCCATGTACCAATAACAGGCTATCTGTGGAGTCTCATCTGTTTCTTGTTTGAATAAGGAGCACCAATTCTGAACTGTATATATTCAGCATGCATTCTTTTACATCCCTTTTGGTTCAATCAATTTAACTTCAGCTTCATTTTGGAAGTTTATCTATATAACAGCATTCATAAATAGATACATTGAATGAAGAACATACGTTTAATTTTAAGTCTTTGCCTATAAATCAAAAATCCCAAATCCAGTCTTAGTTTTCCTGGTGAGTAGAGCTGTCTAAGTCACTTCCTTGTACACCTTTCATCTCCCATCTGTAAAAATCATTCAGTAGCATTGCCAAACACACCTTGTGAAAGGTTTAGGCAACAGATGTTATCTGAATAATCTCATATTCTGTAGGGGCAAGTCACTGCATGACATAGTCTGGTATGTTTGATGACCTCTACCAAGCTATAAGTACATCTGGTTGCCCTCACTAAGTTTGGTACTTCCTTAGTACCTAACATATTGTGTCACACCCTGTCAGTGTTCAGTGATATGAATTAATTAATCTATGGCTGGCTGAACTTTCTCATATACCTAAGAAAACTGAACCTGGAGGTGGAGTGAGTCGATTCTACCATGGCATTTCCTACTTTCAGGGAACTTAGAGGAACAGGATGACCTTTGTGTTTGTAGGGTAACATTCTTTTCACAAATATGAGCAACTAAATTTCCCTTTACTAGAAGTTTACCTCGGGGTGTGGTTTTGTTATTCAGGTCTTCCAACTTCTTGTTTTCCTTTTGTATAAAACCATAAATACAAATAATGTATCAAATAAAATTTTATAGACTCAACAAAGTTTTTCTTTTAGAAATGTGCTAAACATTGGAATTTGTGAAGGCACATACAAACACTGAAATAACACACTGAATTAAAATTTTCTTTACATCATATTTTCCTACTCTGAATTGTGAGAATAATGTCATCTGTTCCTACAATTAAAACTAATAAATATCAATCTGTCCCTGCAATTAAAACTAATCCAGCTATGGATAATGAACTTATTATTTATAGTACATGTTAGATATGATATTCTGTTAGACAAAATACAAAAAATTTTGTTAGTCTGTTCTACAAAAATGCTAATTTTGAATACACCCTGTTTTTTCGTTACTGGGATCAAATACTTGACACCCAAAGTTAAAGGGGGAAAAGTTTATTGTACCTCACAGTTGGTAGAGGTTTCAGTCCATAGTTGGTTGGGTCCAAGGCAGGGTGGCATGGTAGAGGGGCGCCACAGAGGAGAAACAGTTCATGGCAAAGTAGGGCAGTCAGAAGGCAGCAAGCAGTAAGCAAGCAACAGCCACAACAGTCCTCTTTCTGTCCCTTATATTTTATAAGGCTTCCCTTAGGAGGAGTACCACTCACACCCAGAGTGGGTCACTCTTAATCCTACCCAGAACTAACCAAACCAATCAGTGAACTAATTTGATAACAACATACCCTTGATCCCAGCATCATACACTCTAGATCCAGCCCCCTCTGAAAAGCCCCACCTATCACCACACAAGGCTTTGGGGGGCATCTAGGTTCAAGCTATAACACACCCTATTTTAGGTGTATGTATATTTAGATATATTTAATATAAATTTGTGATCCTTAATTTTGTCCCTGGAAAAATTATTTCTTCCTTAAAGTCATTGTCTACCAAAAGGAAGGCAAAAAACAGAGTAAAATAGTTAGGAAGGATACAGGTTTGCTCAAAGCTGAGTTTGAAGCCAACAAATCTGCTGAGAATTGCAATGGCTTGACTTCAGAGGGACCTTGCAACACTGCAATGATTACACACTTTGTTTTTCTTCCCCTAGTATGCATGGATTACATGGAATGAAGAGGAGAACCTTAAAAGCTTAGATTTACAAAAACCTGGATACAAAAAAAAGAAAAAAAAAACCTGGACACAAATCCCAGATCCCTTCATTGTGTGACTTTATGCACATTCTTAAATCTTTTCCAGTCTGTTTTGTCATCTGAAAAGTGAGATTAATAACATCCCCTTCAAACACATGTAAGATAACTGATAGAAATATTATGTTGAAGAAACATGAGTCCTTACTAGGCAGTTTTGGCAGGTAAAAATGCAGGGGCGGGAACATCAAAGAAGTCTGTGATTCATGAATTAAAATTATTTTCAAGATATGTTAGAAAAAAAGCTTGCATTTCTGAATCAACCACAGAGCAACAACATTTAAAAATACAGTTGTCAACATTTAAACATTTAATACATGCTAGGGCAATTTGAAGCACTTTATATGTATTATCTCATTCAGTTGTCACCACAACTCTATGATGTTTTCCCATCTTTAGATTATGCCCATCCTACAGATGAGGGCATGAAGGTAAAGATGAGTTTTGGGTAATTTACCCAAGGATACAAGCCTGTAACCCTTAAAAAAAAATCCTGGAATTTAAGTCTCAACAGTGTTGTCACTTTAAGCCTCCTAACATTTATGTTTTATGATGAAGCAAATTTAATACAGAATCAAATGTAAGGACTGTATATCAAGAAATAGGAAAGAGTGGAGTTACCATAAAAGAGGGGTGCTTGAGGGAAGAGATCTGGTAAAATAGTGTTTTAGTCTGTTTTGTGCTGTTATAGACTGAGTAATTTGTGAAGAATAGAAAATTTTTCTC
The DNA here is from genome assembly GCF_000247695.1 of Heterocephalus glaber. The sequence continues at coordinate 10,519,886 of NW_004624785.1, read as the reverse complement.
ATAGGTCTGTTTGGGAGCTGAGAAGTCCAAGGTCAATGTGCTGGCAGGCTCCAGAGATGCTGAGAAATGATGTGACCTCACATGGCAGTGGCAGAGGGCAAGAGAACCAATGCTGTATGAAGACTCTTCTATATGGGCCTAATCTCACTCACAAAGGAGCAGGCCTTCTGAACTAATCATCTGTTGAAGGCCCCATCTCGTAACACTATCACATTGACGTTATCTGAGTTTTGGTGGGGACACATTCAAACCATAGTAACTTTCCCTGGCCCACAAAATTCATTTCCACTTGCATGCAAAATACATTAATTCTAAACGAGTAGCCCCCAAAGTCTTAACTCATCCTAGGACCAACTCAGATGTCTAAGTTCAATCAAGTATGAGTGAGACTCTGGTGCACCTCATCCTGAGGCCAGTTGCTGTCCAGCTGTCAATATGTGAGATCAAACAAGTTAAATGCTTCTAAAATAAAATATGGGCAGGTATGGGTTAGATATGCACATTCCCAAAGGAAGGAATAGGGAGGAAGGAAGCAGTAGCAGTTCCCAAGTGAGACCCAAGCCCAAGAAGGGAAACATTAAGGTTCCAGAATAACCTGTTCTTGCCTCCTTGTCTTGCTATCTGGTTCCTAGGGTGGGTTTTGGGCCCTCAAGGCTCCAAGTGACCCCACCCTTCATGGCTTTGCACCACAGATCTTCTGCGTTGGAGTCAGGTCCCTGTAGCTCCCCAGGCTGGCTTTGCACACTGGTGGACCTGCTTGTCTGGGGTCTTTGACTCTACTCAGCATTGTCCTGGTGAGAACTCTGTGTAGCAGCTTTGCTGCTGCAGCAGGCCATGCACTCTCCAAGGTATCCTCTGAAATAAGGTGGACATAACAGTGTTTCCATGCCTTCTTTAGAACCTACACAGCACCATGTGGACATGAGCAGTTCTCATCACTTGGGCCTTCTGGAGTGGTAGCCCAAGCTGGACCTGGGTCCTCCTGAGCCATAGCTGAGATACTGCACTGGAATGCAGGGAACAGAGGCTTGAGGTGGCACTGGGCAATGTGCCTGAGTTCCTGAGACCTGAGCCTTCCAGGGAAAGTTTCAGAATCTAAACTCAGAGAAAGGTTTGGGTGAAATTCAAGCACAAAAAGGCTAAGAAAGAAATTGGTGCCAATTGAAGCACAAAACGACTAAGAAAGCAATTGGTGCCTAGAGTGGGGTGTTACAAATACCTAAAAATGTGGAAGAAGCTTTGGAACTGAGTAATGGGTAGAGGCTAGAACAGTTTTGAAATAAATGCTAGAAAAGTACCTATATCACTATGAGCGGAGGACTATGGGCCAGTATCCAGAGGGCTTAGAAGAGGGGAGCTATAGGGAGGACCTCACTTTTCTTAGAGATTACCTGTGGGGTCACACCCAAAAAGCCAGGAGAAATACATTCAATTAAGGCTGTTCTAATAGGACCTCTTCTTGATCTTACCTTTCATTGTCTGCAGAAGGTTTTCAGATAGTAATTGTTTTCTCAAATGGTCGCTATATGGTTTATGGGCTTGCATTTCTACAATTGAGCCACCTGGCCTAGTGGCCATGTTTTTACATGTGCACACGGTGGCAGCTGTATCACTAGCTGCCATCAAAATGGATTACGGTTCTCTATTTATTAGTCCCCATCCTGGTTCCATACATGTTTAAGTGGGGAAATATTGTATTCAAGTCAAAGAAATATGCTTGTCTGTCAAGTTATAAGGAAAATTTGATCACCCATTTTATTTTACCTACTGTCTCTTGACTGTGTCGATAAAGATGTATCAGTCATTTTGCTGTAATTGCCTTGGTCTCAAAATATGAATTTCTTTTGGTTCTTTTTGTAGTTGAGTTTGTGTTAATATTATTTTCCAGGAGGTTTTGATATAATTTACCCTATAAACATTCAGTACTGTATATACTAGTTATGTTTGGCTTACTGCCATTTTTCTTTATTTTATGGAGAGCCCTAGCTTATAGAAAGTTTTTTGAACAATGATTTAAATATTGTTTTATATAATTTGGCACCTTTCCCTATGGGTCAAAAATAATTTTTAACATGGGTATTTTTATTTTTAATAATGATGTTCAGTTATAGTATGACAGCCTCACACTTCTGATACACCTGCCCACAGTTTAGAGCAGGAATTTGTTCTCACTATTAGTTCAGGGTAAGAAACAGTGTATATTTTCATTAGAATTCCAAGTGGCTGCTGATAATTTACGATTTGGCCTTTAAATATTAGGACTCTGTCAAAAGTTTGAAGTTTAAATATTTCTTCAGGACCACTTAGACTTCCATTCCTTGTGCTCACCCTATGTGTGGGTTAGTGGACAGAGCCTGGGACTTTGGGGCCAGGGAGAAAGGACTTCAAACTCTTCTCTACTATGTATATATTAAGTGCCTTCACTAGTTAGAAAAGCTATATAAAAATCCCCTTTAATTCTTCTAACAACCCAGTGGAGTAATTGCTATTATTAATTCATTTTACAGGTGGAGAAACTAAGGCACAGAAAGTTTAAATTCCTTAGGGAACTTATGTCAACTCTGTTATCCTTGCTGTCCTAAGATTTATAAAAAGGCAGACTCGCTGGATTAGCCATTGCTTGTACTGAGCCGATTGCACATAGTTGTAGATGAAAATGGAAACTAATTTTATTACACTAGCTTTTAAGTGCTATTTTCCTCCCCTATTCTCTAAAGAGTATTCAATTGTCATTTGAAATTGACTAACAGATACTGAGAGGAAAATAAACTTTTTGGCATTTTAAACCCAGGTAAAAAAATTTCCTATAACATAATTTGATTCTCCCTATTTTGTTGTAAGTGATTAATAATCTTTTTAAAGTTAGAAACACCAGAAGGCAACTTCATACCAGTCTCTAGAATTTCCTACTGCCTGTGAATATTCTCCAGGATGCCCAAGTTGTAGGCATCTGTACTGGAAATGACCAAATATTTTTATTAGTAGGTCACTTAGCAAGGCAACTTACTAATTTCTGTACTTTTATGAATCAGTAACCATCTAGTTGTTCACATAACAAACTATGACTCTTTGTAGTTGTCTTTGTAAGATCCCAATGTCTCCATGAAAAATACCCCTTTTGCAAAACTGTTTCATTATCCTCACCAAATAAAAGACAGACTGGTATTTATATACATGTTTAAAAAGAAGTTAATTTAATAATTTGATAGCTATAATTAATTAAGGTGAAAAATGTTAAAACTGTTGCCTGGGCTGGGATTTAGCACAGTGGCACCATATCTACCTGTCAACCACAAAGTCCTGAGTTCAATCCCCAGTACCAACAAACAAACAACAACCCCCCCCCCCAAGAAAAAAACTGTTGCCTTAACTTTTTAACCTTGTCTTCCTGCCTGCCTTCCTTCCCCTATCCCTTTCTTTATTTCTTGTTCTCTTTTTCTTTCTTGGCACTCACAACTAAATAAATTGAATATACATCTTTTGGTTTACAAATCCTATTCATCTGCTTTTATTTTTCCATGCTTTAATCTTCTTCCAAGTACATTTGAAGAATAAGTAAGTATACTTTCTAAAAATCTTGGCACATTTCCTGGCTTTTGAGGTGTAAAGAGGAGGTTGGCAAAAAAGTGATTTTTGAATGAAAAATTAAGTCTATATTTACATTTAAAATCCTCAGAGACACCATTGATATAAACCAAGGTAGCCATTTTCAGGAAAGGAAAATAGCCAAGTTGTATGTGATTTTGAAGATTGAGTTTTTTTAAAAAAGCATGTAGCAACTATATGTGTGTGTGTGTGAGTGTGTGTGTGTATTCATAACATACCATAGTGTAATCTCAACCAATAATTAGAAAAGAATAAGCCAGTGAAAGCTATATTCTAGCATTAAGTATACTATTACAAAGGTCCAATCTATCAAAATAATAGATCTGTTAAATGCAATTTTAAGAGCAAGGCAGAGCTTTTTATCGTGTCACACAATGGAGAGAAGTTGAAACACATTTTCAAAGGCCACTTTGTAAAGTTATACATAGCAGAAAGAATAACAAAGAACAAGAAAGAGCCATGCATTTAGCATACTGCCCATCAGGAGAGAGGTTTCTCTTGACTTTATAAGTTTTTTGAATCTTGTTTTTTAAATACTTTAATTATAATTAATAGTTGCTTAAAGTTTATTTTTATACCATGACTGCTTATTTGTGTGAGTGGAAAGTTTTGAGTGTGTGTGTCCCCTGGCTTCATAAACATTAAATAAGGTTGAGCAACTAATATGTTCCCATTTCCATTCTCACTTCCTTGCAGAAGATTGCCCTTAAATTACAATAATAACCTATTCTATGTAATTCTCGCTGTTCACCTTGTAAATAGCGAGAGAGCTTTTATGTCACATCAGTTATTTTTTTAAAAAATCTATGAGAATATATCTTTACACCAAGATGAGTTTTTTTCTTTACTGGCTCAGAACTTGAGTAGGAATTTTCTTGAGAATAAATTTAGTCTTTGATCCAAAAATAATTTTGAAACATCATCTTTTAGAAAAAAATTCCCTTTGATGATTGAGTTGGTTATAGCAGAGATGGAGAATAATAAAATGATAAGATGAATAGGTTGTAGCTCATTGTAGGCACCAAATGCTTCCATAACAATTGGGAATTTATAATCATAGAAAAATATATGGAATAGGTTGAATTAATCATGGGTAATGATCCTTCATATTTTATATATAGCATCAAGAATAATATATGCAAAGTGGAAAAAACTCAATCCACATTTATTATTATTGATAAAACACAATGCATTAATGGAAAGGAAAGATTTTGAATTCCTTGTATCTAAATCCATGTGGCTTTGGGCAAGTTACCTTACCTGTCTCAGAACTGTGTGTCAGAGGCTGCAGTGGACTCTGCAGGAGCAAAAGGAGGAGGGAACAAAGGATTTACTAGATTTGTAGGAGAGGATAGACCTTCAGAGAAAGCCATCTCTATCAAAACAGAAAAGCATTCCTGTCAAGTAAATTCTTGATATGTGATGGGGAAATAAAGAATTATGTGTAATTGAGATGAATCATCTTAACAGATAGGTAGAATTTGGGTTATTGAGGGGTGGAGTAGAGTGAAAAAGGAGGGATTCCCCATTGGGGGAACCCCATGAGTAAAGGCATAAGAGGAGGGAAGTGCAAAATGTTTTATAAAAGAGAGGAAAGTGGCTAGGGATGAGGGCTGAAGAAAAAGGAAGATGTGTCAAGTATATCTTGGAATCAGGTTTCAGATTCTTAAGCAGTGTACTAAAGTAAATTTTGTTTTCTGGGCTGGGTATTTTCAACCTTTCTTGAGGTCTATGACCAAAGACATTCACAGGCCCAACATATTTCTGTGTGCCAAGTATGGATGGAATCCTTTCTGTGCCATTGTCCAGGCTAGGGAAAGCTAGACTTTGGATCTGCCATCATGGAGCTATTTCTAGAGATGTATCAGTGTGGGCAGTTTACTACTTTTTCTTTCACTCAAGATGATCAGAATGCAAGTCTGTGACCAGCAGGCTATGACAAGAAGCAGCTAATGCATAAGAATGAAAATCATTCCACAAACTACCACATTAAAAAATACTAGTTATTGGATTATTTAATGCACACCCAAGACTAATTTCAACTCTTCTGAGTGTCTGGAGACAGACACTGACAACTGCTCAGGTTTTGAGGAGGGATGAGGTATAATTTGGAAACTACGCAAGGGATGGGGATGCTAATACCAAGGATATTCTCACTCAAGGTCCCCTGGATACTGTATGTAGTCCCACCAATTAAGGGTTGACAATTTCTTCATTTCTGACACATTTAGTTATGTATCTCCTGAGACATTTATTTACTTACTTTATTAAATAAAATAAAGACCTAAAATGTATCTATTTTCCTGCGAATCCACCTCTGGCCTTTTCTCTCTCATTATATCCTGCCTTTATTTGCCATTCTTCTAATTTCTGTAATTATAATTTTTCAAACTAGCACCAGCAAATGGGACATTCTGCAGTGGTGAGAAATGTTCCATTCTATTTGGTATGGCAGCGACTGGCCATATGTCACTGAGGACTGGAAATGTGGCTGGTGTGATCAAGAAATGCAATTTTAAATTTCATTTAGTTTTAATTAATTTAAATACTTCTGTGACAAAGATTACATATTAGGCAGCCCAGGTTTAAATGTTCATTTGTATTGTCTAGTTCAGTAAATATTCTGTTTCCTTGAAAATCATGTATCTAGTCAATTTTTTGCTCAATTTATTCCAGTTTTTAAAGCATCTGAAATTCCTTTTGGTGCTGAATTATGATTTTTTTAAAAAACGATTTTCACCTAGATCTAAGAACAGGAAGTGGCAATGCTATTTGTGCTTTGTCTATACTTGACCTTAGTGTCAGGGCAACAGCCAAGAAAGAGATATTCAGTTGGGGCTAAAGTTCTGCTGTGAGGTTTTTTGTTGTTGTTGTAAACTTCTTTTATTGGTACATTTTAGGTGTACAACACAATTACATTTCTCATTGGGAACTTGT
>NW_004624785.1:10495637-10508053 GCF_000247695.1 Heterocephalus glaber | reverse complement strand
TTGAGTATCAGAGTGTTCCATCTCATTTCCCTTTGGGGTTGCTGTAGGTGATCTGGAAGTCTGGTTTTGAGACTTATTTATGTGCTTTCTCATTTCGAGTGGCAGGGAGGGGGTGTTATTGGCACCCGCGTGGCTCACCTCCTCTGCATTGGGAGAGGTGGGACAGGGGCTGGGAGTGGCGGTGGGGATGGTGGCCCAGAAGCCCCTTCCTCTGGACCAGGAGCAGTGGGACGGTGGCTCAGAAGCCCCTGCCTCTGGGCCAGGACCTGTGAGAAGGATGCTGGCCTGGAAGCCCCTTCCTCTGGACCAGGAGCAGTGAGATGGCGGCTCAGAAGCCCCTATCTCTGGGCCAGGAGTGGTGAGACGGATGGCAGCCCGGAAGCCCCTTCCTCTGGTCCGGGAGCAGCAGGATGTATGGCGGCCCCAAAGCCCTTTCCTCTGGGCTGAGAGCGGCAGGATTGATGGTGGCTGGGATACCCCTTCCTCTGGACCAAGAGCAGTGGGATGGCAGCTCAGAAGCCCCTACCCCTGGGCCAGGAGCGGCAGGACCTACTGTGAGTTTTTATGTTAGTTTACATCCTACCATTCTCCAGCCAAGGGAAAGAACATGGTTCCTATTTTTGTCCCTGTCTCTTCTTCAAACATGCTTCCCAAGGTAACAACAGCAAGAGGGAAGAGGTAGCTCTACCTAGACAATGGTGTTCTTTGTAAAGTGGTGTTGCCCCCCCCGCCCCCGTAGGGTTCCTGGTGTTAGTGGATATAGGGGTGAAGGAGAGGGAGCGGAGATGAGTGACCTGCTCAGCATCTCCATGGATGGTGGCATTTGTTCTTAAATGGTGCACTAGAGAAGGTGTGTATTTGCAAGACACAGGGCCAATGAGCTTCATTTTGACATATTGAGTTGTTGTATGGTATGATGTGAAGTTGAAAGTGGTGTAGATGTCTCTACCTCTAAAGAAAGATTGATTTTCAAAATAAGTGTGTGTGGTCACTGGCAGGTGCTAATGAAAGTTACAGGAATGGATATGATAGGCTAGGGGCATAGGCATGTCTAACCTTTAGCTAGTTTATACATGCCTGTTATAATAAGAATATTAAAAATAAGAGAAGTTTTGTTACTTAGTACACTGAGTATATCATATATTTTATGTACAGCTCAAGGCAATTCCTCTTTATTTGATGCAGCCCAGACAAATCAACCATGTCCAACGTGTGGGGTGCAGGTTGGATATGCCTCAGAGAGTAAGAAGAGAAAGGAATGAGCCATAGAACATCATCATAGCCACATTGCTTATGTGCATATAGAGAAACTGGAACTTTGAACAGGTTGGGAAGAGAAAATCAAGATAGCAGTCACCACAGACAGAAAGAGAAATAATCCCATGATAAAGTATGTTCAATGGTGTCATAGACTGCATGCAGAAAGTCCAGGTCTGATAAGGACAGAAACGCACCCATTCAATTGAGCCCCATGACATGGAAATCAGAGATCTCTATGAGGATGGTTCATGTGAACAGGTGATAAAGCCTTTAGAAAGGGGTGGCAGGTGAGGAAATGAAGACTGCTAGTATAAACAGCTTTCTAGAAAAATGCAGAAGTATGGGGAGCTAGATTATCCCCAGTTGGAAGGAATGTGAGGCTGGCAGAGAGTTTTGTTTTGAAGGCAGAGTAGAGTTGAGTATCTTTAAATGCTGGTGGCAAGGGGAAGGGTTTGCGGACAGTGCTTGAAGATGCAGGGGTAAATCACAAGGAGCCAGCCCTAGAGAAGGAAGGAGAATTGGGGTCCAGAGAACAGGTGGGCTGGAAAGACGTAGGTGGAAAGGATAGATGAGGCTGCAGCGAAGCTAATAGGCTCAGAAGATGGCAGTTGAGAGAGGTCCTATCTGTGTGCTAGCTTAGCCAAAACTAGTTTTATATCTAAAATTCTTCAAGAGACTTTTATATTTGAATGAAGCTAATAAAAATATCCTTGTCAAAAGAGTTCCCATCCAAATCAATTGTGCATCTGAGGTTGTTGTAAGGCTTTAGGAAGGCTGATCTGTCCAGGGACATCTGCAGAAGGCCGCTCAGCAGCAGTTGTTTTGGAAGCTCTGCGATAAAGAGGAATTTAGGGATCCCCTTTGACTAAATGAAAACAGAAAACAAGCACAAAATTTGTATTGGCTTTTGCCTCTTTGTAGTTTGTACAGCAAATGAATGGTTCTAATTTTCAAAAATCTATGCAAGTGTGTCATTGAATGTCCAAGGTGCAGAGCCCTAAGCTGTGCGGGAGATTGTGATTGGCTTGGTGGTGTAATCCGAGGCCCTAGGCTCCCTGCTTAGCAGCCCTTACTTGTGTGCATCAAGGAGTGTGCAATGTGTGTCTGCCATAGTGTGCAGCTGAAACATGACCTTTGCAGGTGCTAGAAAACACATTTGCTTCAGTCATGTGGTGTGTGTTGAGATCTGGGTAGCACCAGCATCTGAGAAAAATCTTGCTATGCAAAATACAAATATAACTAAACATTAAAATACTTAATGATTTTTCAAAGTAATGTGCCCTTTCATTAAGTGTAAGCAGGATATATAAAATCCATATCTAGTTTTAAACATAGACATTTCATTACAAGAATATGTCTCCACTATGAAGCTGAGCAGCTGTTTCTCCAGATGCCACATCAGGGCTCTGAAGGGAATTGTTGGTAAATCCAATACCATAGCTAGATATTGAAAGAAATGCTACAAGATGTATTTGATCTAATCAGTGAGCCTCAGTGAACTAAAATTTAAACACACAGCATGGAATTAATGTGGGAATTTGGATTCCATTCTAAACAAGGAAAATGTAATTGCTATGCTTTTGAGCTTGCCACATTCTAATTTTTATTATTTAAAAACTATTAAGGAGCCATCACAAGAAACCCTCTTTGTTTTTCCTACAATCAGTCATCATTGTGACAGCCAATTGTTTGGAGAGACAAAATACATTATTATTTATGAGAAAGAGTTGATATACACAATCCATATACTTAGTTGACTCTAATATGTCTGGGCCATCATGTTAAGTAATACGTGCAACTACTTAAAAGAAGGATCCAGAAAGTTACAGGTAGTTCTATGGAGGAACTATTTAAACTGAAATGAAAAATACCCATCAATGCTTCATAATCAATTGTCATTCTGCACCAGCATGGTAAAATGAATAGCAAGAGACACTTACAGAAATATTCCATTGGTCTAGAACAAATCACTTGGTAATGATATGAAAAAGAGGAATTTTTCCAAAAGAACAACTATAACAACTCCACAAAAGATTGTCAATTCAGCCATACATGGTGGTGCAAACCTGTAATCCCAGCAATCTAGGAGACTGAGGCAGGAAGTTTGTAAAGTTGAGCCCCACTGGGGCAATTTAGTGACTTAGCAAATCCCTAAATAAAAATAAAAATATAAAAGAGCTGAGGATATAGCTAGGTGTGAGGGCCCTGCCTTCGATGCATAGAAATGCAAAACAAAATAAAACAAACTAATTGATGCTTTTTAAACAAAAGATCAAGCAATTGAGCATTTTTCCATTTCCAAAATCTTCTAAATATATTCGTTTATATCACCTAGTTTCAAAAAGACTTTAAGATACTATCACATACTTCCAAGAATATTGATTTTAATCAGTCTGTACAAGTTGGAAAATACTGAAAAGTCAGATGGCAGTATACTAACAATTCTTATCTGTGATTGGTACATTGTAGTCATTTTTATTGTTTTCCCTTTATTATTGAGTGTCAGCACTCAGCATGTATGAATTTCATGATTATTGAAACACAAACCACTAAACAAACACCCCTCTTGGCACTTTCTACACGTTTATGGAAGGTTTATAAATATCCCTCAAAGGTTCTTAATGAAGGAATTGCTTTTGTTCCTCAAAGGAGAATCTTTAACTTTTATGTTATTGATGAGGGGATTCTTTCATCTCTGTGATTTGATCCGTTGCTTCTGTAACCCTTCTCCCTGTATGCTCCTGCTAAGACACCAAAGATCCCTGTACCAAAGTCCTAGGGAATGATCATTTCACCTGCCAGTGGTCCAGCCTGTGTCTGCCCAGTCTTCTCCATGTCTCTCTACCATTTTGGCTGCACTTTGTCCTTATTCCCAGCTAATGAGGCACAAGGACAATGCCAGCTTTCTGTGGCAGTTGTTCCCCTGAGTCTATACAACATCTATCACTAACAAATTAATAGATGCATTACAATTATATCAATATTTTGTTAATGTGATATGCCTTCTTGGAATCAGTAAAGAGAGCCATGTATTTTTCTTTTAAGTGTTTCAGGCTACTAATTGGGTTATCTCTGTGAGTGCCTAGCAAAGTGTACCTTGTGTGTTATTTTTGGCAGATATGATACCAGCTATAAAACTTTTATTAGAAAATGTGCCAGAAAGGTAAGAAATACATGAGAGAAAAATCGTTGTTGACTTTACAAAAGCAGCTGCTAGTAAAAACAGATGTAACAAACCAATGCTTTTTAATGCTGTAGTTTAGGCTATATAAGTGCGTAAGTACGTTAGAAATGTCTAGAGGAAGGAAGTTTTTTCAAACTGTGCTTATTCATATTGATGTATTTTGCCCCCACTTCCGACGCCCCAGACATTCATGTGAGCCACTCTTATTTATGGGACGAATGTTGGACCAGTGACAGACTAAGAACCGTTAATAGCGACATAAGAATCCCGAGACAGTCATTGCACCGCCTCGATGGAAGATCCCCTATGAGAAGGGATAGAGGCCAGTGGGGAATTCTCAAACGTTGGCAGGTTCAAATGCAAAGCTGTAGTGATAACCACCAACCTGAGTGTTATCAGAGGAGATGGAGGTGGAAAATGATGAGGTTGGTGGAGTTCTAACATGGACCCTTTTCTGGTGACTAAGTCAGAAAATATGCTCCCAAAGTCAATAATTAATCTCACCCAAGAGAATGAAATTTTGCCCTTATGAGCTATGATAGGCTCACTACTGCCTCTTACGAACTTTATGTAATGGGCAAAGAAATCTTAATGAGAAAGCAAACTAAGCGCTCTATTTAGTATATGAATTAACTTTCTTGGCCACTAGGAATTCATTTACTAAATGACTACTGTAGCATAAGAAATCACTCCTTAATGACCTGAAAAAAGTGTTTCAAAAAAGTAGCAACTTGCTCTCTTCTTAGCAGGACAAATAACTCCTGTATAGTATTCAGAACCTGCCATCTCTTTGTTATTTATAAAAGGGTTCTAAGTTTTGATCTTTGATTACTTGCACACAAATTATGCTTTAGAAAGAATTTCTAAAGACCTTTGATTTTTTTAAAAGTTTCAATACTGCTTCAATTTGGGTGTGAAAAAATATGCACACGTTCACTCTATGAATGCTAAATAAACGCTAGTAAAACTGTAGTGTTGCTATAAATCCTGTGGAAAAGGCTGCAAAAGAGATAAGAGTTGTAATTTAAATAAAATGTTCTTCATATCCCAGTTCTGAAAAATGTGGTCATGACAAATAAATGGGTCATATCAAAGAATGGGCTTGGAATTGAGGATGAGCTCGGAGCTGAGATGACAGTTGTCCTTAAGGATGGTCATCACACAGTGCCATGATTAATTAAGGTACCTGCCAGTCATATGGGCTTGAGTCATTGCTTTGGAAAGGGCAGAAAGCCCTGATATTTACATAGGGATCATGGGCTCATATGCAGAGCGCTATCACCGCTTCTCTTGGCAGCCTGTGACTTGTTGGCAAATGTCTTCAATTATGGGCAAACTGCCTAGTCTCGTCTGATCACAAACCAATTTGTCAAGATGTGTGTGTTTGGAAAGCTATGGAAACAGAAATATTTTCCTTATTTTAAGAGGGTGGGAGAAACTGTACAAATATATATGTACATACATATAAAATAAACCAAATCTCAAGAAATTTTATTCTTAGCTAAATATTTAGTAAAAATGCCTGTACCTTCTACAGGGTCGGGGGGGGGGACAATGGGAAGAAATAGCTTGGTTAACGCTAATGTGAAAAAGCTGTGTGTTTACAGTGAAATTGGCATGTGGAGAGGTTAAATATTTATACCTGAACTTCACATTTAAACTAAGCAACATTACCATGTTCTTTCTTTAAATAAATCCACATTGCTTAGATTTTTAAAAAGTCATTATTTTTTCCATACTCTGTAATACTCAGGGGGGTTAAGATGTTAGCTATTATAACATATTATAAATAACATAAAGATGTAAAGATAAATATATATGGAAGTGGAAAAGAGCTTATGGCAGCAAAAAAATATATAGTAAAGGCCAGTTAATGAAATAAGAAGCAGAAATGAAGAATACATTAGCATTTTCCCATTTTTCTTGTTCTCTTCATCTACGGTTTTACTGCATGTTATTTTGAGCTTTGAAAAATAGCTGCCTTCCTGCAAAGTTGAGTGTAAAGTTAGTATCTACAAAAATGTTATTTCCTAATAGATATAATTATGAATTTTTAGAATATTTGTGTGTTTAACTTTTTAACCCGTTTTCCCTGTTTGATTATAAACATCAAGAGGGTGAGGATCATGACTTCTTTGTCACTATATTCTCAAACTTAAACAATTGTAATTCCAGGTGAAAATATTTTTTCAATGACAAAGACATTGTTCTCCAAAAAAACTACTATATTAAATCTATAATTTTATAAAATAAATACAGTTAAGAGAGCATCTACTCTCATGTCATAATGAATGTATTAATATACCAACAGGGATAGGGCTTCCAGCCATTGAATTGACCACAGAATTACTTTTTCTCCTGCAGTTTTTTCAAGACTTTTATCTTAGTCCACTTTGTTACTATAACAAAATACTCAAGGTTAGGTGATATATAAAGAAAAATATTTATTTAGTTCACAGGTCTGGAAGTTCAAAAGCTTGGCATGGGCATGATTGGCTTCTGGTGAAGGCCTTAAGATGGAAGGAGTGACATGGGGAGAGAGGAAGTGAGAGTCCCAGGGAAGGCCCCAAACTCACTTCATATCAACTTGCTCTCAAGGGTAACTAATTCAGTCTTGCCAGATCCAAATCACTCCCGCAAGACATAATCCAGTCTCAAAAGGCCTAACCCAGTCTCATGAGGAAGACATCACTTCATCCATGAGGCTGAAGGTCCCATGGCTTAATTATCTTTCAAAGGTCCCAACATCTATCAGTATCATTACACTGGGAATCAAATTTCAACATGGAGGAAAACCACAGCAATTCGGCAAGACTTTTCTTTTGTTGGTACCAGGGATTGAACTCGGGTCCTTGTGCTTGCGCAGCAGGCGACGAAACCACTGAGCTAAATTCCCGGCCCTGGCAGGACCTTTTCTCCTCTGGGGTCTCTTTTGGCCTCTCTGACTTAGTTTGTTTTTCAAAATCTACCAGAGGAATTACTTATTTTGTTTTTGTAAGTTCCTACAGCTTAGCTCCTCTCTATTTCACATATAAATTTATAAAAGCAAACAGCTGGACTGTGAGATTCATTTTTCTGAAGGATGTTCTATGTAACCTGAAAACTTATGTCTGAAGCTTTGCCTTTTTCAAAATTGTGGAACTACTGGATCTACTCTTTTAAGTTTAGGCCTTTATACATCAACTTCTTAGAATGGCAGACACTGCCCTTATGGGGTTTATGAAGGTGAAATGAGAAATTAAGGTGAAACAAGCAATGGCAAGGTAGTAGAAGACTGAGAAATAAAGCCCAAAGTTGCTTTCAGTCCTCCTCAGTTGTTCTTAAGAGTAACCATTATGTTATTATAAACATATATTGTTGGTAAATTGAAGCACACATATGTATCTAATTTGTTTTCAAGTGTTTTAGATAAATACACAGTATGAATAATATGGCCTGGTGTGAATGAATTATTGTGAACGAATTATTGCAGTTACCTGGATATTGCATTTTCTTATTCTGGGATGTGATTTTGAAGTAGCTTTTGGAAGACTACTACTACAATAATTTACCAAGATACTATTATTCTTATGTTACTTGTAAGAATCATTTACTTAGACAAAGTTTTTGTCTCTGAATTTTTTCTCCTTTCTTCTTATACTTTGATTCACTGAAATATTAGCCTGGTGTTATGTCAGAGCCCTATTCCTCAATTTTGCATTCCTAGTGAATGCCTCTTGTTCGGGGATTATTATCACCAGTGCCCCTCCCTTTTTACTTGCAAAAGTTGGGACCATCATTTATTTGACAAGTCTATCTATAAGGACATTTAGAACACCTTCCACATATTTTCTTAAATTTTTATTTTTATTAGCACATTTGTAGTACATAATGATTAGATTCATTGACCTACCACGTATTTTGAACTTGATTCACTTCTTCCAAATTTTCTTCAACTTTGCTTCTCATCAAATGACCTCACCTTTCTCAGATATGCCACTGAGATGAATCTAATGTGGCCATCTGAGACATGAAGGAGGAGAACTGAATCTATCTGGGTTCAGAGCCCAGCTTGGCCATTTGCTGGCTGTGATCTTGGGAAAACTAGCCAGAGTCTTCATCTGCCCATAGAGTTGCTGGTAGCCCTTCTTAGGCAGGATAGTGTAGGATCTGTGAGCCTACAGTTTGGGGCCCAACTGCATGGGTAGGAATGCCAGCTTTATTGTACCTTAAGGTCCTAGCAGAAGCATGCATGTTGATAAATATAAAAGTTATTAAAATAAACCTGACATATAGAAAGTGCTCAGCATTAGCAATTGTTGTCAGTGCTCTGATAATTATATATGGTATACGTGCGAGTACCTAACTCATAGCGCTTAATAAATGGATAAAATGGCAGTAATGCATGCTTACCTGGCATGCCTCCAGCTTCTGTCCCTTCCTTATCCAGGCAATAATCCATTCATCATAGATAGTCTCAACATGTGCATGCATATGTATGTGTTCATAGACCCGGAATTAGAAACTCTGAGCAGATATTGCTTTATATCTCCAAATAGACTGTTCAGGGATGCCAAATTACAGTTGAAAATCTAGCAAAATGCCAGGATGTTTCAAATAAGATGCAAGTATGAAATTCACTTGCTCTTAGAGGGTGTCTAAAGGCTTTGCTAAACTAGAAATGCAGAGAAGGGAGGGTTTATTTATCCTGCTTATTTGAAGTAAGGGCCAGAATCACGGTGGTTTAATGGTTTTAAATATTTTGTTGGGTTTTTCCAGGAAAGAAACATTGTATTTATATCTTAAAAGGCCCATACCTATTTCCCTATATGAATGATGAGATATTTTATTTAAGAAGAAAGCATAAAACTAAGGCATAATTCCCATGGAATATGAGCTCCTCCATAGAATGAGGCGCTTGGCGGTCCCTGTATCCTCTGTGTGCCTGGCATGGGAACCTGGACTGCTGAGCCAGGTGATTGCTGCATTGCAGGGGCCACACCACACTGAAGCCCACTGATGTCTGGGTTCAGTCTGCTTTATTTCGTTCTACTTCTTTGGTGGGGATAAAGTTCAGAAATAAGGTCTAGTTGACTTCTCTGAACAAGTGACAGTGTATACCTAGTTTGAACAGTTCTTTCTGACCAGCTTACATTTTAATGTTTGTAGTATAAGGTTGGAGTTGATAGCACAAATTCAGCTCAGTTATATATCTGGATAATGTACTACTCAGTTTTTCATTGAAATGGAAATTGTATTAATTTTAAAATTGGACATTTTTGTCTTCTTTCTTTCTCCTTCCTTCCTTCCTTCTTCCTTTCTTTCCTTTCCTTTTCTTTCTTTCTTTCTCTTTTCTTTTCTTTCTTTCTTTCCTTCTTTCTCTCTCTCTTTCTTTCTTTCTTTCTTTCTTTCTTTCTTTCTTTCTTTCTTTCTTTCTTTCTTTCTTTCTTTCTTCTCCTGCTCTTTCTTTCTTTGTTGAGACAGGGTCAGGCTATGTAGTTCAGGCTAGCCTTGAACTCACTATTATCCTAGTTTGGGCTCCAACTCCTGGCAGTCCTCCTGCCAAGTACTGGGATTACATATATGGACCACTACACCCAGTTTTAAAATAGGACATTTTCATTTCATTGTTTTACGTATTGTCCTTAGGATACAGGGATCACAGTGATGATCTTGGAAAATGACTTAAATGTGACAAGCATGTAATACCCACTTGCATTGGTCTCCCCAGTCTGAAGGAGCGCCTTCTCCAGGAACTTGAAGCTTAAGAGTCCCTGGCCATTTCCAAGAAGGGCTCTGAAGTTGTGTGCCCCCTCAGCAAGTGGCTGGTTTGTCTCTTGAGGTCTCTCCAGTGTGTCCAGCCTGGAGGAAGGGCAGCCGAGGGACCTTGGGAAAGACAGGTCAGAGTTAGGACTGGAAAGCACTAGGAAGTTTTGCTCTCTCCCTAGGCTCTGGAGTGCCTCACCCTTTTTATTTAAGAAGATGTACAGGTCATTCCTAAACATAGCCCATCCTCTGCTGTTAGGAATTGTGCCACTCCCCCAGTGGCTTCCTTTGGTTCTTGTTTTGAGGGACAATGTTTCCCTCCCTTATTCAAATGAAGACTCAGCTGTAATGGGGTAGGTCCAGTGCTAGGGCAGAGCTGGGCACAGCACTGTGGGAACTCCGGAGAGACAGCTGACATGGTCTTAAGCACTCAGGGAAGGCTCCACAGGGATGGAGGATGAGACGTGCAAGGTGAGCTACCAACACATCCCAAACAGGAGATTCACTTCTGATGATATAAAGGATGAAGTGCAGATATTTGAAGCTCAACTGATTTCCCACATGTACTTCTACACTTCTTTATCACTTGATTCCACACATATCACCATGTCCCCACACACTTCAGATCCTCTGCTTTCTTCTCTTTTCTGACTCATAAAGTTCTCACCCTCAGTCACATCCAAGCCTGCATCTCTGGGCATCTGACAATGTAATGAATAGAGCAAACAGAAGTGATCTCTTTTCTTCTCCTTTCTCAAATAGACTCTAAGCTCCTGAAGTCTGGGTCCATGTGCTAATGGTACCCAGTAGTGAAATTATGGGGATAAGATGAACACATTAGCTGTAAAGCTTTAGGCAAGGTGCTTAACACTCCAGTGCACCAGGCTGCTCATCTGTAAAGCAGAGATGGAAATACCCACAGTGAGGGGGTGTGTGAGGAATAAGTGGGAGAACACATGTAAAGTGCCTGGCCTGGTATCTGGTATGGAGTGGGGTTTCAGAGATACTGTGAAAGCTATTACTGTAACTTGCCTAACACTGTATTTGGGGTCCATCATATTGGTCCACTTCTGAGATCTTAAGCCTTCTTCATTCAGGGGTAGGTCATAGACACCCAGAACTAGAGGAGATCTTTGGTATTCTTTAGCCCAAAGGAGTGACTTTTTAAAAACTGTATAGTACAATCATGGGATACTATAGAGGTAATTAAAAATATGGGGTGTATTATATTTGAATTCATGTAGCAGGGAAAATACATGTGCTGTAGGGCAAGGACTTCATTACATCCCACCAGAAGTTAATAGCTGGGACTAGAATCTAGCATCCATGCATTTGTTCGTTCATTCATCGATTCAGTTAAACACTGAAGCTTACTCTGTGTCTTGCGCTAAGAAAATGTGGGGATTTATAGTGCCAATCAACCAGATGTGGCTTCCTATCCTAACAGAGCAGACAGTTCAGTGGAGAGGCAAACAACATGCACATTACTACTGCATTGAAAAAAATATGATTCATAGTTAAAGCTAAAGGAAGGGACAACTAAATAGTGGGATGGGAAATCTACTTTAGATTGAGGGCTCAAGAAAAGGCTATCTGTACAAAAAGTACCAATTCAATAGAGCTTCCATAAGTGTCATAAAATATTTGGGCCAGACATTTCTTATTCACTGTATGGAGAACAGGTTTGAAATAGTAGCCGGAGCCTCAGTGCTGTACAGAAGCATAGTGCCTAATCATTTGCAGCTGGCTGGATATATCCTTTTGGGTTGCCTTACCTGAAGGTTTCCAGAGATTCAAGTTCAAGTTGACAGAACCAGAACACATTTCAGAACCGGAAGACTATAAAACTCTGCATCCACATTGGACCCCATTGTTCTCCCTTCTCCATAGTTGTCTCTTGTGCTGACTTTCTCTGAGAGCTTAGAGAAAGCATCCATTGCAGGAGGTCTACTTACTTATTTTGCAGACTTATCCCCATGAGCATAAAAGAAAAGGCAACAGGAGCAAAAGAGGCAAGTGCAACAATGAACATTTCCATTTCCTAGCTTAATTAGACTGTTTGTGAATTATCTGCACAGGTTGCTTCCCCCCCCCCGACCCCTGCTCATCTTTTGCTCAATTTTTGGCCTGTTAAGACTTGATCAGAGGTCTCTTCTCTGTCAGATGGTAATGGGACATCATTCAGAGATGTTGAGAAAGCAAGAATTGTGAGAACAAATTATGGATT
>NW_004624785.1:10483964-10495537 GCF_000247695.1 Heterocephalus glaber | reverse complement strand
CCCCCCCCCGACCCCTGCTCATCTTTTGCTCAATTTTTGGCCTGTTAAGACTTGATCAGAGGTTAGGAAAGAGCAGAAAAGAGAATGCGGTAGTCTCTTATCATACAGAATTAATAGTTCTTGCAAAAGGTTTTGGTGACAGGGAAGATTGATGGTAAAATGAGATTATAATGAAGTTTATGGATAAAGCCATTGATTTTAATTATGCCAAGTTCTCAGTAGCAGAGATCATTTTGAGATTGAATTTGTTTTATAAGTTTGCATCAAATCCATTATACTACCAAGGCAGGTATTGGTAAATACTTGTTTTCACTTTAAGGAATATTATTAGAAAGATTTAGTATTATGATGGCTGATTCTCTTTAATAATGAAAATGGAAATACAGGCAGGAGGAATTAGAGAGGATGTTCAGAACCCATCTAAATTCTCTGGCCCTGGGGAAAGATAACCATTCACTAACAATCTCTTCATCAGGAATTGTCTCTAGCCAACATCTCTCTGAACTTTGACTGTACGGCGACTCGAGGCCAACCTGCTGGCCTTTAGGTGCTTCCAGAGTTTGGAGCAACCTCTGAAGCCTTTAAGGAAAATGGAAGTAACCTCAATTTTTTTTTTAAGTATTGGTGTTTGCTTTACTCAGGAGTTGTTGGGGAAAAGTGACCTTCAAATGTGACAGGTCTGTTTACCATAATATATGTTCACTTAGCATATCCTTCTCCAGCCCTAAGTGGAAAATAGAACTTATGCTATTTGATGAAAACTGCAAGTGAAAAGCTTGGTGAAGCTATTAACATTAGTAGGATCATTTTCATAAGTTTTCTTAGGACCTGCCCTACCTTTGAAGACCGACCTGTAATAATATATCATCTTGAAACTTGATATAGCACTAAAACTCCATCCATCTCAAGAAGAGCCTTAAAAATTTCCTAGTGTGCTTGAGATGTTGGTTCAAACTATGAAATTTGTTTTCAAAATAATGACAATATTAAGCATTATGAGTATTAATATTGTGCAGAAAGTTTTATATGCAAGATATGAATTAATGCTCACATTTAGCCTATCATGTAGGTCCTATTATTTCCACCATTTACTAGTTTGAAACTTACAATAATGTTTCTAAGAGTTAGCCAGTGGCACCCAGATTTTAACTCAAGTCTTCAGTCCACTCTTCACCAATTGATTCTTTTGCTTCCTGTAGAGTTAGCAATGCGCTCTGGGCTAGGTGCCTGCCCCATTCCCCACCTATCTTGATTAGTGGCTGAACTCTTAAATTTTAGTTTGTAGGCAAATCATGCACATCCCACAGCCTTCAGCTTTCTTATCTGAGGAATACTGGTAGCATGTGTCTTATATACAGCTCAACATTATTCTTAGTATTTGTTTGTTGTTTTTTTTTTCTTGTGCTAGAGATTGAAGCCAGGGCCTTATGCATGCTAGAAATTAGGCATGTGCTCTACCACTAAGCTACACCCCCAGCCCTTTTCTTATAATTTTAATATCAAGACACTGATGAATGTGCTACTGACTTTTAGCAATATAGATTTTCCTGGTGAAGGATAGCAAAGTAAATATTTGAGGTGTCTCTTATTTATATGATGTGCTTAGCTATAATCACTCCTGTTTGGCAATTTTCCAGTTAAGTAAGACTCTCAGAGCCTTATAAAAATAAGTAAAGTTTGTCTAGAACACCAGATTACTTTATTATTTCTTTTATCCTCCTTAACCTTTCCTTTTGGCTAGCATAATGTGTTTGCTTATTTTTTTCCTGTGGAGATTTTTTTCTAATACTGACGAACATTTATCCAACCATATGTCACAGGATAGTCAGATTTATTCATCTATGCTGTCTTTATTCACAGTACATTCAGTACTGGAAATTGCTTCTAAACTTTCTTAAGTTTTTAACTTAGAATAATTTGAAAATTTTGATTATAAAGTATATTTTAAATTTCAGGTTTATTAACCTTACCGGTCTGTGGTTATGGCCATAATTGCTAGCCTGGCAACATTTGTTTTTTTGTGTATATATGAGTGATTATTGAAGACTAACACATTCATTCTCTGCAAATACGTTTTCCAGAAAAAAAGAGATTATTAGTTGCTCCAAGAATATCACTTTAAGTCACTCTAGTTCTTCCCTTGCCCTATTTACTAATGAGCTGTAACCCAAAACTTTGTAAATTTCTAAGATTGATTTATAGACATCACTTAGATTTATTAGTCATATTTTTAAAAATTATCAGTTTTATGTACTCAAAAAACATGTCTATTTACTAATATTTGAATGTGTCCCCTTCATCTGTTGGACATGTGATGAAGGGTCTGTGTCTACTTTGATTTCATTTTGAAAAAATGTCCTATGAACCAATTGTATTACCTAATGGTGATTTTTAAAAACTCATTAAGACACTAATTTAAGAAAATAGCTTACTATTAAAAATAGCTTACTTTTTAATGCCAAGTGATTTAAGTCCCAGATAAATACCATTTGAGGGCTTTCCTTCTTGGCATATGTGCTTATGGTGCTGGTCATGATGGTGACAGGGAGGGGGAGAGGTGGAGGGGGAGGTGCTGGGCCACAGTGACCAGTTGAGGAATCACCTGGATTATGGTAGCCCTGTGAGTCCCAGAATGCTGTTGTCTAGTTAGCCATTGAGTGTTTTAGAAGGCTATTTATCATACAGCTATATTCTTAGAAAATCAGCATTTTCTCAACTGTAAGGTTGATGATTTTTAGGATTAATTAATAGAGTTATTAATCCAAACAATTAAATTTTCTCCTAAGTGTACAGCTGTCTGATTAATTAATCTATTCATTAATCAGTGGCTTCTCCAGATGTCTGTTGAGATACTGTCCCTTGAGCCCTGCTGGGATATGTTTACAGACTATGAATTAATCCCTTTCTTATTCAATTTTACAGTAAAAGGACACTATTTATTAAGAAGGGCCTGTTGTGAATTTGTTGTGAGCAAAAATCTATTTGTAATTATTTCAGGTAATCCTTCTCACTCACATAATGTGACATACTTCTGTGTCATGAATTGATAACGTTTGATAAAATCTTAATAGCTTTTCAGATGTATTTCCTCTCACCATTCTAGAATGTGTACTTACAAAATTAAACATTGCAGCTGAAAAGGGAAGAGTTATCACATCCTAAAACATGATTTGTTTATTTCAATAAAGCAGGAAAATTATACTGAATTTCAGTCATATGAATTTCATAACTTCTGTGAGAGTCATTATTTTCCAAGGCAAAACTTTAAGTAGTACCGTGGTTTTTTCTTGATTCTGGCTTCAAACTCATGAGAGCTCAGGGTCCTCAGAACAGTTCTTCTGTGGTTTTTTCTGGGAGTCTTTAGGGAGTTATTGTCAATTTCCTGGGTAATGTCCTCTGCTAGACATGGCTAAACTGTCCTGACCTCTCATCACCCAGACAGTGCTGAGATAGGAACTCCTTCTCATCGCTGGAGGCCACTCAGAGCACTCCTCCCTGCGTGGTGCTCCTTCTGCTACATAGCCTGATCCTTCCTGGTGCCATACTACTTTGGTCAGATAAGGGCAGGCGATCCTGGTACATTCTCATTACACCATTTATGCAGTAGAGTCCCGAAGATGACAAACTACAGGACATCATTTTCAAAACTTGAAGAGAATGATTCCCTCTCCATCTCCATCTCCAGTTATTTTTGTTTGTGTGAGTACGTGGAGGGGGATGTACTACAGCAGAAAATAACATAGATTTTAGAATCAGAAAGATTATGATTTAAAATGGTCATCCATCCAGTGTCTACATAGGTTAAAAGGAGAATAATAATGACATTGACTTCACAGGATAGCTATGGGGCATTGCATTTGATATACAGGCATTTCATCCTCCTCTTCCTGGAACCCAGACCTTAGGTCTCATGAATAGTTAAGGACACTGTCTTCTATCTATCTGACAGAGCCACTCATTCATCGATGCTCAGCCTAGACCTGCTATGTGTCTCTTACCCAATGCTGTGCTGATTTATTTCCAAAAGTGTATACCAGATACATCAGGGTGGGGCAGAGGACCAGAAGGAAGAAAAAGTCTATGGGGAGGTTGTGTCTATGAATTCATTTGAACTCACCAGCATGAATGTATACAAGTTAAGAAGACACTGGCTGAGGTCAGATCTCTGGAGAACCAAGACATTTCACAGAGGGAAGGAGAAAAGCTGTCCATGATGAGCGTGGAAGAGAAAATGTCGGTGGAGTAGGAGAATAGTAGAAGGATAGAATGACAGAGGAGTCACAGAGATAAGATAGTTCCATGGGGCAAGTGGGAAAGCTGCCAAATGTTTCCAGGCATCTCTTATTTGGCAAGGCTGGGGCATTGGAGACTTAGTGGCAGGAATGCCAAGGTATCATAGGTAGAGACATGAATAGCATATAGGAAATATAAATTTTCTGAAAGCAGTATGATTCTAAAGGAAAGAAGGCAGTTGTATTAGTCAGATTTCTGGTTGCTGAAACACAGTGTCCAATATTCAGAGCTTAAAGGAAGAAAAGTTTAATTTAGCTCACAGTTTCAGGACAGTCAGCCCATGGTCAGCTGGCTCCAAGGCAGGAATGTCATGGCAGATGGGTGTGGTGGAGAAAAGCTGCTTAGTTCACAGTATCCAGGAAACAGAGTGTTCTAACAGTGTCAGAGGAACAGGCAAAGAACTAGATATAGTTCCACGATTCCACAACCTACTCAGACACATCCCAGAGTACTCTAATCTGCTAGGCATTTCCTAATTCCGCAAAGTTGAAATATTAGGATTAATGGTCACAGCAGTAAAAGAGGCAAGCAAAACTAAGAGAGGTTTGTATTCTCAGATGAAGGAGACTGGAAATCTTGTGATAAGTTCCAGATGGTTTTACTCATCAAAATAATTTAAAATTTGCAATGAAATAAGATGTCCACAGTTACAAAAATGCTTCTCTGTTACCTTAATTTTAATTAAGGGAAGGAATAAATACCGAATACACCAAAGTTACAGAGGAAATTCACTTTTTTTCTAATCTTTTTTCTCCAAATTAAACCTGATATTTTAGCTAGTAAAATACTTTTGGGGGAAAAGTAAAAATCCAAACACTTTTCCCTACATGTCTTTGATTCTAGGTAGCCCCAGGTTACCTCTGCCTCTTAAATTTCAACTCAAGTGTTTCTCTCCTCAGTTAGGATTAATATGAATGAGAACCAGACCCATTGTGGGTTCAGGATTCAGTTCTGTGTGTTGTCACAGGAGATTTGTAAGAGCTGAGCCCAGCTTTGCTTGACTGCTTGGTAAAGCTCACAGCTCTGCTGCATACAATAAACTAGTTTGGGGATGTTTCATTCATTCATTTAAAAGTCATTTACATGTATTCTGGTGGACCAGCCTGACCTCTGACCAATGTGGTGAAGAACAAATGCTAAAGCTCAGTGCCTTCCTGAGGCTTTAAGAGATCTGTAGACCAGGTGCTGAGTGCTCCTACACCATCTTCCCTCTGCCTGTTTTCCAAGAGCCTTCCAGTTGTAGTCATGAGAAACTCTTAGTAGCAGAGAGTACAAGTGCAATGACCAGGGACATGGATCCTCTACAATGTGGTCACAGTTGAAGATGGTGTTTCAGCCTCTGGTTCTGGAGAGGTTCCTGGGGATAGAGCTGCTTCCTTGTGGCTGCTCCATTGGTAATGGGCTGTTATGTTTTTGCAGCAGTTTTCCGTGATGAATCTTGTCCAGCGCCCTCTATTTTTGTCCAGCTATGTTCTAGGAGTCAGCCTGTGGTTGCCTAGAAACTAACCAAGTACCCAGTTTGAGATACTGAACTTTTCCTTTATTCTTCTTGGTTTTAGACAAATTCTTTATTTTTTGGTAGACAAAGAGGTAACACAACAGAAGTGATTACCCAGCTCCCATTTCCTTTCTTTTGGGGGGGTCCCAATGCAGCACCCTCCTTTCCAACTCAATGCATTCCTTGCCCTCGGACTCCTCTCTCTCTCTCTCGCTCACTCTCTCTCTCCATTTCAAAATTAGATGATGAAACATATCTATTCTTAGAGTGTATTACTTTCTCCTCACTTTCCCTCTCCTCATTTAGAATCCTGTGTTTTGACATAATTTATCATGGGTTGTCACCCTTGATGATTAAAAAAGGCACTAATGAGATGAGGCTTGTCAAGACTTGATCAGAGGTCTCTTCTCTGTCAGATGGTAATGGGACATCATTCAGAGATGTTGAGAAAGCAAGAATTGTGAGAACAAATTATGGATTCTTGTGGAAGAGGGCAGAGGTAACCTGGGGCTACTCAGAATCAGAATTCCTTAAGGAAATCAAATGCCACCAGAGCTGTTCAGCGCTTGACTGAGAGCTTGAATGGTGTACTCAGTAACGTGAATCAAATGCTAAAACAGGGTAAGATGCCCACAAATCTTCAAAAATAGATGCGGGTTATTCTTACTGTGATTGGTGTCAAACTAAGACTGTTTTATTTGGGCAACAAACATAACACGAGAATCTGACACATTTATTAGTTTGTCATGGATCTTGTTTGGAATGTGCAAATTGACAGCAGAAGCTGAGTTTACACATTCTTCCAATGGGACTTCTTGTTTGAGATCTGTCTTTTATTCAGGACCAGTGTGGTGCATATTGCAGGTGGGTAGCAGTTCATTAGGAAATGAGTGCCCAAAAGTAAGCAAGTCACTAAATCTGTCAGAATTATGCCATAAGAATTTGTACATTGTAAATTTACGTTATTGTGATTATCCTATAAAACAAAATTTTTTGTTGGACTATAGACAACTATTTTGTTCCCATGTTTGTTTCATCAGACTATCTTTCTGTCTAGAACAACTTCCTTCATTTATGTGAAAACTCACTTATTTTTGTGTATGATTTGTATTTGAATGTAACTTGTGACTTATTAAAAAAACATACAGGCATCTGTTTAATATTGTTTTAGAGTTGAACTTCAGTAGATCCTGAGCACATGCTCTTTTCAAACCTTCACAAATGATCAAGTATTCATATTGTTTGAAGAGAAATATACCTTAACTCCTAATCCTCAATCCTGATCATGAATTGGAATACTGGGTAGAAAGATACAAAATAAGAAAAACATAACTAAGAGCATCATTTTTGTCTTGTATTACTGCTCTTCTTATCTCATATGGGACTAGAGGATTAATCGTGGTGGTGGTGTATTGCTGGTCGAGGGATGGATTTGACATGTCTTACTTCACTGAGAATGCAATTATGCATCTCAGTGTTTTTATGAAGAAGCAGCTGCCAGGAGGAATGTGTGCTAGGGACTGTTCATATTTTATGAAAATGATCTTGGTCCATTGCCTCCTTCACTTGAATTAGCACTCAATTATCCTCAAGGAAGGGCTGAAGACCCAGCAGAGTTGGAAGATAACTCCAATCTCGTTAGTACAGCAGCAGCTGCTGAATTTGCTCCCACCAAATTACAGCAGCTTGTTTCAGTTCCTTTTTGCTATCTGATTTCATAAAAAGCATAAATGTATTTTACATTTTTTAAATGTCCCAGCACAGATTGAGAACTATGTTAACAGCTTGAGAAGTTGTAAAATCTTTCACCTTAAATATCATTCATTCCCATTTGAGATTGGACAGGCTAAAGACTGAAGACACTTTTGAAAAAAAAAATATATTTTTTTACCATAGAGGTATATCATTTTTATGGGATTTTTTGGTACGAAGTATATCAGTTTTGATGCAGCATTTTCAATTCTGAACAGAACATCTGGACTGAAAAAAGGTAATAGTGGTGAGCCAGTGCCATTCCTTCTTTATTTAAAAATTATATGCATAATTTTAAAAATTATTTATATAATGTAGGGATAGTATATTGTGTCATGTTTTGGAAGTGTCCCTTTACTGTGCCTGGTGTGATCTTTGTAGATACAAACTAAGTCACTTAAAAAATTCTCAACCAGTACAATCAGATTAGTTCCAGAATAAGAAAAATTGTTAGATAATGGGAGAGGGGAGGAGAAACACAAATATTCAGGTCAATAATAATATAATAACATGTGTAGGTGAGAAAGTTGAGGGTTATCTCTGGATGACACTATTGGGAAAGGGGTGACATTATTTGAAGCCGATAAACATCAACTAGGATGGATGTAATGGAAATATATTTTCTAAACATACACAAATTGCTGTGCTATAATTTTAAAGCCATGTGAAAATACAGATGAAATTGAAAAGATAAGACAACTCAAGTTCAAGATTCTCTTTCTTTATAAAACCAATCTTCTGCTTCTTCCTAGGTAATTACATCAGATACACTGACGTGATTTCTGGATGATTACAACAGAAATTAAATTGAGTTTGGGGAGGTTATTAATAAAAGAGTCTTGTCAGCATAACTTGAAGACTTCGAATGTATTATCCAGACAAGCGTAATATTTTTAGTGCCCTATATAAGAAATTTTTATGAGTATAGAGTTGCCTGTAGATGTTAATCTGTATTTCTATTGACAAACAGAGAAATCTTTTTCATTAGATTTCTAGTTTTGAGCTGTCTTTTTCACTAGAGTCAGACATTCCTCAACGATAATCCTGACTTCACAACTACACGGGTTAATTTTAAATTTGCTCTGGCCACAACTGGCAATGATAAGTGAGTTGAGGGTAATGGACACAGCACTCTGTGTCTCAGTAGCTGTGTCTCCCAGGGCCACACCTGAGCCCTTCACAGCTGTCAGCTCTTGAGCTCTTTTGGGGTTCAGTCAGAGTATGTCACTTGTTCAGTGTCACACAGCTAGTGACATGTGAAGATAGGTCTGGAGCCCAGGTTTCCTAAGTCCCTGACCAGGATGTTTCAGCCAAGCTGAAGTGCAGAGTTCAGGTAAGTCGCCATTTAGTATATTTATGAGTGAATCAAACCCACCTGTCTCAGTCACTTTCTTGTAGATGAGACACAATACCCAACACCCACAACATGAAGGAAAAGAGGTTTATTTTGACACGCATGTCAGTCCCTGGCTGGCTGACTTCCCTGAAGAAACAGCAGGCAGAGGCGCATGGTGGAGGAGAAGATGCTCACCTCATAGTGGCAGGGAAGAGGGAGAATCAAGGGAGGAGCCAGGAGGGGAGCTACCATATACCCTTCCTGGCCATGACAATATCCTGCCTCTTCTGACCAGAAATCACCTCCTAAGAGTAAGTCAGCTGTAATGTGCCCATAATCCAGTCACCTTTCAAACACATGAGGCTTTGGGGGCCATTTTAGATGTAAACCATAACAACATTTGATACCAGAATTTACCTTCTTGGAGATGGATGGTTTGGTTTTCTGATGTTTATACAGGTATTGAAATCTGGACAGGATGGTGTTAGTCTTTATGTGTTTTTAGCTTCAGTTGATATTATTCTCCAATAATTTATCTAGAAGACATTAGTTTATGAGACTGCATATGTATTGATAGGGCTTCCTTTTTCGCAGTAGTTGGATTAAAAATACACAATTTCAAATTAATAATCCTGATTTTTTTTTTTGGTACTGAGGATCGAACGCGGGTCCTTGTAATAATCCTGATTTTAAATCTAGACTATAGGGTTAATATTATTAGAAAATAATGTTTTGTTCTTAAAACTGAAGACTGGAAAAATTGTAGATTTAACAAAACCACTAACGTGAATTTTGCCAGATTGAAATGAATGCTTTTTATGTAAGCATACTTTTCTTTTTTTTACTAAATGATGCTTAAATATCAGGACTTAATGGCTTGAGCTAGTAGTTAAATCAGTTAAAGATCTCATTTTTAATGTTGCCCTTAATTTTTCCTACTCTAGGACCAGGAAGTTCTTGACAAATACAGTTAAAAAGGGCAGCAAGCATGTTCTGCAGTGGGATGCGATTGTGAGGGAATTATGCCCTGTGACCTATAAATCCCAGGCAGGAAGTAGTTTCCCAGTGAAGTGTCATGCAATCTAAAGTCACTTTCAAGACCGGAAGGACTGTTGGCAGGGCTGGAGGGTTTTGAAACCTGTGAGCCTGTGCCGTCAGAATTGGGTAAGGATTCAGCTTCAACTCTGGTTTTCGGACTGGAATCAGCTTTTGCTCATCTTTCCTTGAAATACCTAGGATCCTTTGGTTAGCTCTGTGGGAAGAATTTTTTTTTTTGGTACCAGGGATGGAACTTGGGTCCTTCTGCTTGCAAGGCAGGTGGCGGAACCACTGAGCTAAATCCCTGACCCTGTTGAAAAATTCTTTTGACTCTCTGACATACTGACGTAATTAAGCTTCGGCATCATGGAATTTGTGAGGCAAGGTTGGCAAATTTACCTAATGAGTTCACCTAGTGCATAATTGCCCTAACGATTAGCTTCCCACATAGGCCTAGAACCCCTGCAGCCCACGTATGCTGATGTTAGGATAACTCTGAGCCGTGCTTTCTTGGATAACTGGAGAAAGGAGAACAGAATAATCATTTTTTTAATTAAATAAAATTGATAGTTGGGAACTTAAAATGTTTCACAGGAAGAACTCTAAAGCTTTAAAGTGTAGCCACTGATTTGTATCTTGTGTGGGATAAACAGAGCTTTGGCCATTGAATAAACTATCTCTGATCTGGTTGCATTTCCACATTAAAGATTCCTCTGTCTTCTGTGTCATTTTCAGTACTAGGTCAATGTCATGCTCATATTATGTTTTTAACTTCATTTTAACTTGATAAAATATATTGGCAGGAATGATATGGTCTTAATCTTATTTTGAAAACTAAGGTATTATGTACATGGAAAATAAATATTCAAAAAGTTTTATGTAAACAAAGCAACATATAGAAAATAAGGTAGATAGGAAGAATGTCTTTTATTTTCTTTTTTTTGTTTGTTTTCATTTTGTTTTGTTTTTTGAGACAGGGTCTAGCTATGCAGTTCAGGGTGGCCTTGAACTCATGACAGTCCTCCTGCCTTAGCCTCCCAAGTGCTGGGACTATAAGCATGCGCCACCAAGCCCATCTTTGAATGTTTTTTAAAATATTAATCCGTATTTTAAAAAAATTATTGAAGTTCCATTAAAACCAGCCATTTACTCTTTTATGTCTTCCTAAGTTCAGCAAAATTTACACAGTTAGATTGCAACATTTTTCAAGTTCATCATGCAGTAATTCATGTTGGAGAGATGAGTTGAATCCAAAAGATACAGGCATTAACCATGAAGATTATATCTGGCTTTGGACAATGTACTTTTTTAAAAATGTATTTTAAAAGGAGAAAATCCCACTTTTAAAGAGGGAAGGCAAAATGGCAAAGGCAATAAAATTTTCCCGCTGAGGGGTGTTTGAGGCACAGGATGTTTACTGCAGAGAAGACCAGTAGAGTCCAGAACATCGGAGTCCTGAGTCAAAGCAGGCTTCAAATACAGTACTGGGGGATTAGTAAGTGAACAGGGAATTAGATTCTGTTTAGTCCCACAAATGGAACTAGGACCCACTCTGCTCAATAAAAGGAGGACATTTCTACCATGCAGATGTTTGCAGGAGGATGGCACCAAGGGGTTTCGCTGTCCATGCACACTGCCTGACCCTTTGATGTGGGT
>NW_004624785.1:10478964-10481464 GCF_000247695.1 Heterocephalus glaber | reverse complement strand
AGAGGTTGAGGCAGAGGACTGCTGAGGTCAATGGAAGCCAGGAAGCTTTATAAGAAGTGGAGAAACCTGGCTCTGGAGTGACGGGTTACAATCTTCCACAGAAGGCACAAAGAGTGGATGTGAGAGAAGAGATAGAGAATCAGGTTCAAGGAAGCTAATCAGAAATGACCAAGGAAAGTGAGTGAGAACTACTGTGACCTCCAGAGGAGGTGTGCACAATAAAATGCAGAGTATATTGGACTCCTCCGAAGGTTTGGAGCTCAGCCAGGCAGTCTTCAGCTTTGCTGAAAGTTGAATTCTTTAGTGAGGAGGAAGAGACTCCCTGAAGTCACTTGAAGGAGTACAAAGTAGTTATAAGGATTGGTGGCCCAACTCTCACTCAGGTAGTTCATTGCCTTGAACCATGGGAGAGTCATTTGAATGGGTCTCATGGAGAGGAAAATGCAATTTGGGAAAAGAATGATACATGACCTGATGGAACATCTGGTTGTTTTCTTGCTGCCTCAGTGCTGCAGGTGTAGATACTTGACAGAGAGCTGTGCCATAGATATGGTTAGTTCTCTCTGATTCTATTTTCTTAAATAGGTTTTTGGCTTTTACTCCTATTGACAGTTGCTTATCTATCATTGTATTTCTCAAGTTCACTCTCTCTTGTAAATCAAGTATAGTGTGGGTTTAGCTGGCCCAACAGTCATCTTATTACTGTCCACTGAATAGATTTTCTGATCTTGGGTCTGATATCCATATCTGCCTGTGATGGGGAGGTCACATGGTATCCATGGGGACTTAGCTGTAGAAATGCTATGAACAGGGCCTGTGAGCTTAGTACCATTCTGAGACCTACTCAGCCTAAAGTAAAACGAGCTCAATAAGTCACAATGTGCACAGCTGCTAGACTGAGTGGATATTCATACTCTATATTTTTTTCTGATTTAAAAATAAAAACCTAATTCCATTACTGCCTCTTAAGAGTCATGTCTACACAGCATTACTTACAAGGCATTGAAGACCTTAACATTCTAGCTCCAAACTACTTCCCTAACCTCTTCTTACATTAGTATTCTATTCTAACCTTCCTTAGATCTTAAATTGCTTGCTCTAAATTCTTTATCTATTCAAATTCTACTCCTGAACATATCTATCTATCTATCTGTCTATCTATCTATCTATCTATCTGTCTGTCTGTGGTAGGAACAATGCTAAGCTTGGCTTCAGAAAACTATCAGAACACAGGAATCTGTTACTCTTCTCTGGTCCATTTTCAACCTTTACAAAATAGATGGAGTTACATCACGTTATTTAGGTTCTTTCCTAACTAATGAGAAGACTCAGTTATCTTAATGCCTTCTGTTCCCAGAGATGACCAACATGCCTATGAGGCAAAATGGAGCAAAGGAGCTAGTAGTTTTGTTTGGGGAAAATTCAGAAAAGCTGAAAGGAGGAGATGGCCCAGGATGAGCTAAGCAGGATGATCTGTAAAACAAAGATGATGCTGGAGGCTGGGACAGCAGCCTTTGGAAACACAAGCAGATAAAAACAAGTGAACCTGGATACTTGTGACAACATGAGAAATCTCAGAAACAGTGTGTTGAGGAAAAGAAGCTAGACACAAAAGAGACTTGTGTCTATGAAGATCAAAAGCAGCAACGCTAGTTGATAGAGTTGGAAACTGAAAAGTGGTTCCCTGGGATTGGGGCAGTAATGCCTGGGAAGGGCACAAGAGAACTTTCTGGAATGCTATCTGTTTGCTATGTGTTGATTTGGGTAGTGATAACATGGATACATACATATGTAAAAATTTCAAGCTGCGTACTGTAAGATTTTTGCATCTAACTGTATATAAACTATTCTTCATTTTAAAGAAGCTAATCAGAACAAAGGTATACACATAGCATAGTATAATAAAAAAATCACAGATGTACACAACCCCTGATTTTTCAGTTTATAATTCTGGATTTTCAAACCTTGTTGAAGTTGAAAATTAGGCTTCATCAATGCCATAGGAATACATTAGAGTTCTGATTTTAGGATTAGAGTCAACAAATATGTACCCTTAAATATTTATTGACTTAAAAATAGATCACTAGTAATGTTTGTCTTGTGCCTTTTGGCACTTATCTTCTATGGGGAGAGTGTATTCATTTTTTCCCCATTAAGTTTATTGGTACATTTTAGGTGTAAAATACAGTTACATTCATCATTGGGATCTCGTACCATTACATGAGTATCTTGGTTCTTATTTTTTCCCCTTCCCCTGCCCTCCCTTCACTCCCTCCACACTTCCCTATTTGCAAAGACTTTGTTTCCATTTTTTTTCTGTTTCTCATATTTTTTCTTTTCCCTTCTTTCCATTCCCCTACCCCTCCCACTTCCCCTAATCCTTTAGACCTTTTCTTCCTATTACACAATATCAATTATACATTTTTAAAATTACAATATCAAGATCTAGGAGACATTACCACAGATTTTACAGAATTTAAAAGGATATAGAAAGCATATT
>NW_004624785.1:10440279-10476509 GCF_000247695.1 Heterocephalus glaber | reverse complement strand
TTATTTCTGATTTCATTTTTCCCAGATCCTCTTTTGTTGCCAGTTCAGAGAGTCCAGGTGGTTGAGTATCAGAGTGTTCCATCTCGTTTCCCTTTGGGGTTGCTCTAGGTGATCTGGAAGTCTGTTTTTAAGTCTTGTTTAAATGTCTTCTCATTTCAACAGGGGTGGGTAGTGTTGCTGGCATCCACACGGCTCACCTCCTCTGCCCTGGGAGTGATGGAGTTGCGTCCCAGGAGCCTCCTCCTGGGTGCTGGTATTGGCTCACCTCCTCTGCCCTGGGAGTGGTGGAATGGAGTATTCATTTTTATTTATATCAAACTAAAACTGAGATTTTATTTATTTTAGGAGAAAAATTAACCATTATTTTATTCATGACTGAGAACTTGTTAAAGCCTTCCAGAAATAGTGGAAGAATTTGCCATGTATACTCCACTGGCAAAATCCAAATATTAATAAATGCTTCTTTGATTTATTCTTGAAATGTGTGTCAATATAAGTATATCTTCCTCGATAGAGCAATGAAAACATTGGCTAGAATAACCCATTTTTTGGGACCAAAATTGTATGTAGTTGAGTGGTTTTTTAAAAAAATAAATTATAGCCATAGCTTGAAGCACCATATATCAAAGACATAGGTTTTCTTCACTCTAATTCTGCTGTTCTTTGTGAGAGATACTAGTTTCCATCTTGGCTTTTCTGTTGTTAAGAGAATATCCTGCCAAAGGCCCTGAAAATGAGGAGTTTGTTAAACTTAAGCTCCACAACCTCATAGATTGTGTGATGTTTGGCCTTTGCCTTTTACTTTCTGAGGCTCCATGTCCTCATCTGTAAAAGGTGAGTTGCTAGTATTGCCTGCCTCAGTGTGGAGCCCTGTGGGGACAGAGTGCAAGAAGCTGGCAATGTAGGTCTGGCACATAATAGGTGCTCAATAGATGCTCCTCTCTCTTTCTCCCTCCTCCAGGGAGACCTTGTGGTCACTATGATCTTTTGTTAGACATAGCAGCATAGCAGTGATCAGATTCATACTGTTGCATTTTAGCTTTCATAGTTCTATTTGCTTGATATATAATCATTTCAGAATATAGATTAGTAAACCTAGGAAATATTTGGTGCATATAAGTTTTGTTTCCTTGCTTTCACAAATTTAATAAATAAATTCCACTTGGCTAGAGCAAGTTAAATTCATGGAACAGAAGTTTCTCATCTGGGTTTTGTTTATTGGGATAAATATATATCATGTTGAGTCTCTTCTCTCTGTTAATAATTTTTTTCCCTTTTGGCAGTGTTGTGAATGAAACTCAGGGCTTCACATGCTAGACAAACACTCTACTACTGAGCCACAGGCCCAGCTGAAGCTGTTCATTTAGCCAGATCTCTCTCTTAGTTACCTGAGGAGCATTGTGGGCTGCCTTTGTTTGGCTGGATCTTATACTTGGTAGGAGAGGATGTTGTCCTCTAAATAGTAGATTTGTATAGAGTTATGATAACTCAAACGTTTATAAAGAAAAAATGTTCTCTAGAGAGGGTATACAACCTGGCAAGTGGGAGGGAAATCTTAGAACCATCCACAAAAGCAGTATCTCTTGTGTGAGTTGTGTGTTCAGCATTGGCTGCCATGCAACTGGGCATCCAATGACTAGAAAAAGACAACCTGGAAAAAGCAACTTTTCTAATTCATTGGCCTTTGGAATTGGTTTGTGACTTATAGACTCTACTTAGAACATAATTATACCATTTCCATCTTCGCAAATGTGGCATACCCTTGAATCTAAGCTGCAGGGATAGCTTTATGAAATGAAATTGCTCCGTGGTGCTTTAAATGAAAATTGCTGTATCAGCTGCATGGCAGTATCTATTCTGGAAGCTAATTGAAATTGCTCTGGCAGATGCTGGAAACAAATGCTGGGTTACATTAGCTTATGGGGTCACTTTCTCCAGTGTGTCACATGCAAAACTCATCATATCACCCTGTGTTATGGAAAGAGCACAGGGGCAGGAGAAAGGAAATTCAGCTGCTGCTTTCCTTATACTATATACCTTCAGTGTCACTGAGTCAGTTTGTGACTGGCAGGTGCCTTGTGTAATAACATTAAGTATTTCTCTACCTACCACATAGACCTGTGTATACAGGTTTAATGTGAAAGTGTTTCTAAGATAAAATTTATTGGGCAAGTGAGTCATGTAATTTTTAATATTGATTCTATCATATCAATATGCATATAGTCTTTTATTCAACATTTATTGAGTACCTAATAGTAATGGTTAAATTTTACTGAATGCTTAGACTATGCCAAAACATTCTGCTTTTTGTGTTTCAACTCATTAATCCTCACAACAACTCTATAATGTCTATTTTATATGTGAGGAAGCTAAGTAACTTTCTTAATGTGGGTTGAGTGCTATGAATACGCCAGGCAGGGGATGTCATGCTGGATTCACACTGATCTATATAGCACCACCTGATGTCAAGGACATTAGAGTGTAGTTGGAGGGAAGACAACGACAGAGAATTTGACCAGCCTGTTTTAACCTAAAGATAGAGGGCTGGTACAGTCCCATGAAGGGACACTTGGTAGCACTTGAGACAAAGAGGTGGTGGTGGTGATGGTGGTTGTGGGGGATTCAAAGGTGGGTTGGACTAAATGGAGCCTGGGATCTCCACTGGGAAGGTGGCTGAGAAGCAAACTGTGGCTATTGGAGCACTTTGAAGCTGGTGGTCAAGATATTGGAGGTTGAAGCAAAGGGAGCTTCACGAACAGAACAGATAGAACCAGGTGCAGTCAGAAGCTCAGGGAAGATGCCCCACTCCAGGTAGCCATTTTGTAATGAGGCCGAGAGCATCTTTAACACTCAGCCATTTTCTTGTCAGTCTGGAGAGTTTTAGTTTCTGCCAAGACTTGGAACCAATTAGTCTCCTGGTCAATGTGGAATAGTATACCTCTCAGGACACCTGACCACCACATAAATATAGTAAGGACAAACAAAAGCCATCCAAACTTGTTCTATTGAGCATTCCTCAATGGCTAAGTCATTTGAGCAACATATATCTACCTAGTTGATTCATTTCCTTGCAGTATTGTATTTCTTTGGTATATTCTAGTGGTTCATCTCTGTTTAAGGTATTTCATCTTTTAAAGAGACTGTGTCCCAGAAAGTTGAAACTCTTTGCAAAGAACATCTCCAAACAATGGGAGATATCCTTTCAAATCATTAAAAATGACATTTTCTCCATTTTTATTTGAAATACATGAGGCTAGGGGTGTAACTGAGTGCTTAGAAGCACTAAAGATAAAAGAAAGAAGGAAGGAAAAACAGGGAAGTAAAGAACCAGGAAATTTAAATGAAAAAATAGAAAGTTATCATGTACTTGGAATGAATTAAGTACCTAGAGAACAGTGTATTTGTCTCTGAATATTCTAGTAGCTAAGGTAAAAAGGGAAATTCAGAAAAAAAGTGCACACATTGATCTGGAGAGGAATGTCCTAAGATCTGTGCAAGATCCAAGGCAGATATATTAGTCATAAGCATGCAGTTACGTAAAGATGTTCCTGGATACTCTTAAAGTCACTAATTAGTACAGGAAGAAGTCCTTGCTTTCTCTCTAAATAAGTGATAACAGGAGAGAAAATTGTACCTTTTCTGTTTTGCTGTGGCTTCTCAGAGTAGGGGAGAATTGGCCCCTTCAGAAACTCTTGAGAGGCAAGCCAGGCAGGAGACGACTGTTGGCAGAATTGGGTGCTGGAAAGAACTTTTTTTGCTCCCTGTGAGGGGCTGCGGTATGGTTGGACCTTCATCAGCTTTATTGTGCATCAGGAGAGGTCATCAGAGGGTGGAGCCAGGTTGGAAGTTCCATCTGGTGTAGTTTACCCCTAAGCACCTGGTTCCCCGGGCCCTGGGGATTGCACAGATGCCTGCAGACTGTGCCAGATAGACTGACTCACTGAAGGCTGGTGGAGCCTTGTGGCAACTTTCAGCTGCCTTCTTTTCTGGTTAAAGGCCTAGTGATCCATTGTTACCATTTGCATTGCTATGGCTTATTCCTGCAACCCATATTTACTGAGTACTAATTTTGTGCAAAGCCTGGGAAGGATTTCTGCCTTTAAGGAAAAACTTGGGAGTGGTGAGACCCAGACATACCTAGTTCTGCTTCAAGGCAGAAGTAGTAAATGGCCTAAGAGCCACAAGCTAAATTACAGAGGGAGGAGCACTTCTAGAAGGACACACAGAGGTTGCATGAAGGTGATTATATTCTCAAAAGCAGAGCTTTCTCCCAAGTGTGTTGGGAATTGGATTCAGGTGAATTAGACAGCCATCTCTGCAAGCAGCCTACTGGAAGGACTTGCTATCCTGGGTGTCTTCGAAGTGGGTTGGGCTAAGAGCATCCTTTCCCCTATGCATAGTTCCAATGTGAACATGCTGTAAGCACATTTTTTAGATATGGATGCTGGGAATTTGTATGTGAAGAATTAGAAGGGAGAGAAGGTAGAAGGTAAACAGAAAGACGGAATCCTCTCTCTCTCTCTCTCTCTCTCTCTCTCTCAACAGTCAAACAGATTGAAAATAACCAATTTGCCAGTACGCAAAAAGAAGGGTGGGTTGGAGTATGTCACACAGGATCTTAAATGTCAGGATAATGAGCTTGAATTTTCTTCTGAAGTTGGAGGAGTGAGTGAAGATAGCAGAGCTGGGTGACATCATCTGAGCAAAGCTGTGTGTGTACTTCTCAGGTTACAAAAGGGAGAGAAGCTGGAGATGAGAAGACCTCAGGGAAGGTAGTTCAAGTTTTATAAGAAACAATAGAACATGAAATGAAAGAGTGATGATGAGATCATGAGGTTAGCTAGATGCAGGGGGTGTTTTGGAGAGACAGTCATGGATTTGACTTAGATTGGACAAAAGCCAGTGTGTGAATCAAGGGTGGAGGTGTGTGTGTGGGGAGAAGTCAGGGATGATACCAGATCTTGGCCTGGCTACTAGATCATATGTATGGTTTCAGCTACCATCGGGTGATATCATCTTTGTGTCTTGATGATGCAAGGCTATCCTCAGTTTCAGGAAATGACTCAAGATTGGTTTGAACCAATCAAGGGCCTTCATTTTCCTTTGCTAGTGATGGTCTCAGAAATATAGATATGACCCAGATCTGGTCAACAATCTCAATAAGAGAAGCCAACTAGGGCTCTCAGATAAATGAAAGCTGTTGAGGAGTAGCCCTTCTGCCCCTTCTCTTTCTTAGATGCTGTTTTGGTACTAGAGCAATGGTAACCATCTTTGCACCATGAAGGGGAGACAAAGAGCACAATGGAGAATCCAATCTAGAATCCTGACTTTGCTGAGTTTGGAACCAACTATGGAACTATCTATCTAAAGACTTTTTCTTTTAACAAAGTGAGACCATCCATATGCATACTGTTAGTGTTTTGTTGCTCACAGCCTAATATATCTGAACTGGTAAAATGATTACCAAGAATGAGAGACAGGAGTTAAGAAGCCTTGGTTGTGGTGGTGCAGCAAAGATGAAGAGACATGATGAACGGTTTTGTTCAGGGTGGGCTTTTTAAGATCTTAATATAAGTTGTTTTTTTGGTTTTTTTTTTTTGCTAGCCATGCAAGTGTCATTGTGTAAATTTAGGGGCATGAAATGATGTTATAATTCATGAATACAGTATTAAATATTAAATCAAGCTAGTTAACATCCATCATCTTAAGCACCTAACACTTTTTTTCAATAAGAATATTTGAAATTCTCTCTGCTTTTTACTTTTGTTCATTCCTTTTCTGGTTGGCTCTCACCAGCTGGAGCATAGGTCCTCAAGACAGGCAGAGTTCTTACTACTGTTCTCACTACTGTAACATGAATTGACTGAAGAATCCAGAAGAATTTGGTTGAAGTTTTACTAGCATTTTCTGGAAATCAAGGGTGGGAAGGCAGGAACGGCTCAGGAAGGGATAGTGTTGAGGATTGGAGAGACCCTGAGAACACCCTTTCTCCTGTTCTTGTTGTGGATGCCTTTCTCCATTTCACACAGCAGGAAAGTGACTGTCCAACTGTACTCCCTGCCCCAGAGACCCATCCAGAATCAAGTCACTTGGACCTATGCCCATATTTTTCAGTGCACAATGTGGCTTGGTTTCCTGAGCTGCACAGAACAGTGAGATGACAATTTCCACACATGTTTTTAAGGGTGAGTGGCAAGGGATGAACAACAGGGGTCCCTAGGAGCTTCACAGATACCCCAGAACATGTTTATTACTCTGATTACTTATTTGTGTATTCTCTTCCAGCAATTTTCCCCATACTAGAAGAGTCTTAATGAGTAGCCAAATAAGAAATAACTTTGATGTTAAAATCATTATTCAAATATCAATGGACTTTAACATAAAAATGGTACTTACATATTTGGGAACATATGGTGTGTTTTGAGCTGTAACTAATATTATATGAGCATCATAAATAATAAGGGGCTTTGCGGCCCCCTCCCTGGCTGGGACAGCTCTAGGCATGAGTAGA
Source organism: Heterocephalus glaber (assembly GCF_000247695.1). The sequence goes on along the minus strand of NW_004624785.1, from coordinate 10,469,998 downwards.
TGGAATAGTCTGATAACCCTCCTTGCTATTTCTGTGACTTACCTTCCCTTTAGAACACTTCATTGAAGAAAAAAAAGAAATAATGTAACTAGCAACAGTTCTTTCAAAAAAAGAAAAGTAAGTTATGGAAAAAATAAAGCTTTGCTGGTATGGTATCTGAACACTTCAGATCTCAGAGGGCCATGAAAATTAAGTAAGATTGAACATTGTAGACAAGTAAAGAGTTGGTGAATGACAGACACTCATTAGGATGTTTTAATTAGACTGAGAGCTAATATATTTGTTTTTTCACTGAATTTATTTCCTGGGAACATTTATTTTGCATTCTAAATTTTTGTAATTCTGAAATCAAAAGAGAAGAAAATCCCATTAGGTGTGCAAATAATTTAAAAAGTGGAGCAGAGTCCCCAGCAGCCAGCAGGCCTAGTAGAAAGTCCTCCCCCTCCCCTTCCCTCCCTCATCCCCTCCCCTCAGAACCCCAGGGAGAGGGGCAGTGCCTCCCAGGCTTTTGATTGTAGCATCAGTTTTGCTTAATGTGAAGTAGTCAGAAAAATCTTTATTTTGAAACAAAGAGAGGATTGATTGTAGAGAGAATGGAAGAAAAGATTGACTTTTTAAATTAAAAACAAATAAAACTGCCACTTTAGAGCCATCTTCCTCCAGCTTGGCACCCAGTCCTGCAGCAGTGAAGTTGGAGTGACCCAGAGAAATGGGCACCTTTTATTCCAGACCAGGTCTGTGAAGGGCCTGGCCTGGGCAGGGGTTAATATATATGCTAATAGGAGCACCATGTCCCAACTGTTTGGGCTTCTCATCATCTTGACGGTGGTGCAGCTTGCATTGTTCCTGTTTTCATGATGCTACAGTCACTAGCGCTAGAAGGGACCGGGGCTCATCTGTTCTCATTCTTATACTGCAGAAGGAAGTCTGAGACTGGAAGAAATAAAATTATTACGTGAATTGCGGAGACTACTTAGTTGTCAAATTACCCATTTATTACAGAAACTGGTTAGGAACCTGGTTTTTGTAATTCCCAATCTCAGTTTCTTTGACAAAATAAAAACATAGGTATAGGAAATGGTGAGCTCCATAAATAGCATCAACATCAGAGTTTTCTCAGTGGTGCCTTTGGTACCTGTGGCCCAAGCCCACAGGCTGGTGAACTGTAGCCACACTCTTAGCCCATTTTTAGATAGCTCACAAGCCAAACTGAAACAACAAACAACCATGAAAAAAAGAGGAGTGTGTAACATGCGTAGACCACCTGTGGCCTTCAGATCCTGAAATACTGTCTGGTTCTTTAGAGAAGGTCGCTGGCCCCAGAGGCACTGTGCAGACCACAGGAAACTCCCCCATACAGTTCCAGCCATGCAAGAACAACCCTCCTTCGTTCTAGGGCTCAGGCTGCCCAGCTCCAGTTAGTGAGTCAAAGCCTATCATGATAATACTAATCCCATTCTATGTGCTCAGCTGGGTTTGCTGTTAAGAGTCACCATGTGACTTAGTTCTGACCTGTGAGACTGAACTGGAAGTCTTTTGATTGGGGGAGAAGGAATTTGGGGAAAACTTGCTTTTCTGTATATTCATTCAGCAGTGCTGATGTCACTTCTTTGAATGTGAAATGATGGCAGGAGTTGTTGCAGCCCTTTTATGTCCATGAAATTTATAGCTAAGAGGATCGCAGTGTTGTGGGCCCTAATATTACTAAACTACTACCAGAAACCAGTTATCTCAAGATGTCCTGCTTTGTGTGAGAAAGTTAAGCCCATGTTTACTTAAGCCACTGTAATGATTTTATCTGTTACTCTTATGCAAATATTTTCATCCTGAGGGAGACACTGTTTGGCCTTAAATATGCCTATTACCTCCACTGTTTTCCCTAGGAAATGTTTTCAGGTTACTCAAGAGTAACTGAACCTTTTCTGATCTATATTTTGTTCATACTGCTCCCCCACTCCCTTAGTACATACTCTTACATAGACTTGGACTTTGTAATTCAATGATTTTTATGCATTTCAAATAAGGCATATATCCCTGGGAAATTATATAGCCTTTCAATTTCCAAATTTCTAAAATAGGAGGAATATAGTACCTACCTCCTAAGAGCCTATTGGGATTAAAAAATAAGGTGAGGAAAGCACTTAGCATAATGTGTGGTTCATAATTAGAAGTCAAAAATGTTTGGACTTGTTACTGTTCCTCTTCCTCTTCCTCCTCTTTCTCTGTCTTTAATAAAGCAATAAGCATCTTAGAGTACAGATGGCTCCTCATCCCTTTATAATGGGATGAAAGCAATGGCTTTGGAACCACTCAGGATATAGCTACCTAAGGAGAGGAGGCTTAACTTTTAAACACAAGGTTGGAAATAACCTGAAGACTTCTGGGTGCAACACTGATTTGACTGTTGATATGGATGGACTTGTGATACCAAAGACAGCTGAAGAAGTTTTTTTTTCTGTCCAAAGTTACCTGGTACCTGGATCGTATATGGAGGAAAGCATCTCTTGAGCCGCCACTAGCTGGTTAGCTCAGGTTCAATCCAGTTTGATGCTTCAGAGGATGGGTGTGATGTGACACCTCACTGAATACATTTGGTGAGGGAATTTTTTATTGTATCAATTTATATTTTTCATAAAGAACCCTCAGGGTTTTGACAGGAAAGAGAATCTATTTATTAAAATTAAGAACTCTGGGAAAAAGCTTCCTTTTTTAAGATGATGCTTCAAGAGGAAGAATATTTCTATTGTAATAAATTATTTTTTGATTGCCTCTATCTCTCTTCCTGCTCCACATCCCCGTGCTGAATGGCATCATTAAACAGTGCCCGGTGTGAATATTAATGTGAGGCGGGAGAAGTCTGCCAGCCACACACAATGCATTCAAATGTTGCCTTTACATAATTATTCTTCCTTTTTCCTGTGTTCTTTATGATGCCCAGTCTAGATTTTGCAGAGCTATCTAGTAAATCTACAGTGAAAATGTCTTTGTATTTGGATGACAGTTAAAAGCATCGCCAGCCTCGGACCTGGATGAAGTTTGTCTCAAAAGAAGGCAAGCTACTGGCAAAAATGAAATTTTGTCAGAGTTTCAAAAATGCTATTCAGAGAGCACTGATTTTTACTGCTTCTTTGTTCTGATGCTCGCTGCCACCAGATCTCATTGTTCTACCTGTCTATGTATAAAAGGGTTGCTGATGTTGAGTACTGTACCCTAGATTTGTTCAAGACAGTTATGAAACACTGAATGAAAGGCCTAGCAAATATTTTTAGTCCATGAAAACATGTAGTTCTTCATGAATGAAAATGTGATAATTGTGGAACAGGAGATATTGCTAATAGATTTCCTTGTTTGTTTGTTTCTCCCTAATATTGAAATTTCCTTTATTCAGTCATGAGCTTTAGGTAAGAAAGATGGAAGCCTCAAGTAGAAAGAGATTTAAGATAGGTTCTGATTCTTCTTAACAATTTGGTGTAAATTAATTCATAAGCCACCACAGCGGAAGAATTTGAAAATTGTATTTCCAGATCATTATTGATCACTTTTAGGTATTTGTGGTTAAAAAGAAAGATACTTTGTAAAATCCAATCATTTGGCAAGTGTAGCCCTGATTTTCAAAAATGATAAACTTTATATCCATTCCAGCCCAATGAAAGACAGATTTTAAGCATATTTTCAGAATTAAATAAAAAAAAGCAACAGATCACCAAGAGCAAGTAGAGATTTACTCAGATGATTTGCTTTGTGGTTAGGATTACAGGAGTGTTAGCAAGGCAAAAGTCAGTATAGTTGATCTGAAGTTCAAAAGATTTCTCAAAGGATCTCATGATCCATTCTTAGGAAGAGAATTTTGTCCTAAATCAACGGTTTTCAAACATTTGTTGTATACAAAAGGCTTTTTCTAAACAAAAGATTACCAGAAATGGAATATGATCCCTGCCCCTCCCACATAATTTTTTAAAAAGGAAGGGAAGAAAAAGCCAGAGCAGGTTTGGGGAGAGGAGAGAGCGGCCTTCAGCCCTCTCTCTTGCCCTCTGCCATCCGTGGACCTTGGAACTCCATGGAGACCAGGTGGAAAATCCCTGGCCCGTGTGATCACAGCTGGGCCTTGTCCTAACTGATGGAATGGCCACATCAAGTTCACTGTGACAATAGCTAGGATCCAGCACGCCTGCCCCAGTGATGTGTCACACATCATCATCTTCATTTCTCATGTCTCTTACTTTTAAAATTTCTTGTGTGGATAAGGACATTGGTGATCAACTCCTGAACAGGAGACTAAAGGAGATATTAATATATTGGCACTTTAGAGATCTCAAAAATGTAGAATGAATGACAAGGAAATCTGGTAAGATGAAATTCAATGGCAATAGAGAAAAATATCTTGCTCTTAGTCTAATAAATTCAGTCACATACACATGAGATGAGATACAACTCAGCAGCACATATGAGAAAGGTTTGGCATTTTTAGCTAATTTTAAAGAAGATACTAGTTAAGAGTAGTTAGAGGATGCTATTCAGGACAGGGAAACTAATGATCTTACTTTTTTTGATGGTCAGAACACACCTGAGCTATTGTGTTCTGCATGGCAATAACCATTGTTGAGCACTTGCTCAGCGTCAGATGCCATGTTTCTTCTTTCCATTTCCTCTCCATTGACTGTTATCCTCAGATTCCTAACCTTTGTTAGGAATTTGTTAGGCTTTGTTCTTGTGGGGTGCACCAGGAATTCCTGGGTTGCAGCTCTTCTCTTTTCAGTGCTGAGGAAATGAATACCGGTAGCATGATGTGCTGTGGAAGTTGTAAGTCCAACATGGAGTCAATATAGTATTTTCAGAGTCATAGTCCCTGGGTGTTCTTAAAGCAAAATGTTTTGATTATTCATGTGTTCATTACAAAGAATGGATCAGAGGGCCGGAAGTGATTCAGAGCACAGGATTGATGTGTGGCTTTGGTGCTATTTGATCACTTCTAACATAGTACTGAGTAAGGGACTTTGAAAATATGTGTAAATGGCTAAAGCTCTTTAAAAATAACAATAAGCCTTAAAATACTATTCTTTTTAAACCGATAATGTGATGTGTTAGATCAGTCCCACTCATGATTTAAATTTTATCAGACTACTAAGGGCAAAGCTTAATATGGAAAATTCCCATGAAAATGTCTTATAATTAATGTCAATCCTTCCTTCCCTCCCTCCTTCCCTCCTCCACTTCCCCCCTTCCCCCCTCCCTCCCTCCCTTCTTTCCTTCCTTCCTTCCTTCCTCCTTTCCCACTTTTTAAGCACCTTAATGCCACAAGCCTTATAGAACAAAAAAGAATAAAACTTTTGTCAGTTAGTGTTCAGACAGAACCTTTAGATGAAGAGGTAAATTAAATAACATGACAAAGATACAGGCAATATTTTTTAATATTCTACTCTATTTTTCTATTAGTGTTGTTTGCAATGCATAACAATTACATTCAGTTTTTAGATGCTTTCTTAAGGAGATACTGCCAAAGGAGAGAGACAACCTTATTCAGATCCCTATGAAGTTTGTTCCAAAGTGTTCCATGTGGAGCTTTTTAGAGGCCCAATGTTGATCTCTTTTGTTTTTAACCTGTAGTAATTATGGAAGATAAACTTTCACCAGGTTTATCTGCTACATGCATTGAAAAGATGACAAATTTATTTTAGCTGGTACCTCAGGCTGTGGCTTCTCTTTGTGAGGTTTTCTAACCCAAGGGCTCCTCCCGGCTGTGGTTTCTTATTCCTTCTGACACCAGGGGGGAAGCAGCCATTGACGCCATTAGCTTGGCTGGTTGCTGAATGGACTGGGAGTGACTGCAGGCATCTTCTTCTCACCCCAGCACAGCAGCCTAGTGGTTCTTGGAGGTAGCCTGAGGCAGGAAGCTGACACCCCCCAGGCTAACAACTGCTATTTTCTCACTGTTGATGTTAGCATGGTGCCGATTTCCTCTGGAGGCCAGCAGGCAACAGTTTCTATGCAAAGTATTGAACCTAATCTACTAATTTGTGTACACTTTAAAAATTTTCAACAGTGATCTTTTTACAGCCATCCAGTGAGTTATGATACTGATTCTTTTCCTTCCTCCTCTTATTTTATTTCCTTCCTTTCTCCTTTCTGTCTGTCTGTCTGTCTTTCTTTCTTTTCTTTTCTTTCCACGTCTTTCAAAAACTATTCATTTTCTCTTTTCACTTTACTGAGATAGGCTTTATGTGAGATAAAATTAACCCATTTCAGGAGTACAGTTCAGTGGTATTTAGCATATTTATGGAGTTGTTCAACTATCAAAACAACCAATTCTAGAACATTTTAATCACTAAGGGAATCTTATTCATCAGCACTCATTTCCCATTTCTCCTCAACTCATGTATCACCACCACCCTTACCCCTTGGCCCCCAGCAACCCCAGATCCTTCCTGGTCCATCCGTTTGCTTAATCCAGACCTTATATACCTATGGAGTTCTACAATGTGTGGTATTTGGGGTTTGACTTCTTCCACTCAGCATGTTTTTGAAGTCCATCTATGTTGTAGCAGGTATGTGCTTTATTCCTTTTCATGGATGAATTATGTCTTGTTATATGTATAACCCACATCTGTGGTTCTTTCATTTTTTTTAAAGGATCAAGGTTTTATCTTTTCTATTAGATTTTTTTTTTTTTTTTTGGTTCCAGGGATTGAGTTTGGGACCTTGATCTTTCAAGGTAGATGGTGGCACCACTGAGCTAAATCCCTGGCCTTTTTTATTAGATTTTTGAGGGGTGGGATTCCTCCCATCACCACCACGTACATACACACTAGGCTTGTATTTTCTGCAGTATATAATAGACTCTGCCATGTAATGCACATTTAGTATTGTGGATTTGATGCTGTAGAAGTAAATATAGAAAAATGAGTTTTGAGTTTTGCTTTTTTTGGCTTTGACAGAGTAAAGATTAGTTAAGGAAGAGACGAAAGAGAAAGTGAGAGAAGTGGTTTGATGTAAAAGTCAGACTGAGTATGGAATTGAGAAAAGGATAAAATGAAGAGGAGAAGCAAATCCTCCCCTCTTTGTAGGGCAGAGGACCTCGGAGAGAAGAAGATTCCTCACCGAGTTGGAGAGGCCACTGCATCCACACACAGATACACACAGGTGGTTTGAATAAGAACCAAAATTTTGGAGTACTCATCATAACATTATATTAAAAATTTTGGCAGAGAAAACTGTACATACTTCTGTTTCTTCAGTTTGAATGGATATCATGAAATTGTTGAAATTTGACTATAAAACTACTTCATGAATAATTGAAACATCTTGTGACTTGTCACCATCATCACTACTATTAGCACTACTATTACCAATGCTACCAGCATCAACATAAACATTTATCAAACATATATTAAAATGTCATGAAAAATAGCCATTCCTTGGTGTTCAAGACATTGTGCTAAAACACTTTGAGTTATTTTATTAGTCATTGTAATAATTCTATGAGATAGGACCTACTGCTATTCCCAGTTTTATTTATGAGAAAAATGAGATTGAATTTGAACCAGATTCGACTGAGGTCTACACATTCTTCTAGGTGTAGCTCCCAAAGTTTTAATTGTATTTCTGCTTCAGTCTGTTTTAACTTCATGATGTTTGGTTTGGGTAATTGTTAGAAAATATTCATATAGGAAATATTCATACCCCTCCCACTTCCATTGCAGGTGCTTCTCACCCCGTTAATTTGGGCTTATGTGACTGGCTTTGGGCCATGAAGTAGTGGAAGACATGACATAGGAAGAGCACTTAAGTGTGCTCACACTCTTTGACTGGCCTTTCATGCACTGGTGAACCACCTAGAGAAAAGGATGACAAATAGCCATTGCCCCTTTAGTGTGGGCCCCAGAATAAACATACACGTAGAGCAAACCTGAGCCAACCCGCCTGGGGCCAAGGCCAGCTGACTATTAACCTGAAGCTCACTCAGATCAGCTCAATTATACAAATTCATGAACATATTGCTAATGACATTATCAAACTGCTGGGTTAGAGTGGCTTGTTACACAGACTTACTGCAGCAGTACCGTTACCATAGTATTTATTTGTTCTCTCAATCGTGTATTCATTTGGTAATTAATCCGACCATGACCAAGTTGAATGTGTGCCATAGGCCAATCACAGTTGTAGGTGTTAGCCATATAAAGACGTGAATGATTAATTCTTTGTTGTCTTGATGTTTAGTCAGGAAAGACAGAATGTCCCTATTATTAGAAGACAAGATGAAATTCTGGTAAGTGTCCTGGCAGGCAACTATATCTATGCTCTGGGACTTCTGAGGAGAGGATATTCTGATGGATGGAGGTTTCCAAAAAGACTGAGGGACAAGGTAGAGTATGTAATCACTAGGAGACTTAACTCACTTGCACATAAAGAAATGTCACTTTTTTGAGGTTTTCTATCACATTTTAGCAAATAAAGATGAAACCCTTATCAGTGATTAGAAATTAATACTCTATGCTTAAACATTAAGAAACTAGAATCACTCCAAATAATTTATTGCTGTGTGAAGTCAAGACACTAGCATGAATCTGTAGCAATAAAACTACAAACTCCTCTCATTTTGTTCTTCTTTGGGTCACTTAGCCGGGATGATAAAAAGAAAGACGTCTGTAATTGGATTCCTGCATCTATGACTTTTTACCAGTTTTTTCTTTGTCCAGTGCTTGTCATGGCAGCTGGAGCTGGTACTGCCTAGTCGTTAAGCATCTGGGCTCTGGAGTCAGAGACCTGGGTAAAGATCCAACCTTTCAAATTAGTTAAGATTTGTATACTTGGTAATCCTTCTAAAGTGTCAGGCATGTGGGAGACCACTGCCAAATGTTAGGCATTGTTGTTTACAGTGTTATTAAACAACTCACAATGAACAGCCCTGGGATCCTGTGTTAGTCAGCTTTCCCATCACTGAGAAACAATACCCAACACTCACAACTTAAAGGAGGAGGCTTAAGTCTTAAATTGCTTATGGTTTCAGTCCATGGTTTGCTGGCTCCAAGGCAGGAACATCATGACAGAAAGACATGATCCAAGAGAGCTGCATAGTTCATGATGGCCAAGAAGCAGAGCAGGGGAGAATTGCCAGAGAGCAATGGGCCAGGGACAATGTGTAGTACCTAAAACCATGCCTCCATGACACACCCAGACACACCCAGGAGCATGTTCCAATAATCTGGTAGGTATTTCTTAATCCAATGAAGTTAACCTATCAGGATTAATGGTCACAATTCACCTTTTGTCAACTTCACAACCAACTGCATCTCCTTAAACCATACTTAATCTCCAAATAATTCTGCCTAACATAGTATAATTGTCTTCTGTATAATGGAAAACACAACAACCTTTTCTCAAAGTTTCAACAGTTCCAACACTTTTCAAAAGTCCAACTCTTAATCTGTTCTGAGACTCAAGGCAAACTCTTAGCTGTGAACTTCTAAAAAAAAACAAACAAGTTGCATAATCTCAAGGTACAGTGGCACAGGGTTAAACATTTGCATTCCAAAAACTGGGGAACAGGGAAGAGAAAAGAATTGGCAAGCAACACCAAAAACCAGTAGGGCAAATATTAAATCTTATATGTCTATGTCCAACATCCTGGGCACATTGTGGTAAAATGTGAGTTCCAAAGGACATGGGTCCACCCATACGGCTTTGTTAATTGTAGCCCACATGACCTCTTTCTTGAATTGGCTCTACTCCCAGTCTGCAGATCCACAGCTTTCCATGGCAGACAATCCATATTTCCACATCTTTGACTTCCTGGGCTCCACTGTACTTTTGACTTCATACCCATAGCTTCACACATTTGTATCACAGGAGCTCCCTACTTGGCATTCTAAGCTGTTATGGTTTATATCTGTGTGTTCCTCCAAGCCCCATGCATTCAAGGATGGGGCTTATGAAAGTGATTGAATTATGTAAGTGCTATATGATGGCTTAGCATGAGGAGGTTGTGTCTCCTTGGAAGAGGCAGGTCACTGTTGATATGACATTAAAGAGTATCTCCTTCCTCAGTTCTTCCCTTAGCTTTCTTCTTCCTGGTTACCATGAGATGAGGTATTTTTCTTCTGCCATACCCCTCTGCCATGTGGTTCTGTCTTACAGCCAGCTGACTATGGACTGAAATGTGTGCCAAAATAAACTTCTCCTCCTTTAATTTGTGGGTATTGGTATTGTCCCAGAAAAAAGAAAAGTGACCAAGACACAGGCCTTCCTTGGAAATCTAGGTGGAAGTTTCCCTGATTCCCTGTCATGCCTTATATCTAGATGTCCCCCAAAGCCACATGCAGTTGTCGGTGGGACTTTTTCTGAGGTGGCTGAATCTAGAGTGTGTGATTGATTCCTGGTGCAATGCTAGGCTCCAGGGTGCTAGGATTAAGGGTGTGAGTACTACCCACCCTAAGTAGTCTGGATAAAATAAAAGAGGCAGAAAGAAGCTCCCATAGTCCCTTGTTGTTTTTGCTATGTTCCGCTGCTATGAACTGTTGCCCCTCAACCATGTGTCACCCTGCCTTGGAGCCAGCCAATTATGGACCGAAACCCTCTACAAACTATGAGCTAAATAAATCTTTTCCCCTTTAACTTTGAGTGTTGGGCATTTTATCTCAGCAACAAGAAAAAAGTAACTAAGACACTCTCCAACTCTGAATTTTGCATGCCAGTAAAACTAGCATCATATGAAGGATGCTAAGGTCTGCTGTCAGCAGAAGCAATATCCAGGTCCCCTTAAATCATGACTGCAGCTGCCTCTGAGGGTCTGGATGGCTGAATATGGTGAAATAAATTCATAGAACTAATTTTTTAGGAGGCTCTTCTCAAGCAGAGGCCCTAGGGACTCACTTTTCAAATGAAAGTTGACACTTTTGCACTTTTGACCCAGTCATAAGTGGAGTCTTGCTAATTCCTCAAGATGCTCTTAAGCCCTCTTTGATCTTGCCCTTGTACAAAGTACTATACTTGTTTATTTTTAATAATGGTAAAGATTTTAGTAGCCTTACTTTCTTTGGCTCCAACTTTATACATGGTTGCTTCTTGGCTAAAAAATTTAAGCTCTTCAAATTTTTCTGCTTTGCCTTTTGCTCCTGATTCTTACTATAAATCTGGTTAAAAGCAACCAACAGTACCCATGTCACAACCTGAATGGTGTACTGTCTGAAATTTCCTCTATCAGATTAAACAGTCTACTATCCTTAAATTCAATCTCCTAGAGTCTCATGACGTGGGCAAAGTATAGACAAATTTTCTGCCACAGTGTAACACGTGCCTTCTAGTCTAACTGCCAATGGAGTTTTTGTTCCCAACTGAAACCTCCTGGGCCTGCCCTTTAGGATTCCTATCAGTATACTGGTCTTCTGAGCTTTGGCCAAAATCACCCATAAAACTCTGCTTACAACATTCTAAGGTTCTCTAGCAACATCTCCAAACCTTTCCAAACTCCTCCCACAAACCTGTTCCAAAGGCTTCAAAACTACATGGTCAGTTACATTCATAGTAATGACCTCCCTTTTCTGGTACCAATTTTTCTGTATTAGTCAGCCTTCTGAACACCCACAACTTAAAGGAAAAAGTTTAATTTGTTCAAGGTGTCATTTCATCACCTGGCTCCAAGGCAGGAACATTATGGTGGAAGGTGGTGGCCAAGCAAATCTACTTAGTTCATGGTGGCCAGGAAGCAGAGCAGGGTAACCTTTCCAGAGAGAAATGAGTGGGTAACCATACATAGTACCACTCCTCCATGACCCACAAGACACACTCAGGAGCACACTCTACTAATCTCCTAGGCATTTCTTAATCCAACAAAGTGGATATATCAGGATTGATGGTCACAACTTCCAAGAGTCACTTGTTGCTATCACATGTTGCATTATGATTATAGACGAGTTTCACATTTTTTTACTTCATGCCAAACAACATATTTTGGGGAAAACGTTGAAAAAAAACATTATCTTGGATGAAGAAAGGAATGTCTTAGATTCATTCATAATGTTCCAGCCATGTGGACAATAATGGTCTGGCCATGTGAGGATAATAAAGAGGCAGGTGACATTTCCACAGATATGGCAGCAGTCCCAGTAGCTGAGATCTGAGGGCTGGAAGTCCATGGAGTTCACATGGGGAAAAACAGCCCAACTCTTAGACAGCCACCATTCTTGGGGACCAGTCCAGTTACATGGCCCCATGTGCTGCACCCCTCCCATTGTAAGCAGAGAGGAGATCCCAGGCATAACAAAAGAAGTGCAGGCTGGGTGAGGAGAACCTTGTCTTCTTCAGCTTGATGAACACACCAAGCTCTCTATAAACCGTACATTTAATAAAATAAACTAATTTTTGTTCCAGATCCCTAGGGAGCTTGTGGGCAAGTCTTTTATCTCCCTACATCTCTGCTTTCCTATCTGGAAAGTGGACGTGACAGTAAATAATCTCCCTTGGGGCATTTCAAGGATGGAATAAAATAGACTTCAATTCTAATGTGCTTATTCAATGCAAGGGATAAAAAACTCGACACCGGCTACCATTAGAATACTCCTCAGATCTGCCCAGGTATTTGCACCATGGCAGGGCTGGCCTTTTCCTTAACAATCTTCTCTTTAAAAAGCAACCTTACTGGCAGCCTTAGCTAAGTCTCATGTGCTTTTTCGTCTTGAAAAAGAAAACAAAACCCTCCACTTTATGAACATTTCAGCTTCCTAAATCTACTTCTGTGAGCTAAGATGGTGCCCCCTTGATGGGGACACAAAAATTCATGGCTTGGCCTCGCTCCCTTGCACAGCAGCTGTTGCAGGAGAATGAACAGGGTACTGTCATAAGCATGTGTTCCCTGTGTGATTTAAACATCTTCCTTTTCATAAGCAAGTTACACCTTTTTTTTTTCTATTTTAAAGCAATTTAATACTTTTGTTCAGTACCAGCCATTGTTAATTTCTCTTGTGCACATATTTCAAATTCCTCGCATGACAGTTTCGAGAAACTAATGAAAATTAGAGTGTGTTAGCATATCACATTCCTACAGAGACCTGCTAATACATTCAATTACACTTGGTAATGGTAATGGCGACTACAGAGGGAAGCGTTGCCATTTATACCTGTTTGCTCTAATGCTTGTGTGCTCCCACTCTCTTTTCACCCAATATTGGGAAAAACTAAAGTATAATGTAAAAGAAAATCTTTTTTTCTATACTATTTTTCAAAATGGCTATCTTGGAAAATGCATTGCTTCTTCCTGTGAAACAGGATGGTGATAGCAAATGTAACTTACTTATTATTTGAGAGTTAGGAACATTAGTCCATTTATATACACTACTGAAAAATCTGTCTTTGCCCACCAAAGGCTTCAAAGGATTTATATGAAGATATTTTTCTCCAAAGATCTATACTTTGGCAATTTGACTTTGTTTTAAAGTAGCATAATTATATTTTCTCCATCCATTCTGTGCATCACAGCCGCCTTGGGAATTCCTTTGAAAGCTCTGACTGGGGATGGAGAACATGAATGGCTGGTGGGGATTGTGTTGACACTCTCCGGGTTTTGGAGCATGGTTTGAGATTCAGCTCGGCCCAGCAGGACTAGCCCTGAGAGTCATGATATTATTTTGAAATGTGTGGGCTTGAGTAATTGTGTGTGCTGTGGCCAGTAGGTTTGAAAAGCCATCTTCCTGCAAGTAAATGTAGAAGACATTAATCCTTGTTGCCAAGTACTTTCATAGTCTATTAGAGGATAAATTAAATGCACGTTTATTCTTCCTAAGACATTCAGTGTTAGTATTTTCTGGTTTAGATGATGACCTTTTAGAGTTCAGGGACAGTATAAATTAAGTTCATTTTGTGTAACCTGTGTGTATATTTATATATATATATATATATATATATATATTTTTTTTTGGTACCAGAGATCGAACTCGGGACCTTGCACTTGCGAGGCAGGCGCCGGAACCACTGAGCTAAGTCCCCGGCCCTCTGTATATGTGTTTTGACAAAAATGCTAATACTACAAGTGTGCCTTATGGCATTCTCTTAAAATCCAGCAGTCTGAGAGGCTGAAGCAGGAGGATCCCAAGTTCAAGCCCTGCCTAGACAACTTAGTGACTTTGCCAGACTCTTTCTCAAAAAAAGTAGGAAGTGGGCACTGGGGATGTAGCTCAGTGTGAAGGCCCTGGGTTCAATCCCTAGTTCCTCAAAAAATTAATAATACATTTGTTTTCTAGAGGGTGATTTTTTAGTCTAGTGATAACAAATGTGTTATTAATTTTTTGTGTCAGATTGCATACAAGCTTGTTTTTCTCATTAAAGTAGACTAGTTAGTTCAGATATACACACATCAGTTGACCCGAACAATTTCTGTGGCAGGCATTGTGCTGTGTATTATGGTTTATAAGACATGTGAGACAGAGTTAATTATTTAAGCTGTAAATTGCAAGTACTTGGCAGAGGAATTTATTCATTCTAACCTTTTTAAAACCTTTTAGTCTTGGAATCCATGCCAGGAAGTCAGAATTTCTAGGTTTGATGCAGGTACAATTCTGATCTAAGCAAAATACTTTAATTATATGAATTAACAAAACACAAGGTACAGTGATCAAGGTTGCTATTTTAAAAATGCTGAGTTTTATGCAATATTTGATCCATTAAAGATGTGTGTGTGTTCAAGATAATGTTATGAAAGTTTTACTCCGTATAGCCAGTATCTTTATGTGTGTGAGTGAATGGTATTTTCACTGTGCCACCTCTCTCATGAAGCTTCATGTATAGCTGTGTTGTTCTTGTCACTGTAACTTGGTCTTTGGGTTAGGAAGCATGGAGTTGCTATTCTGGGGTTCCTGAGGAGGGATGGCTCAACCTATCTCAGTGGGGTCCTCCTGCAAAACAAAGGGGTTACATCTCTATCCTCTCTGCACTCAGCGATATCCACTCCTTTTGTTAACCAGAAGTCCCAGAAGAACAGCAAAAGCAGAGTATAGCATAAGGCTTGTCCCTCATAACTGCCACTGGTCAGTCCAGTGGAGTACACACATTCCAGCTAAGAGGCTTCATAGTAAAAGATGACAGCATACAATGAAGCAGACACTCTAGAGTACAATCTGGCCAAATTCCAAGGAAAAAATCTTAAAGGATGGTTAAATGCTAAAATGTTTGTCACATAGTAAAGAAGGATGTATTATGCATTTACTCAAATAAACCAGTGTTTCAGTGTCTAGACCCATTTCAAACGGATTCAGTGGGAAATATCCTTATTAAAGGAATAAACTTTTGTAATTATATACCTTTAATACAAATCTAAAAGCACCTAGAAAAGTTGCCCAGCCAAATGGCTACTGGTTTTGGGAGATCTTGCATCCGTGCTGTGACCTGCATAGTTAGTCTCTGGGACTTGGTCTTTATGAGCACTCAGATGCTTATCTTGTTGCTTAGCAATTAAGTATTTTTTAATTTAATGGTAACTTCCCTTGCTCTGCTTTCTCACCTTAAAAATCCCTTTGAAGATTCACTGAACTCTTGTAGAAACTTTAAAATTGCGTAAGAGCACTTTTGAACTCCTTAATCCTTTGTAAACTTGCCTTGTCATTTAGGAACCCTTAATAATGGCTGGAGCATGCTGGATGTTGATTGCTTTGCTGCCTGAGGTGGACATGGCACCTGAAAAGCCAGGGTTTCTAACCTGATCCCTGAATGATTCTTTCTGTGACAGCTTCTCAACATCCAGTGGCAGCAGTTAAGAGATTTGATTCAAATATGGAGGTCCAACATTGCAAGAGTTCCCCTAAGACCATCCTTCCTTGTTGGTCTGTTAAAAAGGCTTTAGTAGCACGTGACAAAATCCCCTGCCCGGTTTCTGAGGAGCTTATCTAGGGGTTATCTGATGCCCTGGCTATGAGGACATCAGGGGGTCCTTCTCACAGTGTGTGGGATGGAGCAAGTCACCCTTATAGGAAGATGGGATTTTTTTGTCCATGGTAAAACAACGTGTTAAGAGAGAGACAAGGTGGGAGCACATTTTAGACTGTCTGCATTTCCACTGGCCTTTTTGGTTTGTTTTTTGCCTGATGAAACTCACTAGCTCTCTTTCTCCCTCTATCTTTTAAAAGTAGTTTTGCTAAAACATTTAATGGTTGGATGACTATCTCATCGTAAAATTTCAGAATGTCTATAAAGAGTGTGTGTGTTTTTAAATGATGATTCAGATCCTAAATTTTGAAGAGTTTTGTACATGATTAATATCCAGCTATCTTGAAGCTCTGCTACAAGCTTTCTTTGGTCTTCTGCCCTATGTGCTATTCCAAGACTTTGGCAGATACATTTTTAGTGTTTGGTGGAAGGAGGGAAACACAATCTATTAATTTTATCTACAAACTTTGAATAACTTGACTTTTAAAGTTTTTAACTGAGCTTCTTATTTGTATTTCAGTATCATTTGAATTAATGACATGTTTATGTAAAATTATTTTCCCCCTAATTCATTCTACAATGCTTAGAAGGAAATCTTATTATTAGAACACTTGATTTTTTTTTTTACTGCCTTGTAACAATGATACTCTGACATGAAGATGTTTATTTTCCAATTGTATTGTGCTTTTAATTCCTATAGATTTGGAAATAATGAATTTTACCTTTTGTTAAAATGTTCCCTTTTGTTTAAAGGAAAAGTGAATAATGAGGTTATTATATGCACATTATACAATGTTTTTTTCTTTTTCTTTGTCAGAAATAATGAGCTAGATTGCAGCACAGTGTAAGAATGTATATGGCACTTGTAAGTATTTCATAGTTTTAAAAAGCCTCTTCCTTTTAAACCTTTTTACTTTAAAATTTTAATAAAAGTTTTTATTTTCCAGCTCTTCTCATTCAGCTCTTTATTCTTAGCACATTTAATTCCACATACCAAGGGCTGTAAAAAAGAACTTGAATAATGTCTCATTTGATAGAAATGGTACCTTGCTGGGCCTCAGTTTTTTTATCTGTAAAATGGGAGACTTAAATAGAAGATCCCAGAAATCTCTTGAATCTCCAACATAGATGACACTTTAACTAAGACAGTGATCAAGGATAAGCTGTTTGAGCTGATAAATTAACCTGCTTCTGTACTAGTAGTGCCTGGAGATAGGACCTTTACACTCAAACTGCATGTTCCCTGAAAGTTACTCATTCTGCAGGATCTCACCAGTGCTTAGTACCAGCTACCATCTAGTCTAACCCCTTCATTTTACAGATAAGGAAAGTAGATAGTGTTTTATTAAAATGTTAATATAAATGCAAAGAAATGAAATATTTTTCTTTCCAATAGCTTTGAATCCAAGTCTCACAATAAATAATCTCAAACCAAGGTTCTAAAATCTCAAAGACAATTATGTAAATATACCTTAAGGACCCTCTTGGCTGTCTGGGGTGCAAGACCTCAGTGCTAAAGTGAATGGGGTCCCTGTGGCCTGTGGGCCACCGTCTGCACTGCTATTAGGCTGGAATAGGGTCACTGAAAACAACTGGAAAGCACAGGCCTCATTCTCTTCAGATAATTGTTCCTTCCTCAGGTCTAAGAGATTTAGCAAAGAAACTCATCATGCTGTAATTACAATTTTGTTTGCTCTTCATTGTGGTGAGGATCACTTAAATGTTTCATATATGTTTCAAACTCTCTACTTTGATACTGCTTGACATTGCACTTTTTTGTGTTAGAGGATATGTGAAATTACAGGTAAATTGAAAAGACTTCTTTTCATTCCATTTGCGAATGGTTCTGCTGTTAAGTATTTATTTTGTTTCAACTCAAATGTAATTTTCTATGGGCTTCAGAATTCCATTCAGTTTTTAAAGAAATGAAACATTTGCTTAGATGTGTCTTCCACAGTTCTTGTAATCATGTGGGTATATTTTTTTCCTAATTATCTCTGGTAGTGGGGACAAGATGAACTAAAACACATAGTGAAGAAGCCAGTTTTACCCAACTGTGTAGTAGTTCTAGTCCTCCTTTGGACGTTGGCATAGACAAAGCGTAGATCACTGGTCTGATTTCAGTTTTACTTCTTTATCATGTTGTAACATTTAGACGGAAGAGGAAGGCAATCTGCACCTGAAACTCTTCACAAATTCATCAGGCTTACTACTCATTTCCCAATAAGCAGCAGTATTTTTAAGTGGTGTTTATCTGTTCACCTAAAGGACATCTTCTGAAGTACTCTGTTATGCAGAATGTAACATATTTTATGGCAGTTTGCTACAAAGAAAGAGAAGGAAGGAAAGAAGAAAGGGAGGGGGGCAGAAGGCGGGAAGAAGGGGGCATCATGAATTCCTAGTGCATTAGGAAATGTGTGTTTGGGGTCTTAACTTGCTAGGGGTTAACTAGTGTTGTAATTTGAAGTAACTGGGTTTAAATGTCACATGTAATAACCAGTAGGAAAACTGGGATGTTATTTGCGTGTGAATGGGGATAGAGGTGACTGGATGTTGATTCATTGTATGATGAATGTTTGCCCTTGGTGAAATGTTTTACCTTCCGTGAAATTATAAACAATATTTCTTACTGACTATAAAATACAGACACTAACCCTAAGCCATGTCTGCTACAATTATAAAAAAATGTACTTAAACAATACAACAGGAAACCCAAGCAGAGGGAATGAGGAGTCTTGGCATTCTATATTTTTGAGGTCAAAACTTCACCTAATGTATATCTTTAGGTTTAATGTATATCTTTAGAGGAGATGGAAAGTATATTCCAAGAAGCATAGTGATTAATGGACAAAGACACTTTATTCCTCTTTCTTGAGAAATGTTTAATCTCTCTAGAAGAAATTACATTTATTCCTCTTACATTGTTTTGTTATTAAGGTTCTTCCCTATATCAATCTAATGTGCTTCTTTATTTATAAAGTTAATACTTTTGTGAGAATAAACACAGTCACAAACTGTAAGACTATTAAGGAGAAAGTTATTTCTAGACAATGTGTCAGTATCTCTTCAAGACTTACAGTCTTAGAGGTTCATCAACACAATGAATATATGTTTCTTAATTGTTTTTCTAGGAACATTATTAAGTACTTCCATTGATTAAAGATACTGACTTTTCCAAGGCCACTTTGCTTTCTGATCCTTTCATTCAACTAAATAATCAAGTGTGATTTTATAGTGTGTATACTAGATTTATAAATCATTCTATGTGCATGTGTTTGTGCAAATATTTATATGTATGTATGTAATATATGTTAACCCAATATTTCTCCAAATCATAAGAGCAGTAGGATTTGTAGAAGCCCCTTGATTAGCCCAGGGTCAGACAATAAATTAAGATCAGGATCAGAATTAGATTCAGTGGTGGTGCTGAATTCCGAGCCTATTGTTGAAGCGTGCTGCTTGTGGTTTGATCTGCCTAGAGCCAGAGGTCAGGAAGCTCATAGTTAAGATTTTGTACTCTGTAAAAGGCACAAAAAACTGAACATCAGAGACCATGTGGGAAGCCCTTTTCTTATGATGGAAACCCAAGCATGCTGGGACTTTAACGAGAAGATTCTATAAGCAGAGGCCCCTTGGGGCTGCCAAGCTGGGGCACCGGCACACAACAGGACACCTCACTGATTTGAAGAAATGTCACTAGCAGCTGGTGGCATGTGCAAGAAGGGATGACAATATCCACTTGGGGGTCCCTTGTCCTGACATCTTTCTTTCAAGAAATTGAGCAAAAGCTAGCTCCCTTGGGCTATGTGAGGTAAATATTCAACCCTCTTAAGTTCATGCAGTGTACTTCTGGAACAAAAAGAACACTGACCCTTCCTTTGCTTGAAGTGATAATACTGATTTCTGTGTTAGAATCAAAACTTTTTCTGTAGTTTATATATTTATACATTTACTTCAGATTAAACATGTAGATCAGTGGAAGAAAAAAAGAGCAAGTTACACCAAATTCCAGTGTAGTATGTATGAACTTGTACATGTGTGAATCCTTGTCTCAAAGGATTTCCTATGCTTTTGTCTGGGGCAGGAGGGATCAATATAAACTTGCACAAGAGCTAAACAGGTCAGAGATGAGAGGTCTATGAGAGATGGGGGCCTCTGTGTCACCCAAGGGGAGTTGGCAGTACTTGGCTCTAGCTACTGATCCCTATGACGAGCACAGCCCCAGTGCTGTCAGAAGTTAAGACTTGTTTTCATAATAAATTTAAACTCCAAGTTTTTAGGTGAAACTTCTCAATCTTATATAGCGTCTGGAGGTCAGTGAAACACATCCACAGGCAGAACTGGGCCTTGAGTTTTCAGTGACCTGGCATCATCACCAGTGGCTCACTACATGGCAAGCACTGTGCCAAGCGTGCTGTGTATATGTGCTCTGTGGTCTTCACAGCCCTGCAGACTAGGTGCTGTTATCCTGCTTCAATGGTGAGGATACTGAGCTCCAGGTGAGTTAGGTATTTTGCATAGGATTTAGTAGTTAGTGTTTAGGAGGAAAGGATCCTAATTCCAAGCTCAACACGTAAGCAAATAAACTATTGAATATCTGTCCAGTTAGTATCTGTCAGGGACCTGGGAGGCCTTAGGGACCCCATAAAGAATGAGATAAGTGCCCCAGGTGTATGGTTTGGGCAGTTATATTACAGACAAGGACAAGGATGTAATACTTTTAGAGTACACAGAGGGGAAGGCTTCCACGAGGTAATTTTGATCTGAGACTTGAGGGATGAATAGCAATTGACCAAGTGAAGGGGGCAGTGGTGAGATGTATGGTCTTCCGGGCATAAGTGGCAGGAATCCTAGAAGTGAGAGAAGACTTGAGTTCATTGGTGAAGAGCTGACTGTGCTGCTAGGGGGAGAGCTTGACACAGATGGCAAGGGACAGAGAGATAAGAGAGAGGAGTCACAAAGTGTTCAACTGGGGAAACCCTTGAAGTTTGGGGTTTAAGATGAATGCTCTGGTCACAGTATTGAACCGATGGAAAAGCCCTCTGATGATGAGGAACCAACTTGGACTGATATAGAAGAGAGGACCAGGCCTTGAAAAAAGGCAGTGACTGTGAACTTGACATTAGATAATACAAGAAGCATTTAAAACACGTAGCAGACTAGTAATGGTGACTGAACAGATGCAGGGGATGAGGGAGGGAAAGAATAGTCACAGATGAGGGAGGTTTTTAATAAAACAAATTTAATTGGTTTTTAAACACATTAAATATATCCAACTTTACTCACAATTACAATACAAATTCAAAGAACACTGAGGGTACAGTGCTTTCATGCATTGGCAAAACTCCAGAAGTTTGACATTGTCACGAGGGTGTGTAAAGCAGATACCCAAATACACTGTTGGTGGGAGTTCAAAATAGCAGTAGAATCCCTATGCAGAGAAACTTGGCAACACATATTAAGAATACAAATGCAAGCACTCAGTAGGCTGAGGCAGGCGGATTGAAAATTCAAAGCCAGCCAAACCCCTGTGATGAATGTATTCATTATGTATATCAAACACATATTAATAAAAAGAGAGAGAGTTCATGGCCAGTCTTAGCTACCTAACGAGACCCTATCAAAAAACAAAAACAGATCATTTACCATAAAACCAGTAATTTAACTTTCAGGAATTGATTTTAAAGACAGACAATTTCATACTTGTGCAGATTTATGTACAAGGTTATTTATTGCAGCTCTGTATGCATGTGCAAAAACATGCATTAATAGAGGCCTAGTTAAATAAACTGCAGTGGAGTTACATCAGCAGAATACCTTCTAGCTGCCAAGAGGAATTAGGAAGGTGCATATTTAGATGGACCGATATCAGGATATAATGTTAAGACAAAAGAACAAAGTATGGAGTAGTGTAAATAGCAGCACTATTCAACAGAAATATAATGTCTAGTTTTAACTTTTTTTAATGATTCTACCCCATTATGGAAAATTGTTTCTCAAGGGGTTTTGTTTATTTGTTTGTTTGCTTTTTGTTTGTTTTTGTGTAGGGTTGATGGAAGAATTTTTTTAAAAAAATAATTCTATTGTATATATTTAAGGAATACAATATGACAAAGATGAGGTTAAGGTTTCTGGTGTAATTCATGGTGCAGATGGGAAAACCATTCACAAAGACTGAAAAATTGAAAAAACTGGGTTGGGAGGATTAAAGATGGAAGGGTTGAGTCTATGTTTGGGGTACAGTGGGGCATTCAAGTGGAAATGTGCAGAAGTCACTTGGAGGAAGGCCTGGGGAGCAACCTGGGCCGGACAGAGATTTGCACATGGATTATCGTGGTAGACAGCAGCAGAGAGGACGTGCGGGGATGAGCTGGCCATGGTGGGATGCGTATCAAGGGAAAGCACGCTTGTGCCAGAGAATTAGCTCCTGACACATTGCGCACTGCTAAAGGCCAGCCACATCAAGGCTTCTTGGTGCCGGAACAGAATGTCACCCTGAGCAGATGGGACATCGCCACAGTCATTCAGAATTCATCTACCAAGAGGAAACTTAGTAACTTGGGAAGCATTGCTTCCTTAATAACTCATACCCTCTTACGAAAATGTCTCTCTAGAGCTTATTTCAATAAAAGGTAATTCTCTACAATTTAGGTGATAAAGTGCTGGCATTCCCTGGGACCCAGTCTTCAATCTGCTTCAAGAGATTGAGTCAACTGATCAATGTTAGGTGACAGAATTTGAAGCCAAGTCTTTGAGATCTGAAATCACCCTATGAATAGTTAATTAGCTCAATCTTGGTTAGCAGGTGGACTCCCCTTTTAGACCAGCTTCTATTTTAAAGAAGCCCACATTTTTGGAGTAGATCCATGTACCTAGTTCCCTGACAAAAAGGGAAGTAAAGTCTAAGCCTCTAGCTGAGTGAGAGGCACCCTACACTGTCTTCCTGTCAGTCAGTGTAGAAGACCTTAAAACTGTTCCTCTGCTATAGAAATAGAAGACTGAAAGAAATGTAAGCAAGAGTCTCCAATTTCCATCCTCAGAATTGGAGATAATTTATTTTAAACATCGCCGTTCAGGCAGAACAGATGTGCTTGCTCTCTTCTGCAAGTCAGTGAGAAAAACAGAGAAAGTAACTAAAAGTAATTGGTCTGGAACTTTATTTGGAAATATAGCTCAATCAAAAATTTACTTTTAACTTCTATATTTCAGTACCAGTTTAAAGTTCCTAGCCAATGATGCTTCACTGTGTATATATAATCACTATAAAAACTTGATCAGAAACATGTTTTCTTTTCTTCCATAGTAGCATTCAATCAAGTTGCATCCATTCAAACTGGTAAAATCCATCACCTTGCAAAGCATAATGGATTGTGGACAAGCATTTGTACAGAAGGGTGTCTCTTGGATTACCTCCACTGGATCCTGATTAGCAGTGTTTATATTCCATTTAATGTTTTCCATATGCTGTTAGTGTTTGAAAGCTGGGGCTGTGCACTTATTCTCATCACCAGCTGTAGAAGTCTAGACCTGAGGCAGCAGCTTCCAAAGAAACATCTGGATATTCTGGTATCCTGACCACCAGAACTATTTATTTTAGTTAAGTTTTCATTTCATTTTTCATGGAATGAGGGTTTAAGTTGCAAACTCTGTGACTATAATCACAAACTTTAGATGTCTTTTGTCTTTATAATACAGCCATTTTGTCATGTGCTTAGTTTCTTCTAATTTAAAGAATATTGCGATATTTTACATGTCTAAAAATAAAGCTGAATATTCTAGAAAATTCATATGCAATAACTTGTGACTTTTAAAAAATTAGCTTTGTTATCTTGTGAAAGTGATGTGTGTTCACTAATGAAAGGAAAATCAATTAATTAAAATACAGCTATGAGGGAAGAAAAGTCATCTGAGATTTTATCAGCCGGGCAAGAACATAGTTGAATGATAAACTTTCTAAAATCTCTTTCTCTCTTGGAATGTATTTTCATGATTTTGATTAATTTAGTTAATACTAAACTTGTAAATTTACGTGCTGACTAAAGGACAATGAGCAGATAATTTATTATTTGCACTTGAAGACTTTGGAGGCTGAAATGGGATGTCCTAAATAAGCAGGTGGGGACAACATGTGTATACTTAGACTGTACACCCAGTCTCCTTGGACTAAGATTTCTCTCTTTATAGACTCTTTGCCAGTTACTTCATGTTTACTAAACACTTATTGCTTATAGGCATTTGATTAAGGAAGTAAATAAAACCCAGACTGCTCCCCAGGGTAGACAGTCCAGCAGTAGCTAAAATGCCACACACCAGGGACCATAGTAGAAAGGCCCATGCCCTATTTGAGAGGTTATATGAACTATCATGAAGGGTCGGTGGATTTCAAAGGATTAGAGAAGTTTTCTTGGCAAAGATGAGAATGAAGGATCTCGCCCCTAAGAAGGAGTGGGATATGCAAAGACTAGAGGAAAAAAATGTGTGTGGAATTTTGAGTAACCAGAAAAAAGCTTAGGCTGATCCTGAAAAAGGATTGGCATTTCTGCTAGGAAAGAGTGGCTGAAGATGCAGCTGGATATGCTGTCAGAGACCTGACCATCAAGCCCCTTAAGTGCTGTGCCAGAGAGAGAGGTTTTGAGTCTAAGGGTGCCAGCATGTTTTAAGTAGTGAAATCATCAGACTTGGATTTTGAGTCCTGCATGGGGATACCATTCACAGCAAAAGCTGCAGTGTATCTGATGAAATTAAGGAGGTGGCATCAACAGTGTTTGGGGCATCATGGGGTCAACCTTGGGGACCAGGCAAGACAGTGGAAACATTCACAGAAACATGGTCAGGGAGGAGCTGCCTTGGGAGAGATGGAAGAGTGTGATACAATGCAGATGTGTTTAGTTTGAGGCTCCAAGAGGGCATTCAGAAGGAGAAGTCTTTCTGCATGATTTTGGCAGCAAGTTAAAGAGGGAGATCCAGGTTAGACAGAAAGATGGCAGCTTATCAGCAGTGTTTGAAGTCATGGAATTTGAGGCTGGTTGGATTTTTATTACTTATCATGAATTTCTATTAACTCTGGTTCAAGGTTATTGAATTTGTAATAGAGTAGAATAAATGGTAGCTGAAATTATGACATTTTGAAATTCACTCATCCCCACTCGCTTTCATGAAAGAAACATTTGTCCCGGAAATATAAAATATCACTGTTCAGAATTTATTGTTCAAAGGAGTTAGCAAAGAGATTTTTAGCCAAAAATCAAATTTAGAAAAGTCTCCATTCTTTCCTTTTCATAATAAAGAGACTTGATTAAAGCTCTCTGGTTAAAAATAATAAATGATTACAATCCAGCCTGCATTGTGGGAACCGGAAGGCTTTGGTTCATTGAATTCTACAAACAATCCAAAAACAGTGTGACTACTGCAATTGTCTCCATGACTAACTCCTTAAAGTATGATTTTTCTCTCTAAAAATTGCTTGTCTTGCTAGCTGCTATGTTCCAAATAATTGTGTCCTCTCCAAATTTATATGTTGAAATCCTAACTGCCAAGGTGATGGTATTAAAAGGTGAAACCTAGCTGGGTGTGGTGGAGCACACCTGTAATCCCAGCACTCTGGGAGGCTGAAGCAGGATGATTCCAAGGTTGATCCCAGCCTGGGCAATTTAGTGACTTAAGGGAGACCCTATCTCAAAATAAAAAATAAATGCCGGGGATGTAGTTCAGTGTGAATGTGGTAGGTTCAACTTCTAGTAACTGCCCCATCCACCCACATCCCACACATGCACAAAGAGGAATAGACCATGAGGGCAAGCCCTTATGAATGGGACTAATGTCCTTATAAATTGGCCCAAGGGAGCCCATTCTTTGGCTCTTCCCACCAGGAGAGGGCACAGACAGAAGTTGGCAGTCGGCTCTCCCCACAGCCACCCCCGCTGGCATTCTGATCTTGGACTTCCTAGTCTCTAGAACCATGAGAGATAAATGGCGGGGGGCAGTGTTGGTTAAAAGTCAAAGTTATTATGTTATAGCAGCCCAAACAAACTCCAATGCTAGGATTCAGCTTTTACCTAAAGAACAAAAAAGCTGTGAGTAGCACTAGATTCTTTATTCAAATGTGTTGTTTTTTTGGACATGGCAGCTGAAGACCAGAGCATCGGAGTGCCTTCCCCTAAGAAGGGGTCGAAGTTTCAGAGCTGCCACTTTCACCCTGTGCCCTTCCAGCTGGGGACCACATATAAATGAAAGGCTGATGCATGTTTATCATCCAGTGAAATAAAATGTCCCTCCCTCCCTTCCTTCTTCTGTCCTGTTTTCTTTCTTTCCATTTAAAAGTAATTTTCTGTTTCAAAATATTGATAAATGAAAGTGTCTAATAAGCATATTTCACTTGGCTAAAATGTAAGGACAGAAAATGAAGGGAGACAAAGGAGCATGTCTCATACAGTCACCTTTGCATTTTTCTCTTTAATAGCAAATAGATAAAATGTATTCTTCTGGTTACACATCCCTTGCTTAATTGCCCTAAAAGTCATTTGGTTTCTTCAGAAAGTTTTGCTTCTGGTTTCATAAATGAGAGATATTTTTGGTTTGCTTTGTAAGGCTGTTTGTTTTTGACAGTGGCTTTTGACATTATATTATAAATGTTTTATAATAATTACAATTCTTCTTGCACCTTGCAAAAACATTTAGATATGAAAGAAAAAGAAGTAGAGATTCTTATGCTCTTTGTTTTTTCTCTGGTTAGTTTTCTGAGATGCTATTGATCTGCAGCTCAGAAGGGAGAGAGCACCAGGCATGGGTGACATCTTGCTCACTGGAAAGAGTGGAGGAGGCAGAACAGAGTTCTGGACCAGCCAGGTATCCTGGGGCCTCTCATCTGAGAATGTTTGCCTCTTTCCTGTCTACATGAATGTCTATGGGATCCAGTTGTTTTTATAGCTCCTTGTAACCCTACTGGTCTATTCCCTTACAGTAAAGCTGTACATTTTCATTTTCTCACAATTTTTGATTCCTCACACTTTTCCTCATCCTATTTAATGTGTTGCTGAATCCTGTCACTTTATTTGGTCCACATTAATTTACTATTTATTACTTATTTACATGGTGCCAGCTACTGTCTTAGGTGTTTTCTTTACCTGTCATCTCTTACAGTCATTAGACTTGTCTTCCCTCTGCACTGAAAACACCCATTCCGGCCACTTTCATTTGTTTCCTCCCAGAGAGTAGGCATTTCTTCCTAGGCCACACAGAACACCTGCATTTAAATATGTACCCTACTATGTTCTTTCTTTAAAAGAATAAATAGCTCCCGAGTAACCCAAGAAGCTAATGTATGGTTATCTTGGTCTAGCACTAGAAAATGAGAAGCAAGTTGAAAAAATTCTGGCCCATGTTTAAAATCTACATATTTCCTAAAAATGTATCAAGTTTTTACCTAAATAGGAGGTAAGGTAGCTTCATAAATAAATAAAATACTTCTAGATGTATTTAAGTAGACTTTCCTCATCGTCAAAAACACACAATTTAAGAAAATGATCGAAAGCTTGATTGCACTATTATATCTTTTTCATTCCATTGTCATTTGACTGTCTCATTGACAAAATGGCAGTGGAAGACATTTAGGACAGTGGAAGTGGGTGTCTCTGTGGCACATATCAAAAATGTCACGTGTGTACATGTGAAGACTTCACACATCCATATAAATGTTACCCAGGCTCCATGGAGCAGGCCTCTTAATTATGTTTTATATATGCTTTGTGCAGCCAGGCATTGATCTTTCAAGTGCCGTTGTCTGGTTCAAAGACTTGTAATTAGGCAGAAAGAGCTGGTAAAATGGATTCTATGGAATTATTCAAATGCTCTGTATGTATGAAATTGTTCATCTAGAATTATTTATCTGGAAAAAGACAGTTTTAAATGTGCACTGAGACTCTTTTAAAATTTTATCCCTTTCCATTATTTACTGATACACCATGTATTTCTTGGACATTTGTAAATTGCAGGGCTTTTGTGTTTTGCTATGAAACTGCTTTGTGCCTTCCAGTGGGCCTGCTAATTGGTGAGCTCTTTGTCCATAAGATCAAGAATCAGAGTCTTCTTTATTAACCCATTGTGAGCTCTAAGATAGTCCCATGGGTGTGGAAAAGAGGAGCAATTGCATTTGAGACTTTATGTCCCTCCTATTCTTTGACAATGCTGGTCACAGCCTGGAAGGTGCAATGGAGAATGACAAGAAGAATTTAATCAACAGTTTAGAATAGAATCCCCTGATACCAAGGGTGCCATGATGAGCCTTTTTGTATTTTTTTTCTTTTCAGTTAACATTCTTTTCACTTGTGCAGTTTTTCTCCTGCAGGACAAAAATCTTGTTAGAGATTTTAGAATAAATAATTGAATTACGTACTTGCAGTTCTGAAAGCCACGAAAGGAGCAATGTTTATTTTTCTGGAGGGCATTGTCCTGATCTGTACATGGTGCTGTGAAAATTCTTAGAATTTTTCTCCCTTGGAAGCGGAGAGATCAGGAGATTCCTTGTTTCTTTTTCACACACTATCATCACATACCTTCCTACAAAAGTGTGAATTTTCCTACTAGATTGCCTGGAAATGCTTTTTCCTTCCTCAGAGACTCACAAGGTGTAGACCTGGGGGAGTAGTGAAGGGAGCCCCAGAACAATTATAGTGTCTCTTGGGAATGTCAGTCCTCCATTGCTGCACAGCTTACTTTTTAATACCAAAATATATGACATCCCTTTCCAGCACTCTAATGCTGTTCCATTTTAGTGATTTCAGAGCAGGAGTTTCTTTTTCCTGATCAGCCCCTGCTTTCTATTTTTGCTGCTTCTGTTGCTGCTGATCTGATGGATGAGCCTCTGAGTGAGAGGTACACTCCAGCATGCAGGCAGGCAGGGAGGCCCTTTTCCCTCTATCATTCCTAACCACTCTTATATCAGCACAATTTTCTGAATGGCTGATTTAACTACTTAAAAGTATGTCATATATATATATCATATCATATATATATATGATATACATGTATACACATAGGATGGGTCTATCCATTTATTTATCTTATCTATCTATCTAGTACTAAAACAAAGTCCAAAAGCATCCAGGAGACCCATAATCCTCTCCCAACATTTTACATGTGCTGCCCCCACCCCAGCCTCCTAGCAAGATCAGTAGAGGTTCCTGTGTCAGCCCAGGAACTAATGGTCATCACATCTGAGGTCCTTATGATTGATAAGCATAGCAAAACCAAGGAACCAGGACCACAAGTGACCACACATCACTTATATTTTGCCATCCTTGTTATGGGCACCCAGCGATTTTACTTTTGGGCACTGATATCCTTTTTTCACTCTTTCTCCCTATCTTTTCCTTGCCCACCCCACATTGTTTTCCTGAAGAAGTCGGCTCACTTTAATGTTCTGTTTTTCATATAAGTGACCTATGAAAAGAAAGATAAAAATAAGTATATCACCCAGGCTTGTTTGAGCATACAAATTTTGTATTTCCCAAGGTATTTCTAAAGTGAAGAAGGCACTCTGATACACACATAGAAGTAGACTTTATATGTATGTGTGAAAAGAGCACTTGCCTAGCCATTAGGCCACCCATATGCTAGAAGTGACTTTGTGTTGATTAACTATGTGACTAAGACAGTTTGCTTCATCTGCTGGGGCTCATTTTTGTTTTATGTATGTCTCTTTCGAACTGAAAAAAATAATTTATTTTTATAAACTTTTTCTTCTGAAACAATCATTAAGCCTGCATATTTTAAATAATAATTTTAATGTACTACAAGTAGATATTAATAAAGAAAA
>NW_004624785.1:10405159-10421105 GCF_000247695.1 Heterocephalus glaber | reverse complement strand
CTTGGGAAGTTTTCTGCCATCACTTCTGTGAACAGTTTTTTTATGTCCTCTGCACTCTCTCCTCTTTCTTCATTGACTCCAATCAGTCTTATGTTATTCTTCTTTCCATCGTCTAACAGCTGCTGAATTGATTTCTCATGTTCCCTTACAATTTTAAAGCAATTTATCTTTTCCTGGTCACTAATTGCAATCTTATCTTCTATATCTGAAATTCTATATAAATTGCTTTGCTATCAGCAACATTTTTCAATTATGGACTACAAGATTTCCCAAAAGTTCATGGAATCAGGAGAAGAAATCAGGATTTCTGTTTATATTTTTAGACACCAGCTTCAATCTTCTGTAGTAGCTCATCTTCTGCCTGATGGAATGCTGTGAGTTGGAGGAGCTATGTATTAGAAAAATAGTGGATTCTTGGTTGTGATCATGAAAAAAAAAACTACATAAGAATGAGTATATTCCATTTGGAATTTATGTTAAATTGTTTTTGTTAAACAAAAATGAGAAAAGTAGCAGCCAGAGTATAAAGTAATAACCTACATAAAACAATTCTTTGAAAGTCTAGTATATATTTATAGCCATAGGGTAGATCTCCCATCCAATTCCTCACTACGGGGTTAGATTTTTAACTTGTAGTAGCTGAAAATAGAACCAGGAAACGCTACGGTCAATCTCCTGCAGGTCAACGCCCTGTTGTGCCTGTGGAAAGAAAGTAGCTCTGTGGGGAGGAGGGGAGGTGGCCATAAAGTCCTAATAGGCCATTTTCTTTTTTCCACCTATGATTGTCCTCAATCACTTGATAATCACGATGCTATTAGGAGCACCTTGACGGAAGATGCTCATGTGCTTAGCTTTGCCATTAACAACATTGACAGGAAGCTTTGGGCTTGCTGCGGAGCTGATGGGTCTTGAGAGTCTGGAATTAGACATCTGCCTGTTCCCATGACATGCCAAAATGCCCTAGCTCCTTCTGAGGAGGGATTCTCAGGCCAGAATTGGAACTGTACATGTATGAATGCCTAAATTATTTTGTATCTCTTCCTGTTCTACAATTTGTTGCATGGAAGTGCACTCAGACACTTCCATGTGCCTGTGTTTATGATAGTGGCTTTTACTAAAATTGAAGTTCAGCAAGCCCTGGGAGACACACTTACAGGGTTTCTTGCAGAACCCTTCCTTCCCCAGACCTACACACTCCAGCTGCCTCTCTCCCCTGCTGAGCCAGTTCTGAATAAACAGATTTTTTCCAAGTTTTAGCACTTATAGTGGTCCTGTATACCCTTCATGATCTGGTAGTAACCTGGTCCAGATCTCCTAAAGATGATATTTCAAGACTATATTCCAACTGCATTTTCAGATCACCCTTTCTTTGTGCCAAGGTACTCAATGAGGCTATGCACAAATTTTCCTCTAGGATGTTATAAATATCCCCATGGGCTACAAGTGCTAAAGTTCTGGTGTCAGCAGGCACTTATATGTGTTTATTCCCTTTATGAGCAAACTTTGCCAATCTTGTTTTCTTTTCCTGGGAAAAGAACAGCCATGAAAACAAAACCTAGAATTGATATTTCTAATAATTATCACCATTAAAAATCACTGACATTTGAGTCTTTACCATCAGAATTTTTGTCAAAGAGCATAATTTAAAAGTAAGTATTTCTTTTTCACTCAGAAGAAGTAAGTGCCCCCAAAAAATAACCACTTGGGAGAACATATCTGTTATCATTACAGATGGAAATTAGATATGGTATTGTGATGGAAAACAATATTTTTCAAATTTTAAGACAAAGGTTTTCCCTGAAAATTTTCACAAATGTTTTAGAAATGTAGAGGCCTCATATGATCTTAGAAGGAATTACTAATCACTGAAGTATTAATCAGTCTCAAATAAATATCCACCACATCAGAAACTTAGTGTCACATCTTTAGTCCTTGGGAGCACTTAGGTGGTGACACTTAAGTTTATGCTTTCTCTGCATCTGTAGCCCATGGATAGTCTTCCTTGCCTTGTTTCCTCTCCTTCTTCATGCCTCATATATGCACAAGCATAGGGCAGAAGATGCACATGCCTTTCTTGGGGGGAAGACAATAGGACTACAGTGCTAACCACATTTAGGGGTGATCAGTGTCACTCTAGTGTCATGATCTGAATTAAGTAAATGATAAAAGAAATATGACTTTCTCAGGTAAACAGATGAAGTTCATATCATTTGTGACTTATTAAACTTTGGAAACAGAAAACAAATGAGGTTGAAAATATCTCCTTTCAGAGAAGGATGCTGCAGGCAGACTCCTGGGACACTTTGGCAATTAGTGGCTTCATTCTAAGCTAGTCCATGGGTATCTGGTTTATTTTAAGAATAGAGATGAATGAGAAAGTGAAATCTTAGAAGCGGAGGATGATGGATAATTTCCATTTTGATGTGTGAGAAAATCACGTGAATTAGTGATGGGTTTAAAAGGTAGGTATGAAACTGAGGAACTTGATTGCTGAAATTGTATAAGAAATGTTAATCCCTCTGGGAACACTGACTTTGTCACTTTGTTGATGAATAAACCTGAGTTATTGGGGTCCTGTGTCCAGGCTCTGTAGTAGGGATAGGAATGTACAGGTGAAAAGGCCTGGGTCTAATATCACGGATGGGAAATTACCAGGTTGGGGCTTACTCTATTGTCTTTGATTCTCCCAGAATAATAATTCCAGAGAATGCTCCTCTTTTGCTGCACCATTCTGTTTGCATGTATTTAATCATTTCAATCTGCTGTCAGGTCTTCTCCAAACCATGTGCATAATTGGACATATGTACTACAACAAAAAGATCCCTTTTGACACCTGCCACTTCAGAAAACAAGTGCAAGCCTGGATAGGAGGACATGATAGGAGACAAATGTATTTATTTTGACAAGTGTGATTTGTTTTTAATTATTAATATTTCACAGTATACTAGTAACTTCTTGTAGGATAGTTTGTAAAAGCAGTGTGACATTTGATAATCTGCCACTACCACATTACCATACCTCTGTACAATTAAGGCTTTAGTCAGAAGAGGATTTGACTTTCACTTTTGGTGTGAAATACCATGAAGCTACAGAAAAATATGACTATGAGTATTAATCATAGATTGCATTTATAGTAAGCGTTTCATCAGCGATTTGAAGGTACTTCATTGTTTCTGCCATTGTGAAATCCTGAAACTTTAATCCAAGAATCTCTAATACTTGACATAAAATCCTAAACTTGTCAACAATTGTCTATTTCTCTGATTTCTTTTAAAAAGTGGAATTTATTTTTTTTTTAGAAATTTGCAAACTTAATCTTTTGGACTACTTATAGTAGAAACTCACATTTTTTGGTTCTAGCTAATTAAACTATGAGAATGAAATTAAGCTGAGGACAAGGGTTCCTCTTACTGTTTTTGTAATGGTGAGGGAGCTTCACTTCCCTCAGCAATAAAAATGTCCCCATTCAGTCTTCATCATCTCTGTTTAAGTTTCTGGTGCTGAGTTTCCTTGACAAACTTGAAATAGTGAAAAGAAAGCTATGGAAGGAAAGATTCTGCCCCTCCTGCATTGCCACAACACTTTCAGACACTAAAAAAAATCTGATTTTGCTTTAATTTGTACTCAGCAGTGTCAGCTCTGTGAGAGGAAAGGGCATCCCTGCTGACAGCAATCATTATAACTCCAGGAGACCAGCAGAGATAAATATACTATAAGCCATCTCTGAGTGGGTCAAACTTGTCCTTATACTTCTGAGGTCCAGGTGAGAGATTTCCTCCATAAGAGGAGTTGCTTACTGCTGCCTAAAACTGTGTTGGTTTGTGATCCTTTCCTAGAAAAATCTTCATATGTTACACACTAAAATAGGTCAGTTGTGTTTAGCAAAGAACTTTTTTAAGTAAAAAGTGTATGCTAATATTCAGCAAATGACAATCTCTGCAAAATGAAAATGAATAAAAACACAAATCCAGAAGCATTGAACATCATATGTAAATTTAACTGACATTTCATTCTAATCTCTTGTGAGTGAATTGGATATTTGCAGAATTAATTGAAAATCAAATATATATTTGACATATATATTGAATCCAGAAGCATGATGTACCTAGGATTTTTATTTTTTTTTTTTGCAGTCCTACAAAAGGAAAAATAAATAGCACTGAGCAAACATCTGCTGGTAGAATTAAATTGTGTTGCTTTTTATTGCAGCTTTGAATATTGTTTTTGTTTTCTTTGTTTTCTGTATTGGGCCTACTGTAGCCTTTATAAAATTTACTTAGGTAACAATTTCTTCATCATGTCCCAAGATTATAGAGAGGCAAGTGGGGAAATCACTCAACCTTGTTTAACTAGAATAACCATTTGTATTGTTACTGTGGTGCATGTTCCTAGTAATGAAGATCTTACCCTAAAAGAATGTTTTATTGTATTTTCTACTGTATTGCCTTTATTGCATTTAGAGAGAAAATTTAAGCAGCTGAATCTGCAGACATAGTTTAATGTAGTTCATGTGATTTTGCAAGGATCCTTTTTTTTTCATTTTGCATGGATAGGTTTCTTTCCTTTTTATACACATCTGTCAAGTCAACCTTATGATACATCTTATATAAGTTAATATTTTGAAACTGTTGAGGTAGCCTAGGAAAACGTCCAAAGGAAAAGTTGTTATATTTACCTGGTATAATTATGGTTATTTCTTTTTTAAATTTTTTGTACCTTACAACAATTTGCCATTGAGAATTAAGTATTGTTACAATCAGAAAGGAAAATGAACCTGTTTTAGAAAAAAAAAAGGGACAGCAGATCAGTGGCAACCAGGCTGCCAATAAGTGTTCTGGAAATTCCTATTGTGTACTTTTCATTAATCAACTCCAGGATTGGAGGCTGGACTCAGAATTCTGGCCTGATGTAATTAGAAGGTGACTTCCCACAGCTTTTGAACCTGCCCTTTCAACCAGCCATGATAACTATTTCCACAACTAGTGTCTCTAAAATATCAACTGAAAATTTTTGCCAAGAAAATCCTTCATGTGGGTGAATCCTTTCAATGAAGGAAATGTTCAACCTGACAGTCTTTTCGGAATCTAGTAAGATAGTTGTTAGATCCCCCTACCCCGGAAGTCTTAGAAATCAATTCAACAGTATTTTTAACTTTCTGTGCTGTTTTTGTCCTCCCAGGTTGCTTATGCAAGCAAACATTATGAAAGGATTGTTATTTTTCCCTGTT
This sequence comes from Heterocephalus glaber, assembly GCF_000247695.1. The sequence continues at coordinate 10,415,878 of NW_004624785.1, read as the reverse complement.
TAAAAAATCACTATCTATTTATTTCACTTGAGTATTGCCTCAGTGTGCATCCATTTAGCTATAAATGTCTCTAGTTCTCATTCTTTATGGCTGAATAGTACTCCATTTTATTTTAAAAACCCACATTTTCTTTATCCAGTCTCCAGTTGATGGGCAATTGGGTTGTTTCCAAGTTTTAGCTATCACGAATTGTGCTGGTATGAACATGGGCGCACATATATCACTGTGATAGGACACACAAGTGTAAATACTGAATGGTTTCTCTAGTGTGAGAAACTGAAAGTGTAAATAAGGACTAAAAGGTATAATAGATAATGTGAAATAGGAAGAAAAGGGGCAAAGGGGAAGGGGAAGTGGGAGGGGTAGGGGAAAGGATAGAAGGAAATGGGATTAATATGAGAAAAAGAAAAAATGGAAACAAAGTCTTTGTAGATAGGGAGGGATGGAGGGGTTGAGGGAGGGCAGGGGAAGGGGGGAAAATAAGAACCAAGAGAAACTATGTAAAGGTGCAAATTTCCAATGATGAATGTCATTATATTGTATACCTAAAATGTACCAATATAATTAATTAAAAAAATCACTATCTATGAGTGTTAAATTTTTTTTGCTATCGTTTACAAAATGATTTGATAAATTTGCCTCAAAGCCAAAGGTCTGTGTAGAATATATTTGTGGAGGGTGTATATGAGTTTATTGGTGTGTGTGTGTGTGTGTGTGTGTGTGTGTGTGTGTGTGTGTTTAGAGAAGAGGGCTTCAAACACAAATGTTTTCTAGAGAGTCCCAAAATGACATCATTCAAGCTCTGCATAGGTTCATGGACAGCCCATTTCAGCTTCCTTCCTGGCTGTCACCAGTTTCAAGCCCTTCCTCCTCAGTACCTTATTAGGAAGCTTTCTTCCCCTCTTGAGATTTCCAAACCACTTTGAAAGCAGATGAGGACTAAAATACAGTCTCCTCTGGTGGCCCAGCAAGCCAGTCTCTCTTCATGTTGGAAGTGGGAATAATCTTTCTTTAGTAATCAGGTTAGAAATGAAGCAATTTGGAAATGACAAAGCTTTTGTATTTGACTTAAATACCAAATTTAGTAAATACAGTAAAATTCAGGAAAGTCATCATATTATATAGCTTCCATACAAGAAATAAGGGAAAACCAGAAAAAAAGGATCCTCAGATAAAAGTGGACATACTTACTGGGATGCTGTTGGTAACTTTGGCTCCAACTTTCTTTTTCAGGTTTATTCCCATAAATCATTTCTGCTGCTCTTTTCCATGACCTTCTCTCTCCCATCAAACTTTACTAGTAATTTTCACCCTTAAGCCTTTCATGTAATATGGATCTTTCTTGGAATACCTTTTTCTCCTCATTTTCAGGTCCAAATGACATATCATTTCCCACATGACACTTTTTGAAGCCGTCTGGTTTGGAATCACCCTGCTCTCCCTGATCCTTATGGTTATTAAAGACTTTATTAAATTCAGTCTGATATTAAAGTGGCTGTTTGCTTATCTGTTCTCACTATTATATTATTAGGGTTTTTAGAGATGAGAATATGCCCTATGTCTTATTCATCTCTCATTTCTCCCACAGTGCAGAGATCTGCACATTTCAGGCACTAGGTATTGTGTTTTTTTGGTGTTGTTTAATTTGAATTCCCATCATGTATTTATTTTTATGGTGAGGTGTTGATTAGAGAAAGGAGGAAACGCATTAAAAAGTAATTTGCAGGAATTGGTAATAATCACATCTAACAATTTGTATAGTGATTTGCAGTTTTACAAAAAGGAGTTGGCATATAATAATAAGGGAGACTTAATGGCAAATTCTGGGGTGGAACAATTTTATTACAAAACTCAGAAAGAATTGAGAAAGAGCTGAGCAGGGAGCAGCTGCCTTTCGTTCTGTCTGTGCAAGGGAGCTGTCTGGTGCCCTCCAGTCATTGGCACCTGTGCTAAATCACACTCCTGTCTGTGCTATGATAAGAAAAGGCTACTTTCAAAGCTGTTGATGTTTTCTACCACTCTGAGGTAGGTGACTAGCAACTTTATGCAGTCAGAAAAAAATTGTGCTTTCATGTATCTTGTGCAGTTGCTCAAATTTTCCTAATTCTTCTTCTTTTTTATTCCTCTCTCTCCTCTTCCAAGTCTTCTTTTTCACATATCAGCAAATAGCATAGAGAAAAGAAAAAAAATGATGAAATAGTGATGAAATTGAAAATGAAAGATAATTTTGAAGCTGTCATAATTATAATTTTTTACTTATGAAATGACCACATGAGAAAATTAACATTTCAACTCAACACAAAATGATAAAGATATACTTGACATAGGTTTTTATCCTTCAGTGGGTTGGTTTAAAATATTTTAAATTTTTTTTATTCATTAAGTTTATTGGTACATTTTAGGTATACAATATGATAACATTTATCATTGGGAATTTGTACCTTTACATGATATATCTTGGTTCTTACTTTTTTCTCCATTCCCCTGACCTCCCGTCAGCCCCTCCACCCCTCCATGTTTACAAAAATTTTGTTTCCATTTTTTCCTTTTCTCATATAGAATATGTTAAATATTGCATTATAGAAACATAACTAATTACAAATAGGATGCAAAAATTTCTACCCCAAGGGGCTGGAGATTTAACTCAGTAATAGAACGCTTGTCTACCAAGTGTGAGGCCCTAGGTTTGGTCCTTAGCACCAAAAAGTTAAAAAACAAAAAAGCCAACAAACAAACAAACAAAAACCCTTCTACCCCAAGCAAAAATCTCAGCTTTAGAATATATGAAGTAAAGTGTTAATTTCTGGCTTTCTGGCTTTGCCTTCTGCCCAATTCCTTTCTCTTTTTAAGTAGGAAATTGTATTAAACATTTTATGTATATTCTTCCAAAATCTTTTCTATGCATTTGTACACATATGCACACACATAAGTAGGCTAAAATAATGTATCATACTATACATATTGTTTTGCAATTTGCTTTTTTCACTTTCTGTACATGTTGAAGATTTTTTTCCATATGCATATATAAGGTTCTATCACATTGATTTTATAGCTACAGAGTTAGGAGTTTTCCCATAATTACTGACAGGTCATTTCCAGCACTTTGTTTACTGCTGGACCACATAGTACACCATGTTTTTATTTTTGCCTTGGATTTTCTTGGTAAGTGATGGTCTTGCTTCTTCTTTTCCAAAAATTATTCCATTCTTATCTTTTTCTTCTGTTATATTATTGGCTGGGACTTCTAGAATAGTGTTAAATAAGTAACAGTACTTGTTACTGTTCCTGATTCTTACAGAAATATCTTGAACATTAATTGTTTAGAAATCTATGTTTAAATATCTCAACTCAGATAATTTTTAATAAAAAACAAAGTAGTTGATAAAAATAATCATTTTTAGTCTATTGCTTTGGAAGAATAACGTGTCAGTAGGAACCTCCTCTATTGATGGTTTCCATTTATTTCTAGGTTAACAAATGCAGGATTTCATAACATGACTGAACTAATATTCATTTAAATGCTGATTTTATTTTTTAATCAAAAACAAATTTAACCAAACACAAAATTTAAACAAAATTAAAATAAAAACTATAACCATCAAATCCTTACTGCTCTGAGGCATTGTCAGTGGGGCAACATGAAGGGAAGACGGGAGGTAAGTGAAGGGTGGGATCTGTGAAGGAATGGGGTTTTTAGAAAGTGGAAGTTAATTTGTCATAAAAAAGGATAATGGATTGGAGATCTCCAAATACTTGGATAATGAGGGAAAATGATTATATTTCCAAGGCGATTTTAAGCTCTGTAATTATTAGGCATGATTGTCAACAGTTATAATTGGTATTTAGTCACAGTTATTCAATGCATACTCTGATGACATAATGTCCTGTAAATATAAACTGAAAGCTACCTTTTTGTGTTCTTTTATTTCATGAGTAAGAGAGAAAAAGACATGGCTGTGATAAATTGCCATTTCCTAAGTGCTACATATCCCTGGAGAACCCTGCAGAGTTTGGAAGAAAAAAACAAGATAATCTAAGCTTTTCCTGGGTAATGGAGATGGAGCAAATTGGAGGAAGGAGAAGACTAATGACACAGGGCTGCCTGTCACAGCAACAAAGGCCCCTTGGACCTGGCATGCAGAGCCCTTGCTTACTTGGGGCTCCTCAATTCTCTCTTAAATTTAAATTCACCTGTTTCCATCCCCGCCCTTTCTTATGAGCTAGTACCAACCTGGCCTAGGTTAGTGGTGTTAAGTAGTATACCCAACTTAGCTTTTCCTTGTTAAAGATCTGGTTGACAATCTCTGATCTGTGTCCTGCTGAATCTACTCCAGCTGGGGTTTCAGGTTGACCCAGAAAACCCCCAGCACTCTGTGTGGATGACTGTCTTCCATTAACAGTTCTGCTGTTGAGCCTTAGATAAAAATTTCTTCCTGCTTGAAATACCTGGAGTAGATTCTGCTTTCTGTTCAAACTCCATCAGATGCAGTAGCATTCTCTCATATTCTAATGTTCTGAGAGGTAGCTAGTTTGTTCTCTGCATGAGTTGCCTGCCCTATTAAAATAAAAGACATAAAGCAAGATCTTAGCTAAAAGAGTATCCATAAGTGAGGAGAGACAGCTAAACAAAACAGCCACCTATTCTTGTCCTACTGTTTCCCCATTCTAAGTCTCAAGCTAGATTTTCTCTTTCATCGCATGTCTATTTATGCAATAAGGTATCATCATCATTTGAAGCCAAGAATAGCATATGTGAAACCACTGACTCTTGCCCATGGCAGACATCAATAATTGATCGCAGTAGTCTTATGCACTGATAGCCGATTTGGCCTACATCTGTCTCAGTGCACAGATCAGGCCAGCCACTAAGAGTTGATTGAAATTGGCAAAGCAAAAGAACCTTTTGTATTTCCCCATAGCTTGGACAAAAACCCCACAGAAGCATAACCATAATGCTCATACAAAAACAATTACATTCAGATAATAACAGGGAGATCATACATCCAACACGCCCTTTCTCTTTGGCTTTATTGATAATCTGTCATTGAGACAAGGAGACTAAATACTTTAATTATGAGGAAAGCGTAGCTCCAGCCTATGGACCTGAGTTTCCTTTAGCACTATCACCACGGTCCTGAAATGTGAACAGCCATCCTGAACTAGCTCATTTTGCTTTTCAACTGGGGATACCTAATTCATATCTAAACTGTAAAATGTGACTGTTTCTTCAACAATATAACTGAAATAGAAGTTTTAGAAATAGTTTTACTCTTCAGTGATGTCATCTCATGAGGCCCAGGTTCTTCTTTGTTCTATTTTTATGAGTCACTTTACTCATTGTATGAGGGTGCTGTGTAGAAGCTGTCAATGGGTTGCTAGCTTTTGATTTATTTTGACTGAGACATATACATGATATATGTCATTAAGTTCTCATTGTCTTAAATTTGCTGCACTTCATATAATATTGTAACCATTTATTTGGCCAGTAATATAATTTAAATACAGATTTTAAATTACTTTTTGTACATAGGAGAAATTGTAATACCTTCATAGAATTCATTTAAACTGAAACAACAGTGATTTTCCTTTAATATAGAGCTTCAGTGAGTCATTATAATTCAAGAATAATACGTGGCATAAAATTTCTCATCATTTGCATTAATAAAATGCCATGCAAAAGAAATAAATTTCCTTTGTATTTTACTAGATACTTGTAAATATGTTGGAGAATGCCAAGCATTTAGCTTTTCAGTATCAATACATTAACAGCAAGGACAGTTCCCCTTTAACTATTTCTTTTACAAGCTCTGAAAGCATTCAGTGTGTTCCTTTTATAGTAATTGAAGTTTTTCATCTTTCACTCAGATGCCTATTGGTAATGTTACCTCTGAGAAAAGTCACCTTAAGTGTGAAATGTATCCAGACAGGGACACACAGAGCATGCTATCAGTTTTAAGTCTAATTTAGATATCATTTTTACCCAATCCCTGCCAAGCTCTGGGAACCATTCTGAAATCTGGAGGCACACATGCCTAAGAAATAGTCTTTAACCACACAGAACTCATAGTCTAGCTCTGGACACCAAAATATTAGCAGTGAGCCCTGATGTTCTGTTCTTTAACTGCAGGCTTCTTTCCTAGCTCCTTCAGATTTCTGCTCGAAGTTTCCCTAATCAGCAGAGCCTTCTTAAACTGTCCTATTTTAATACTGTAATTTCTCTCCCAATTCTCAGCCTAGCTTTTCTTCTTTCCTTGCTTATAGCACTCTCAATTATACATTACTGTCCTTCATGTTTATTGTCACTTTGCTCGCATTGGAAAGTTCCACAAGGGTAGAAATTTTCTTCTGTTCTCCTTGGTGAATCTACAGATCCTATAACATGTTTGGCACATAGTCAGCAGTCAACAGTTCAGAAGTAGGGAGGAATCATCTGAGAGGGTTGGGAAAGACTCAAGGATTTGAGATAGAAGTTGAAAGCAGCTTAAGGGAAGGGTGAAGTTCTCCAATGCAGAGGTCAACATGAGCAAAACATATATCTGGAGATGAAAACTCCTTCCTGCCCTAGAGGTGATAATGATTGGGAAAGATGAGGGAAAAGCAAAAAATGAAGGAAGCTGAGGAAGAGGGTAAAAGGCAAGACAAAACTTTAAAAAAACTAAAAATAGAAATTCCATTTGACCCAAGTATTCCAAAAAAGTTAGGCATCATACTGAAGTGACATGTGCCTAGCCATGGTTATATCACACAATTCATAATAGCTAAATATTGGAAGTAGTCTATATGTCCTTCAATGCACAAATAATTAAAGAAAATGGATTTATACACAATGGAGTACTATTCTGCCAAAGAGAAAAATAAATGTGAGTCTTTTGTAGGAAAATGGATGTGACCATAATGTTAAGTGAAATAAATCAGACACACAAGCTTAAATATCGGATGGTTTTTCTTAGATGAGAAACCCAAAATATCAATAAAAGGCAAGATTAAAATAGATAATAGAAAACAGGGTGATAGATTTGCAAAAGGTAAGTGGAACAAGAGATGGAGTGAGAGTGAAGGAGGGAAGGAGAAGGAGATTAAAAAGAAGAATTAAGATGTGTTATGTACAGGTACTGACTCCCCATGAGGAATGCAATCATTATGTACTGCAAATATGTACTAAGAAAAAATAAAAACCGAAAAAAATGTCAAGAGCAAAAAACCTGGCATGACCATAGATTTGCTCTGCTACCTTGAAAGGAGTATTTTTTTTTAAAGGCAGTGGCTGCTCTCCTGATTTTTATGACTTCAGTTCATAAACCAAATCTTCAACACCATAATAGTGTCGGCCTATGGAGCATTGGCAGCAGAGCCTGGAAGAGGGAAGTGGAGGGCAAGGGACAGTCAACTGGGATTAGCAAGGGCTGTCTCATAGGCTGTGAACCTGGACCTCCCAGAGGTGGACAGGGCGGAAGACCAAGTGTAAGAAGGGCTGGATACTAGAGACTTGCATGGTGAGATAGATTATAGGAATGATAGCAGAGCCAGCCGGGAGGTTCCAGAATAAGGTAACAGAAGGGTAAGAAGAGGGCATTAGATGCTATGAATTTCAGTGAAGGAGCAGTCCTGGGCCTGGGAAGGCAATGGCTGAGGAGCAAGACAGCAAGAAGCTGGTGACCCAGGCCCCTGGTCCTGTAAAGGGAAGGTTTTGAACTTGAAGAAAACTAAGCTATATTTAATGTGGAATATGGCAAAAAAGTTTGGTTCTGTGCCTCAGCATCTAACCCAGAGAAGGGGGTTTAAAGCCCAGAGCAGAGGAGACCCTCATAGTGGTGGAGATGCACTGGATGGAAGAAGAGTTCTTTGTTCTGGAGGAACCAGTGTATCCAGAGATGGCAGATGACTCAAGAGTGTCCACAAGGACATCACCACTGGCAGGCTGTGGGGGCGGGGGCGGGGTTGGGTGGATCATAGTTAACAGGGAGCCTTGTGATTGTCACTTTACAGGCCCAACTAAAAAGTGAGCAGGCAATCCACTTCCGGGGTAGGGTACTTGCTGATAATTGAAACACTCCTGCTGTATCCCAAGTGTCATCTTACATTACCCTGCAAATAGCTGCTGCACTTAGGGTGGCATTTAATAAAGCTTATGCAGGAAAGATGAATGGTACAATCTCTTTGCATCTTGCATCTTTAGTTAAAGGCCTTTACTCTTCTGAAGGGTGGAGGTGGGGGCAGGATAATGTGTAATTTATGGTAAATTATCAGATATTTACAGGTACATTTTCCTCACAAGATTGTCTTGCTGTTATTTTATATGCCTGACATACAAAGGCAAGACAATTCACATCTTTTCATTTGCACATTAAAACACACATATTCATTTTTATTAAAATAACCTCAATAGCATTTTGTGTCTTGTAACTATTAAAAATAAAGCAGTAGATTTACAAAGAATAACAAAATTTGTTATCGTAAAGTACCACAGTCCCTCATTGTTTTGCTGATATAACATCTTCATATTTTAAGGAATTTGCAATGATGTAAAATGTATTGAATTTGATAGACTCCCACTATAAAACAGCCGAATGCTTCATAACAACCAACAAAGGGGTTACATTTTTTCTTCTTGGCAGATTAACTGCTGGTTTTGTTTCCTGCCAGATCGCTCCCTGTAACATAAGTAATAAATCAGGATTATTTTCTTCCTTTTTAGGGTTTTGTTTTTATTTTTTCTAAAGCCTTTCAGAGCTCTCTCTTCTGGTGGGCAGGAAGATGAGGGACCTCACCTGCACTATACATGCTCCCTGCCCTTGTCAAAAATTTTATTCAAATTCAAACAAAGTTAAAAGGGAGATAAGGATGTCCTGACATGGAAAAAGAAGACATAAAAGAGTGGCTGGAAAAATGGGAGTTTAGGGAAGGGGGGAAGTCCTTCCTATTGTTGTTACTCTGGTATGTCATGGTTATGGGTGTCTCAGCTTTTTAAAAAACACCTTTAATGAAATATAATTGACATACAATACACTGCACAATTTAAAGTATACAAATGTGTAAGTCTTGGCATATATGTGTGCCCATAAAACCATCACCACAATCAAGATACCTACCACTCCCCAAAATTTGCTTTTTATGGATGAATACATTCCACAATGCTATAGTGTACTAATTGTGAGTGTATATAGCCTACTTTTATGGTTACATGAACACTATCATTTTATGGATCTACACAAACACACAGCACACGTACATTTGCTTATCCATTTACCTATTGACATATTTGGATTGTTTCCAATATTTGACTATTTCAAACAAAGCTTTACAAAGAATAAAGCTATAAATATGTATGTACACGTTTTTGTTAAGTTACTTGCTGTCCTTTCCTTAGGAGTAGAATGGCTGGATCAGGTAGCAAGTCTCTTGTCTTTTTGCAAAACTACTGGAATTTTCTAAAGTGGTTGTGACATTTTATATTCAGATTGGCAGTGTGTGACAGTTCTAGTTGCTTTGCATCCTGGGCAAAACTTGGTATAGTCAGACTTTTTAATTTTAGAAACTCAAGTAGGTTTGTGGTAGAATTTCATAGCTTTAATTCCCTAAGGATTAATGATGTTGAATGTTTCTTCATGTTCTTATTGGTATTTATATATATTCTTTGGAAAATATCGGTTCAAATATTTTGAGTATTTTTAGTTTAGGTTTGTTTCCACATTATCGAGTTTTAAAAGTTCTTTATGTACTCTGGAGCAAAGTCCTTTATTAAATAAGTGGTTTTTCAGTTATCTTTTTTCAGTCTGTGGCTTATCTTTTCATTCTGATAACACTGTCTGTAAGAGCAGAGCTTCTTAATTTTGATGATGTCCAATTTATCTTTTTTTACTTGTATTGGTCATTGTTTGGGTGTCATATATATGAAACCTTTGCTTGACTCAATAATCGATATTTTCCCATGTTTCCTCTTGGAAATTTTATGTTGAATTAATTATTATATCTTACAGAAGGTATGAATAAAAATAAAATGTTTGCATATCATATCCAATTTTTTTCACACCATTTCTGAGATCTGTTTTCTCTACTGAGCTGTCTTTGAACCCTCTTCAAAAATTGACTCACTATGCACTGTGGGTCTGGACTCTTATTTCGTCCATTAATCTTTCTATTTTGTGATCAGTAGTGTGCTACTTTGATTACTATAGATTTATGATAAGTTTTGAAGTCAGATCATAACTCCAACATTGTTCTCCCTTTAAAAGTTGTTGGATTTTTAAATCCTTTGCATTTTCATCTAAATGCATAGTCAGTGGGTTCTCATCCGTGTCTTCTCCATTTATGGGCTCAGTGAGCTCTCTCTGGATTCCTCCTCTTTGAGTCATGGCTTACAGAGTTCTTACCATTTAGTAAGTTGGAACAAGTGTAGGGCTCATCTTTTTGTTTTGCACCCAGAAAAAATCATTGTTTTCATTGGCTAATGTCCAGTGTGAGGAAACTGTAGCTTCAATGTTGAATTGTTTCCCACTGGAAGATAAATGTGGACTTATTATATCTTGGTCAGAAATGGTCTGTCTGTTAGGTCAGAACTGGAGGTCCATGTGGGCTTTTGTAGGGCCAGAGTTGGTCCTGAGGTCTTCCGGTCACACCTTGATCACCTCCTTGATCCCTCTAGTATGCCCTTCCATGGGATCCAAGGGCCTGACAAACATCGCCATACTTGCTTCCCCCCCCCCATTAACTTTATTGGTA
>NW_004624785.1:10382309-10402414 GCF_000247695.1 Heterocephalus glaber | reverse complement strand
AGTATCAGAGTGTTCCATCTCGTTTCCCTTTGGGGTTGCTGTAGGTGATCTGGAAGTCTGTTTTTGAGGCTTATTTATGTGTCTTCTCATTTCCACGGGGGGTGCTGTGCTTCTGGTGCCCACGCAGCTTACCTTGTGTGCCCTGGGAGCTTGGATGGCAGCAGGGGAGCTTCCTTCTGGGTGCTGGGACTGGCTGAGATTCACTGCCCTAGGAGCCTGGGATGGAGGCGGGGGAATTCTTTCTGGGTGCTGGCACCAGCTGAGCTTCACTGCCCTAGGAGGCCGCCATACTTGCTTTGACGATAGCTCTATGTATGTTAGTGTGGACTTTATCTTCATTTCCAGATTTACACCTAAGGAGGCTCAAGCTGTGTAACTTTACTTTTAAAGAATGTATGTATTTTTAGATTTTTTTCTTTTGAAACAAGTTCTCACTCTATAGTTCAGACTGGCTTTGATCTTACTATGTAGCCCAGGCTGGCCTCAAACTATAGGCAGTCCTCCTGCCTCACCCTCCTGAGTGCTGGGATCACAGGCCTGTGCCACCACACCCGACAAGAATATATGTATTTTTAAAAATCAGAACTAGAGCCTGCCTTAATATTTAGTTTAAAAATTTTTCAATTTCTGAATTAAGTAGTAGACTCTGAACTGGGTACTGAGAATAGCAGAAAATTATCCCATAGTCTTTATATTTTAAACAATATCTTCCTATGTAAATATTTTACTCACCATTTCTCAAAATTGATGTAACAGCTAATATGCTTTTCTTGTCCCTATATTTTAAGATATTGAATAAGTTCTTATTAAATCCTACTTTCTTATAGATATATCTGACTTTGCCTAGTACTTCTGCTCTAAAAGTATGTGCAAAAAGCTAAAGAAAAATGTATTTTTGGTTTGTTCTTCAGTGAAATTCTGTGGTAATCAAAGGTCTCATTTTGAATGAGAAGTAATGAGTCCCTCTTCTTTCCGCTCCATTGAGCACTATTTTCATTCATTGAGTAAGTGGCAGCATGTAACCTACCCCATCCCTGCTCTGCCTTGTCTCTAGGAAATGCTGATCATGGAGCAGAGATGAGGCAGAGCTTCAACACTGCCTGTCATTGGAGGAGCCTGCCTAAATAAACAAAACTTGCAAACCAAATTGATTGCGTGATGATTATTTTAACTACTTCAAAAGTTTTTAAATACCTGACAAGGGGCTTATTTGCATGTAAGTGAGACAGTTACAGTCATCATCTGAGACTCTATTTTCTAAGAGTGATTTTGAACTTGGTCTCAGGACCCCCTTTTCTTCTTAAAAATTATTAAGGACTATAAAGAGCTTTTGTTCTTGTCATGCTATCTACATGTATTTACTGTATTAGAAACTTAAACCTAAAAGTATTTAAAATATGTATTTATTCTTATGAATATGTATTTGAATATGTATTGAAATGTATTTATTCACATATTTGAAAATAAATGTATTACATATTAATTTTTTTACTGCTTCAATTATTCCTAAGTGAAACTAGCTTTCTTTTCCCCTTCTCTCCCTTCCTCCTTCCTCTCCCTTGACAAGTAGTACAATTTGGTGACAGAGACCTAAGCTAAGGAAGTTGCATTTTTTGGCCATTGATTTCCTACAAAGCACACCATAATAGAAAGGGCACATAATGTCTTAATATTATTTTTTAAAGTTTTTATTTCCTAGGCCCCAGAAAGCACTTTGAGCATTGTTAGAATTTCTTAGATCATTTCAAGACTGCTCCTGGGCTATGCTTTAATGAAACAATTATAGATGGTTATGCCATATATTTAAAACAATGCTCTTCACCCTAGTTTCTGATGGCATTTTTTATTCAAGCACAGCCCTCATTCAAAAAAGTGTACAAGCTGTAAACATACAACTTGATCAGTTGTCACAAAGTGAGTGCCCTTGTGTCACCATCACCCGGGGTCACAGATTAAAACAACTTTCATCCCAGAAGCCCCTGTTTGGCACTTATCTAATTATTACCTCCTCTCTCCTCTCCAGAGCTAATCATCTCCTTAGGAACTTTATAACAATGGAATCAAACAGTTTGCATTCATTTGTGTCTGATTTCTTTACCCAATGTCATGCTTACAAGATGCCTCTGTGTTGCTGCTTGTTGTTGTAATTTGTTTCTTTCTTCATATAAATATATATATTTGTATACATATATATTTGTAATAAGAATATAGCATGGCTTATATCCATGTTACTGTTTTATGTTTCTTGTGATGAAAGCTATTCTGAACAGTGTTGTATATAACTTTTGGTGTTATTTTCCTGTATATGCCTCTCTGTTGGGCTTATACTAGAGGTAGATATGGGTATATAGGTTTTTACTAGGGGTACATATGTGAGTCATAGTGACATAGGCTGTATTCATTGTGCAATGTTAGTGGACGCTGCTACATAGATTTCAAGTTTAAAAGCCCTTTACACTGCCATCTATGGTGCCTGAGAAGTCATTTCTTTGCCTTCTGGCTAACATTTAGCATTATCATCCTTTTTTGGTTTAAGCACTCTGGGATGTGTAGTGGCACTTTACTTTTCATTTCCCAGATGAGTAGTAAGATGGAACAGCCTTTTCCGTTACAAGTCCTCCTTGCTTTGCACAGAATTGCAAGACTGTAAAAATGATCATGTAAGATGAAACTGTGCGAGGCTAACTTAATAATCGATGGAGAAAATTATGATTACTTTGGGACCTTTAGAACTTTTTGTCAAAATGTTGTTTTAAAAAGATCTCTTACTATAGGTTATAAATGTATATGGAAGTGAAAAATAGGGAAACTAAAATTGATTTAGCTCACTATAATTTAAAACATTAGGAACATTGAGAATTAAAATATTTTATGTCTTCATAAAAAATTGAATGTAAGTATCTGGAAAGGGCTTCTTGTGGTATAACTTCTGATCAAAACAGTCATCTTTTCTTTGCCTTGGAAAATTACCATCCTGCTTTCTCAGTTTGGATTAGTTTAAATAGTTTATGCCTCACTCTTCTAATGTTGTGAGATATTGGAACTTTCATATGACATATTTTGCTGGAGTCACTTCTTACGGGACACACATGTGTTCCTCAAGTATGAGAAAAATTTACCTTCTCTGGGTTCCTCTGGCTGTCTATCTGGGTCTCAGATGGCATTAGTGTCAGCAATCCCACGGTTAGTCATTTCTTCTCTAACTCTACTTACATTAAATAATAGAGTTCACTTCTAACATTTTCCTTTTTTCTTTGTTCTTCCTTTTTGGTTTCACTTCCTCTTTGCCAACCAGTTTTTTTCTCTTGATTATCCCTCTGCGTAAAATATTGTGTAGGTTTTCCTCTGGATTGCATGCACACATCACAACTGCACATTTGTTACTTGAATAACAGATGTGCTGTGAGCAATCACTGTCAGATTTTGCCAGAAGCCATATGATTTCACTGATTATTATGGACAATTATTATTTACTGAGTCATTTGTGAACTCAAGAGATGTCAGCAAAGTTTGCATTTCATGGAATTACAGTTAAGAAACTATAGCAACTGAAATTTGTGTTGTGTTGACTGGTGAAATTTGTGTGTATCAGAGCCATGCAAAATGAGACCTGCTAGTATTTACTCTTCATGTGGATATAGTCTTTTGAGAAGCAGCTATTCATATCCATTGTCCTTTTTCTAAATGGCAAATTGTCTTTCTTATTGAAAGACAATAGGGATTTTTACAGAAGAATTCTTTAAATATTCTGGAAATTACATTTGTTTGGTTATATATTACAGATGCCTTCTCAGACATCTGTGACTTGTGACTTGTCTCTTTAGGGTACTTTATGGTCATCTTTCAATTTCTTATAGTCCACTTTATCAACTGTGTCCTTTATAGCTTTTAATGCTGTGTTTAAGAAATGCTTGTCAATTTTAAGTCATAGAAATATTATTTCCAAAATGCTATGTTATTATATCTTTCACATTTAGAGATATCAAATGAAATCTATGCTTGTAATGTTATAAAGTAGAGGCCAAGATGCATTGTATGAAGATCCCATAGACCTAACCTCATTTGATAAGCAGATCATCCTATAACCACTGTTAGGTAATATCACTTTTGATACAAACCATGTAAGTGTAGCTGTTTGTGGTCTCTCTATTCTTTCCAGGAGTATAATTATCTATCTTTGAACAAATGCAATAATATTTTAGTTACTACGGTTTTGCAACAAGTCTTGTTATCCGGTATAATAAATCTTGCTTCACAGTACTTTTGACCTCTTGTAATTTCATGTACATTTTAGAATCAACTTGTTGATTTAAGAAAAATAAGCATACTGGAATTTTGATTGGGTTTGCATTGAATTTATAAATAAATATAGGAAAAGATTACATCTTTATTGTATGTAAAAATAAATACATTTACATATATACCATGTTTTTTGGTTTTTTGTTTTGTTTTGTTTTTGTTTTTTACTGTGGTACTGGAGATTGAATCCAGTACCTTCACACCAAGGTGTATCCCTAGCCCTTTCCTAATTTCTTATTTCGAGACAGGGTCAAAATTTGAGTCACTAATTTGCCCAGGCTGGGATTAAACTATTGATCCTCCTACCTCAGCCTCCCAGAGTGCTGAGACTACAGGCATGCACCATTCCCAGGTACACACACCATTTTAAAAGGGCCATCTTTTTTTTTTTCATTTATTCTCTTTTTTTCTAATATTCTTAGTAATTTATAAATGTATTCCCAAAGATAGGCCAATTAGAAATAACATATTATTGTTCTTTATCCAAAGAAGGTATAAACCTTAGACACGCACATTTTAAAATCATATGAGGCACAGAGATGATTCATCATAAAATCAACAATCATTTACATTTATTCACAAATTTATCTTTCCTGTTTAATTTCATTTCTTCCTTCATACTTCTGTCTAGAATAATTTCCCTTCTGACTGAAAAAATCATTAGTTTTCATCAATGCAGTCTTCTTGTGAAGTCTTAGATTTTGTTTATCTGAAAATGTTTTTATTTTACTTTAAGTAATAAAGGATATGTTTTTAAAAGAATACTATATGTATACATAAAGTGCTGTTGGCTATTCCTTTCAGCCTTTTAAAGATGCAAATTCAGTTGTCACCTGGCTTGTACAACTTTTTTTGAGAAGTTAGTTATAAGTCTTACTGCTGCTTCTTGGGAGGTAATTGTTTTCCCTCTTCTGGTACCAACATAAAACGCTAATATGATGCCTTTAAGACTGACTTTTCTGCTTGAAATTCACAGTAACTGTTGCCTAAGACTCATCAATTTGAAAAAAATTTCCACTTTACCTCTTCATATATTTCAGGTCTCTTGTGTGCAATTTTCTCTCTCCTCTCTATCCGAGCCTCCAGATACATTTACATTAGAACTTTTTGCCATGCTCTATGTTCTCTTTTATTTTTTTCTGTACTTTATGTTCATTTGACTCTATTTCCTTTATTTCTTTCCTCCTTTTTTTTTTGTTTTAGTTTTGAGTTTCTGCTAAAACTTTGTAACTTGATATTTAATTTCTAATCAATTTTAATTAATCTTAATTTTCAAAACCTTTGTATTCAATAACACTACTATCTGCACATCCTGTACATCTCTTTCTCTGTGTACTATTTTTCTGGCTTATCCTCATTCAGTCTTCTTTCCAATATTCTTTTTTTTTTGTACTGGGGCTTGAACGCAGAGCCTTGCATTTGTGAGGCAGGCATATTGCCATTGAGATAAATCCCCAGCCCCTCTTCTAATATTCTTGACAATTTTTTTTATTACCAAATGTAGTACACTAAACTGTAAAGGTAATTTGAGATTTTCAGTGATAATTGTCTTTATACAAAAATGATGTACTTTTATTTCAGGCAGCATTTAAATTAAGGGTAGGTCACTGTAATCCGAAAAGGGACTGAATTGAGTTTGAGTTTAGCCTTGTGAATGGTGATCTAATTGTAATTCACCTGTGCTCTCAGGATAGAGCCTTCGTGTGTGGAAGGGTCTTAAATGAAATGGTCTTGAAGTCTAACTTTTGTCATCTTTACTTTCAAGAATTACACAAGTTTTCTACAACTCTAATTTCCTACTCAGGTACGTCCAGGGAAAATTAATGCCCGGGACCAGGCTCACCTCTCTAAGCCACCCTGGTTTCAGGGATTTGGCTTCTCAAGTCTCTACTGTTTTGGTTATTCATCAACCCTTAAAATAGAAAAAAAATTTGAGGCCAGCTTTTCATGTTTTTCTGAGTGGGACAGTTTGTAACAAATTAGTCTGCTGCCACCAGGGGTCAAAATCTTGGCTTCAGTCTGCCAAAAGAGAAACCTAGTCAGTGACCTACTAGTTTATGAGACACTGGAAAGCTGTCCTGCAAAGGATTCAACCTGGCTGTCACGAAACTCTAGAGCTACTGAGGTATTGAGTAGTAGAGATGTGCATTTTTCTCAAAGTCTTCAGAGAAGGCTCTGTGGTATATTCTCCTGGTTTGATTGTTTAGGTTAGCCTTTGAATTGAAGGGATGGACCTTACTCAGATCCTACAAGATTTTAGAAAGATGGAGGTCAGCAAAAGAGATCAGTAAGTCATTATCCATCCTGGGATCAATAAGGCAGAAAGAACATGAGGGCAGTGAGCTAGGAAGTGTAAACAGAGAAGCAAGGTCTGTCTTCAAGGCCAGGTGCTGGGTTTAGAAAGTGTTGAAAGCTGAATGAAAAATTGTTTACCATACTGTTATTCTACATTAGTTTAGCATATAATACAAGATGTCATTCCAGAAGGAAAAGGCTCCAGACACAGCTTCAAAACATTCCAAGTTAGTTATCTTGGAGAATCTAATGAAGCTCTCAGAGCATCAATATCCTTATATATAAGGTGGTGACAATAGCTTACTTTCCAAGTAGGAGGATTAGGCAGGCAATGTACATGAAGCATAGCAGCCTTTAGGTCCTTGTATCTGTTAACTCCCTTTTCTTTCCTGTATTAAATTTAATGTCATTGAAAAGGGCTATTGTTTGTCTAGGTAGGTGGATATCTTTGGAAGTGTACCTGTATGGTAACACATTAACAGTGTCAGGAATACGATTCTGGTAGAAGAGAAGCTATGTTGATGCTTTAGAAGAACAATCATTATTGTCAAAATCAATTCTGTTTCTTGATGCTACAGGGCTTTCTAGGAAATAGATTTGGTGAATGATTTCACTGTCTGTGGAAATAGCTGTGTCTGGAGTAGGCTGTGGTAAATTCATATGGTGGTAATGCTTATGGTAGTAAATTCAAAGCCTTTCAATTGGTCTCATCTTTTAAAAAGTTATTCTATTTGGAAAATCAATATGAAAGAAAAATGCTATTTTGGGAAAATTTTTAAAGAGCACCTTATTTCCTTGGTAGTATTTTGGCTGAGATCTACAAATTGACTGTGATAACATTTAGAGAAATTTAAAAATATCTCTTTGTTTAAAAGCTGTCCCAAACCCCAGTACCAAAAAAAAAAAAAACAAAAGCTGTCCCATGTCACATTAAAAATATATATAGGGCTGGGGATTTAGCTCAGTGGTTCCGGCACCTGCCTTGCAAGCACAAGGTCCCGAGTTTGATCCCTGGTACCAACAAAACAAAACAAAACAAAACAAAAATATATATATATGAACGGTCTACTTTTAAATCAAAATATTATTGGATACATATTATAATATAAACACATGTAGCAGTAAGTGAAATAATTGGATGACAAGGAAAATTAAGATCATTTATTTTTTGAAGTGTAAATCATAGCTCACCAACTATACTAACTTGTATCTGTGCAATTCCTCAGGATGCTTTCACTCTTCTTTGTCCAGTTATTATTTTAAGAAAAAGCTTTAGCTATTTATTTAGCTATTTCTAAACAAATCCTGACCTGTGTCATACTTAATATAAGGCATAAACATGTAAAAATTTAAAAAATCACATTTAAATAGTTCTTTCTGATTTGGGGGTTATCTGTTTACATTTTTTAAAAGAAAATTGTACTGGACTTTTTGTTGAAAAGTTTTAAGCTAAGTTTTGGGAATTAATGACTGAAGCTTCTCTAACCAAAATGGATAATTATATACTTATAAAATTAGGAAAAAATAATGTATTTAGTGCTTTTGTATGGGCTCCGCATCTAATTCTCTCCATAGGAAACTCCAAAGTAAGTCATATTGTCTGGGAGCAATGCCTAGTGAGTAAAGAATTAGAATAAAAAGGAATAGGCTTTGGAAGTTTGATGTCCAGAGATCACATAACCCTGATGTCATTGTCATTTGTTTGTTGACCCCAAAGACATAGTTTTACAATATCAAAAGGTAGGACCAGGGATTTAGCTCAGTGGTTCAGGTGTCTGCCTCATAAGCACAAGGTCCGGAGTTCAATCCCCGGTACCAAAAGAAAATCTAAAGGTATTATTTAGTTGGGTCAGTGTTTAACAGAAACATTTATTAAAGTTTTCTATGTCTTAATTAAATTTCATTATAGAACAACAAAGTGTAGCAAACATTTGGAATGAGAATAATTTGATCCATTGTTTTCATTCTTGTTTCAGTAATTAATGAAAAGTCTCCTTTCTTCTCCAACCTAAAACATACACGATGCACATCTACTAATTGTTTTCACTTGTAATGCTTTCATCTTTACCCAAAGGTTCTAGGTTCATCATCTGTAAGAATAAGCCTTGAAGTCAGGAAAACAACCCTACTATGTCTAGATCAAATAAATATTGGATTTTACCATGGTTACATATTTATCTGCAGAAGCTGCCATTACTCAGTCTTGCAAATTCTCTTCTAGAGATGTTCTTAGACTCAGGCAAGAAGCCACCCAAACAACGATCTCCTTTTTTGAAAGGGTAAATCTCAGTCTGGACCCCTGGTGATGTTTTTTGGCTTGCTTTCTGGAGATCCTTTTATTATTCTCACTTCTGGATGACAACAGTGTCCAAAAATCAAGGCTAATGGCATAAAGGTTTTCCAGTCTAAACTTGTTCCTTGTAGATATTAAGTACTACATAAATCTTATTAATGAGAAAGTGATGATGACTCAAAATAATCCGGAGGGAATTTGAAACACTTGCTTTTTGAACAACTGCAGCCTCACTGGAATAGACATGGCACACAACACACACACACACACACACACACACACACACAGACGCCTCTCCTACTGCACACCGGGTACAAAATTTCATGATTCACCCAATTATCTTTTTGATTCTTACAATAACTCTTTGAATGATTATTTGACAGCAACAATAACGAATTGAAATATGAAAAGTCTAGTGCAGTTATATAAAACAGAACAGGAGAGGAGAACAACTGTGACTTTGCTTGCTATGGTATATTTCTACCCTGTACGACCTTCATAGTAAGTAGCTGTTTTGCACTGTAAGTCTTAAATCCACCATGATGCATTTAAGTAGAAATGTTATTTTTATTCTGGTGTCCACATAGTGATTGCTTTCCCATTATACATAAAATTCCCTACAGAGTGAGTTTTTTCTTACTGTGAAATCATTTATTTAGCATTTTTGCTAAAGAGAGGTGTGTGTGTGTGTGTGTGTGTGTGTGTGTGTGTGTGTGTGCGCTCTTAGTGTCTTGGATGATGTTAAACACTAAGAAGATCTTATCCCTGCATAAGTATGAAGCTGGTTATTAAGTGACAGCTCCATTATAACACAGGTAATCATTATATTATTTGGATAAGTGTGGGCCAGTCCCATTCTAGAAACTGCAGCTCCTTGTAGCAAACGCCTTGTGAGATGCAATCAGCTATGACATTGTTGGTCCTATGGTCTATGGTCCCACAGTGGGATCCATGAGATTTAGAGAGGCTACAACTTAGATCCACTAATAAATGCTTGCTGTTGGTGAGTAATTGGGGTTACAGGTTAGGTTAACAAAAATATATCTCAAGTAATATTTATCTCAAAATATACCGATAGAGATTGGTCCACAATGAATGTTGTTTCCTTTAGAACAGAACCGACAAAAATTTTAAAAAATCATAGAATTGGGGAGGGGGTGAGGGAGACAACAGAAAAACCTGTCACCACTTACAAGAGCTTCATTAGGTTTTCAATCAATTGAAGGATTTTGCAGAAGATGGTACTTGTTAAATTGATTTCAATTAAAATCAGTCTGAGAGCATGCTCTGTCTCCCAGGGTCTGAGAGAGAAGGCCTGCTATTCAGCCCCGAAGAGGACCAACACCTGCCTGGATGATATTGGCACTTTTCCTTTTTTTAATTTTCACCTCAGCCTTTTCTTCTAAGCAGGCTTTGACCTCCCTGGCATCCCTAATGAACTCCTTGCAGTGTGTGTGCGCCTCTTCTCCTCCACGTGGTATATTGGAAATGCACCAGGATGTGGAAGCCGCCCAGTCGTCTTTCACCTCTGACAGCGAGGCCCTCACGTATGTGTGGACAAGTATGTCGGGACACTGACAGGGCTGCCACAGCCCGGTAATTGGGTACTTGAGGAAGACTCATCAGACAACATGCTGCAGCATTCCATGTTCTGCCCTGGGACAACCAGGGACACCAAGGGGAAGAAAAAAAGAGAAGGCTCCAGTCCGGGGGATAGATATCTGGTCTTGAGAAATACTAATCTACTTATCGAAGAAAAATGATGAAGACTTGTATTCACCTCAGACTGTGGCTTGTACACCTGGAGGAATTATGTTTTAAAGATTTCAGGACTGGACTCTGTACAGGCTGAACCAAGCTAAGTTAGTGGGAGGACCAGAAGAGACAGGACTTGTCTGTCTAGGGGGAAGGAGGGAGTATCTCCGGAGCAGGAGCAACTGTTTTCCTACCAGGAAGTTGTTGTTTTTAATCAAAGCAAGTCATCTGAAAGCTCATTATTAAGAGACAACAAGAAATGACTTTATTAATATAGTGCCACATTGGTTCCTCTGCAAATTAAAGTTCTTTGTTCACTTGTGACAGTCTGCTTAGAAAGCAGCTGGTAAGGGGCACCGGGTGGGATAGCACCGTAAAAGTGTAATGTGATAACAATTAACCTGCAACTCCTTTTTCTAACATTCTCCCCTTTCAATTTTATTAGATAGATTTATCATGGAAGGTGATGGAGATGGAATCTTTCGTGTGGTTTCCTTGTGAAGTAGCCCCTGATGATTGGCACAAGCTGTCACAAACTTATCAGGGTTTGTTTTCCCAAATATTTATGATTTTGTCCCAGGGATGTGATAGGCTGGTGTTGATTTGCCTCCTTCATTTATGAAAAGGTCAGAAACTGAAAGTGTAAATAAGAATTAAAATGATTAAAATGAATAATTGGCCATTTGAAATAGGAAGAAAAGTTCCAAAGGGGTAGGGGTGGTGGGAGGGGAAGGGGAAAGGAAAGGAGGGAAAGGAAAAATTATAAGAAAGGAAAAAAAATGGAAACAAAGACTATGTATGTAGGGAAGGGTGGAGGGGGTGAAGGGCGCACAGGTAATGGGGAAAAAAATAAGAACCAAGATGCATCATGTTCAGGTACAAACACCCAATGATAAATGTAAATGTATTGTATACCTAAAATGTACCAAATAGAAGAATTTAAGAAAAAAAAAAAGGAAAGGTCAGAATTCTTCATCAGACACAAAATTCTAGAAGTAAAAATTAAAATGTGGCTAGTTTCTTCAGTCAGCACATGCTGTTATCAAATACGAGATAGAAAATTCAAGTAATAATTTATAACATCAAAACTATGATATAAGCCTTTTCCTTCTATGGTTATAGCCTGGGAATTCTGAGATCTTATGTTAACAAATAGTTGATAAGAAGTATTTTGTGGGTGAGAGATTTATACTTGATAACCTGGAAAATGACTTTGAAAGACAGAAACTGGCACCAATAAGCAACAGCCCAGGATATTGGCCTCCTATACACATCAAGGTTCTGTCCTCATCTGTCCTCATTATAGTCTAATAAAGGCTCTTCCATCCCAGGCATTTTCCCTTTTGTAGTGGGTTCTGTGAAAGTTGGAGCTCATTTGGGCCACAAAACAAATGTGAGTTCTCCAGGCATTTAAGTACGGAGAGAGGTTGCGTTTCTCTATTGTGGAAAATAAGTAGACATTTCTATATGTGTTCGGATATCTTTTCTTGACTGACTGATTTATAGTGAGAGAAAAATTCCTCCATTTTTTTAAACTAATGAGACCTGCTTTGAGTTTCTATGATTTTCCCCATAAAAATCTTTAAAAATCAAAAGTCTCAATTAATCTTAGGCCAGTTGTTCATGTGTTTAAATTGTCCCTTATTTTGGGTGATAATTTAGTCATTAACCTAGCTTTTGCTTCCTGCCAGATAGAGAACATGGAGCAAACATTGTAAGTGGATGAAAACATTAAACAGATAAATGGTATGATACTGCTAATTAAAGTTCTTACCTGTAGAAATAAAAACTAGTTGTTTGTTCATTCACTTATTTATCCAGAATTCACCTAAAGTCTTCTCTCTGTCAAATATTGTGCTAGTACCTAGAGAACAAAGTGGTAGGCCAAAATCCTTCTCTGGAGGGTTTAAGGCTCTAAGCCCTCCAGAAGTAGGAAGAGCCTGGTGAGACACTGCAGAGGGCACAGCAGGGACATTTAAGACTGGAACAGCTTGTGCGTGTGTGTGTATATACACTTCTTATAATTCTTCTTTACATTATACTGTATAAGTAATCTATAAGAAGACGGAAGAGTGGAGAAAATTTCTTCTTCCTCTTAATCCATTTCTCATCTTCTAGGAAGTGATGGCACACTTTTAGAGCTTTCAGTGATACAGACAGCCTACTGCAGCACATATGGCATATGTTCACCACCGCTGTCCTAGAGCTTCCAAGAATGATCAAATCAACATCTCCCAGCTTTCCTCATGTTGTGCCTACAACTTGCTGTGATTTCAAGTGAGACCGGGTGATGGCCCATGTGCGCAGTGGCGGGCTGACTGGGTTTCTGTCACTTTGTAGTGTCACTGAGGAGCCCAGCTTTTCTGTACTTCTCTGCCCAGGTCTCCCCTCCATTCCATGCTCTCAGGTGCCCTCTTTGTTTTTGTCCCTTCCATCTCTAAACTTGACTTCCTCTCCTCTACCCTTCACCTTTCCCCTGTGGGTTGGCCCCTTTCTGTTTTATGTATAGGGGTGAGGTTAATCTAACTGAACATGTGAATTTATATGGGATTCTTAGGGTCTGATGATGGCTTAGTCATTTCCCATTCTTCATAAGACAGCAGAAAAAAAGAATGGCACTCTTAGGACCTGGGATGTAGCTCAGTGGTAGTATTTGCCAAGCATGTGCAAGCCATGAGTATGCTCCCCAGAAACATAAAAAGAAAAATAACAGTATATGTTCCGGCATCTGGGGACACGCACCTGTGGGAATAAGATCTGAGGCAGTCATCACAGCTCCTGCTCCCAGGCCCCACTGTCTACGACAAGCCTGATGGGGCCAATGAGTCAGGCCACCTGAGCCCAGCATCAGCACTGGGAGGTCTTGTCTTCATCTCTCCTTGTAGCATTCCAGCATTTTACAGAAGCTTCAGGGTTTCTGATAAAGGAGGGGTTGTCTAGCTCCATAATGCAGAGCTGTGGAGTATGACTAACCTGTGTTGGAAATCTAGGTCTCTTTTATTAGCTGAGTGGTTTGGGGTAATTCATCTTTTTGGGTCTCAGTGCCCACTCCATGGAGTTGTGAAGTGGACTGCATGTAGATGTCCATAAAACAGTCAGCATGGAATTTCCACAGAGTGTGTATTTCACTAAGCAGCCCTGCTTCTGTCTGTGGGTAATTTAGGCTGTTGCAAGTCCAATGGGACAGAGATTAAGAAAAAAAATATTCAGCATAAATATCTTATCTCAAAGCAAATAGCCTATGTGCTTACATACTTTAATGAATAAATGAGTTGTAGATACATGTATGTTATCTATTCATATTTTTAGAAAGTGTCTGAGTTCAGCTTGCAATAACAAATTATTATAGACCGTGTGGCTAAAACAAGAAGCACAGTCCCGAAGGTCAGGAAGTCCAAGATCAAGGTGCTGGCAGATCTGGAGCCTGGGGTGGGGTGAGTACTTCCTGGTTTGCAGGTGGCCACCTTCTCACTGTGTCCTCCCGCAGTGAAAAGAGCAGAGTGCTCTCTTGAGGTCCTGTGTAGGACACTAGTCCCATTCATGAAGGGTCCATTTCAGGGCCTCAGACTCGTCTCTCCATACTGTTGTCTTGGGAGTTAAGAGTCCAGCACATGAATTTTGGAGGGAGACATTCAGTCCTTGACAGGAGTGTTCCCTTTACCTGGAAAACACTTGCTCTCCTTTCTCTTTGTGGTCTAGATCACTCCCTATCTTTTCAGCTTAGCTCTCACATGGCATCCTCTAAAATAAAAATGGTTACACTCACGAGTCTGATGTAACGTCTTTCCTCAGCATCCCCTTGGTACCCTGGGCACATTTTTGTCATTGCATGAGTTCACTACAGGGTTATACTTTCACTCAGCTACTGACTTCACAAATTCATTTACACAAAAGCATTCATGGTGTTCCTGGAACACAGCTGAGTAGCTCTGTGAGCAGCATCCCAGAGCAGATGAGTTCTTGACTGGCTCAGTTTATATTCTACTGGAGAGAGGCCAGCAAGAGGTACAGAGATTAACCAGATTCTCAAGAATCATAATACGGTGGAGATGAGGAGATGCTGCATGGATTCTGGGGCAGGAGAGGGAGGAATGTGGGAACTGAAGGGCAGGGCCTTTCAGCCAGAGATCTAAGTGTCAAGGTTCAGAGGTGGAAATCAGTGTGGCACGTTTGGGCAACAGGGAAGAGGTCATTGTGGCTGGATGGCGAGGAGCTGGGTGGGCGGGGATGAGTGGTGGCAGAGGGACTTTGAGGTTGGCCCAGTCCCCAGAAAGCATTTTCTGGTCCTTACCCCTGAGTTGCTGGAGACCATGTGCTTTGCCCTAGTCCTGCAGCCACAGTCTCCTTGATCTGTGGCACTTGGTGTTCTTAGCACCCACCAGAAGGCGGGGGCTCAGTACACAGTCCCTGTGTATTCTCCAGGAACTGGTTCCATACTGGACACATGTGAGAAATGAAATGAATTATTGTTTTAAGAGCACACTGCTCTTTTTGCAGAAACTATGTCTTCTCTCTAAAAGGTGGGAGCAGACTTCCTTACCCACCCACTTGTTCTGCAGCATGAGGTTTTACAAGCTTTTTCTTTTGAGAATTCTTAAATGCCATTTAGCATTGAATAAAATAGCTCCCCCCTTGCTAATTATAATCATGCAAGCAGTGAACTAAACAGTTGGGGGTGAAAGAAATTCTGATGATATTAAAAATGCAAATAGTTTTCACACCAGATTAATTCACTTAACTAACAGTCCTGATATTTAAACACTAAATGTTCAAGTGTGAGGCATTTTATTCACAGAGATAGTCCACGTGAATGGGTTTGCAGCCCGGCCCTCTATCTGAAGTGATTCTAAAATAAACAGGATGCATATTGTTAGCTAGTTATTAAGCAGCAAGTTGCAAGTTCTTTATAACATTTCAGGATGTAATTTCCACGCTTCAAAATTAGCAAGACTCAGGATACTCCCAGTTTGTATGACGTTAGGCGATGCAAGTCTCCTATAGGATCAGAACGGATGTTTGTGTTATCTGTGTGTTTGACTAATATTTGAATTAAATGCTTTATATTTAATCAAAGCAAAATTGAAGTTCATTATTACTGCTGATATGCAGTACTAATTACGGGAACTATCCAGCTCTTTCAAGATCAGTGCCAAGTGCTGATAGTGTGGCCGTCTATTCTCTGGAGGAGAAAATTGTAGTCATCAGATCCAGAAGAGAATTTAACCATCTATTTTAAATCCAGGATTTATTTAGATTTTTAAAAAATGTTTTCCTTAACTTTTGCTTTCTTTAGATTGTGTTATAAAACAAAAAGATTTGCCTCACTATTGGATCATATTATAATAAGTATATTTTTGTAAACTACACACACGGGCCCCATCATATCTTTCATTACTGGGACTGGGCATCACTGTTCTAACCTGATCCTCCATTTCATGCAAAAAATTGAGGTTTCCTGTAATTAGGTTCTGAGATTAAGCTATATTACAAAGCTTTTTAAAGATAAAGCAGGTGCATGCTGGGGATTCTTTCTCTATGTGTTTTATTAAATGGCATAGAATTCCACAAATTCAAATGCAAGATGTTTTCCTCCCTTTAGATATTCATGCTTATTTCTCCTGCCTCCTGTCCCCACTACATTCTAAACAAATTTTTTTGGTACTGGATATTGAACGTGGAACCTTGCACTTGAGAGGCAGGCGGCGGAACCACTGAGCTAAATCCCCAGCCCCCAATGACATTCTAAACTCCTATCTTGGTCAGGTTGCTCCTCAAGAGGTGGCATCATGGGTTCCCCTTCAGCTCTGCATCAGAGGCCTTGTGCACTGGTGTTTTACTCATAATGAACAAAACATCTGGCCCTGAATGATTATTCTGTTAACATGTGGCTCTCTAGAAGTAATAACAAGTCTACATTAGAAGTATGTGCCATAGTCTTTTATAAGAAGAACTTAAATTTAGCCCTATGATTTCACAGAGTGAAAAACAGCTGGCATATTTTAAAAACATTATTAGGAAGAATAATGGCAAATGTGATCTGCTGGTGGGAAATTGAAATCACAGATTGAATTACATTCTTGCTTAATTCTTGACTAATTTACTAGGAGAGTAGACCAGAGCAAATGGCAGCAGAACACAACCCTAAAACATTAAATAATGTTATCTGATTGAAAAGGAAGATAAATCAGGATGGAAGCAAAAGCCTTGTTAATGTGCCTGGTTATAATTGTTTTTAGTTGGTAGAAAATGATCTTGAATCTTACATGCTCAGCTAAAAAACAACTACTTCCTTTTTGTACACTGAAACTTATTTCCCAGGCCTCTTGCATAGAAAGGTAGAAATTAGATAACAATAACAATTATTAGTATAATAAACATTAAGTCATTATTTAAGGACACTGATCTCAACATCCTCACTAAAGGGCATGATTAAAGAAAAGTAATTAGATAGTATTTGTAGGCACTATACATATTCGTATGTATTAATATAAGCATACTATATGATGTAAAAATTATATCTGAACATGTATATCCAGAATTAAACACACAATTATAGAAAATAGAAAATATTTTAAAACTAGGCATTGAAGTAGAAAGTTCATTTATTTTAGTTATGGTCATGTGCTTCAATTGTATATTTTTAAAATAATTACATTAGGATATCCCTGGATAGTCTTAACAAAAACAAATTGATCTTCCATGTTGATTTTGTATAAAAATAGAGCATGAGAGGTAGAAAAGAGAAATAGATTTAAATATAAAGTGTATGTAATAAGTGGAAGAAATCCATAGAGAAATTTGTTTTTAAATTATGAGTAGATATGAGGAACCTGACCAGAAAATGGGGAGAGAGGAAGGACCCTCAGGTAAGATTTCACTGTGCAAATGTTACAAACCATAGATGCCATTTAGGGAGAATTGAGGGAGGTGCAGTGCATCTGCATGGCCAGAGCCATAGATAAACATGTCTATAATTTCATAGGTTTGAAATAATTTGCAGAGGAGAGGCAATAGATGCATTTAGTGAGGATTTTTTACTAAGTTAGGGATAAAGCATACTAACAAAAATTATGATGTATGAATGTTATTGCTGAGAGATGTTAAGGTTAATAAAAATAATTTGGGAAGCTTGAGAATTTAGAAGTTTGTGTGCAAACATTAGGGGAAAATCACCATTTTGTGATCCGAGGTTTTGTATGAATATAGGTTTCAGTTGATTGCAAGCTCTCTTGCTGTTGTTTGTCCTGAGTGCTCCTAATCTGGTTCCATTAAGTGGCCTTGTTAATGATGGAGTAAAGGAGCTGCTGACCTCTTATACAGTAAAGGTCAGAAACGTTCTGTGGTCTATTTGTACTTGTGTGAAACAGTGTATAATCTCTTTGTGTTTATGTATATCTTTTCCCCAGAAAATCTACTTACATACAAACCTCTCTTAACTGTGATTCCTAGGCATTTATGAGCCTGTTCCCTTGGACCAAGGACACAGAAATAAAGTTCCAGGGGACTCAGTAAGGACTCACAGGGACCTTTAGTGCTTTGTATGTTGTCTTCTACTCACAGTATGCTGCAAAACTTTGTTTCCCTTGTCTATTGACTCACTTGCACTTTGAATATTTAATTTTAGACTTGATTTTGATAGTTGGCATTTCATTTTGTTCGTTGTTTGCAGAGCTAAAATAGTACTCTACAGTTAAAGATGTTTTTTAATGAAACACACTGCTACGCTGGTACATTTAACAAGTACACCTTCAGAGCACAGAAGATTTTTTTTGTAGATTGCCTGGTTATTCCAACTTTATTTTATTTGTTTTACCTGGGAGCTGTGAATAGGCAAGAGATTTGAGCTACAAAGTCCAAATCATATCTCCTCTCTCTCAGCTAGAGAGCACCAAAAATATCCAAACAAATAACTCTAAATGTAGAGATACTGTGGTAGAAAAACGACATTCCAAGTTGGACACACCTGCCTTCCTCTTGTGGAGGTTGAAGTAGAGAGCACAGTGTAGGCAATGCTGCATGAACAGATGTAAGTCTCAGGGTTCTTGAAAACATATTTATGTAAATATAGAAATTCTACACTATTTTCAACTCTTTAAGAACAGCTTAGTTTTAATATTTTATTAGATAGATCATGAAGATCTAACCTACCAAAAGGGGCATAAAAAAAACCCTGAACATTTAATTTTCTAGAAAATAAATCCCTGCTTCTAATTATTGTCCAAATCCTTCTCATTTTATTTGGCAGAGTTCCATTAAATTATGTTCTTCACTCATCATCTCTTTAATGAAAAAATCAAGTTAAATACTTATGTCAAATAGGAAACTGATTCAAAATAGATTGGACTACTCTGGTAATCCTGGAAGAGAAATTTAAATCCTATAGTTAATTTGTAGGCAGTTACAAATTATATTTCAAATGCAAATCAGAACAATGGGCTGTGACAGGGTGGAGGATGTGATGTGGGGAAGATTGGAAGAATATATTGTCTTTTCATATCATGACAGGCTTGGAAAAAAGACAACCAGATCTGTTTAAGCTTGACAGCAGTAAGGATCAAAAAACATGAGGTCCACACTTTCAAATAATAGCCAACAGAGAAGGAAGGAAGCAAGGAAGCCTTGTCTCTCTCTCTCTCTCTCTCTCTCTCTCTCTCTCTCTCTCTTTCTCTCTCTCTCTTTCTCTCTCTCTCTTTCTCTCTCTCTCTCCCTCTCCCTCAATTATGATTTTTCTGTTCCATTTAAACAACATCAGTGGCACTTCAGCACCAATTTTATATATATTATGAGTCCAGTGCCTGATGCTCACTGATCTACTCTCTTCACATACAAATTCCAGATTCCAAACCAAAGAATGTTATTGGGCCAGTCAAGACTTGGTCTCTGCTCCTTCTGGTTGAGATGTCCAATCTTCTCCAGAATAAGTTTCCCTATGGAGGCTACTCCTTGTGAGCAATGAAAAGTTATCAAAATCAAAATTGTAAATTATTTTAACTACTTAGATTTATTACTGATAATTGATGATAATTCAATGATCAGAGTGGCTTCTTGCAAATCAAATTAAGATGGTGAGAAAAATGAAGCCTTATAGATAATAGAATGCCCTACTAAGAATCACATATAGGCCCCACCCACTTGCATCCAGGAGACTGTGAGGAATTCTCCCCCTCCCTGCCAGGCAGGCACACCTGCTGCCAGTTTGGCCTTGTGGTCAGACATGGGTAGCTGCACCCTGCTCCATCCACTTGCATCCAGGAGACCATGAGAAAACCCTCTTCACAGGCCAAGGGGCAGCTGGCTTGCTCCCAGCCCCCCCCCAGACTCTTGGCTATGCAGCTACACTGCTCCATACTACAGAGGCACAGGGGGACATAAAGACCATTATCATGCCTTGCAGAGGTGAACATCAGAGAGAGGGCCTCTCTCAGGCTCCCTGAGGAAAACTGAAGCCCACTGGAAAAGTGAA
>NW_004624785.1:10280387-10382209 GCF_000247695.1 Heterocephalus glaber | reverse complement strand
TCTCTCTCTCTCTCTCTCTCTCTCACACACACACACACACAAACACACACATACACACACAGATGAAATGGAAATGCTCAGGGGCAACAAGGGTGCTTGGTTAAAGCTGTCCTGTTCCTCCTTGGGGATCAACTGACAAAACTTGGTCACCTTCCTGAATTACGTTACCAATCTGGTTGAGGTAGCTCATCAGTTACACTCAAACTTCTCATCCCCATGAGGCACTCAGCATGAAATGTCACATTTTGTCACCAGTAAGTATGGCTATCAGCATAAGTAAGTGAGTTGGGAATTGTGAGCAGTGATTTAAGAGAGGATTGGAACACTTGTGCATAAAAAGTGTTAAAATTCTCCTCACTATACCAGCAAGCTATGCAAGGACATCACAGGCCAACCAGAAAACTGGGTTGGAAACAGGATTTCACTGCTGCCCAATGAAATATGGCTTAAAGTTCTGCAGGTCCTTCTCGTTTTTCTTCTATATAAAAGACATCTCCTCTGAAAGTTAATATCACATGCGTATTAGTCAGCTTTCCCATTGTTGGAATAAGTTTCCTAGCATCCACAATTTAAAGGAGGAGGGGTTTATTTGCCTCATAGTTTCAGAAGATTCAGTCCATGGTCAGCGGGCTCCAAGGCTGAAACATCATGGCAGAAGAACATGGCATAACAAAGCTGCTTACTTCCTGACAGCCAGGAAGCAGAGAAGGGGAACAGTGCCAGAAAGGAAGAAGTGAGGGATGAGACATAGATCCTCAAAGCTACAGCTTCATTACTCACATAGACATACACAGAAGTGTGCTTTACTAATCCTCTAGGTGACTTCCAAGCCAATCAAGCTGACAATTAAGATTAATTGCCATGACATGTACTGACTCAGTAGAGAAAATGTATGTTTCCTGAATGCATGTAGAACTAAGGTGGATCTCTCAGAAGTTAATAATATACTTTGTAATGTCATATTTATACATCTCCAAGAATTATAAGCAACTTCTGACTTTGATGTTATAAAAGGAATAATTTACTAGAAAATTTTTGGTGCATCTATCCATTTTAACAGTCATCCTAGTTTAGGCAATCATTTATAGATTATTAAAGTGAAGTCTTTTTAAAGATACAAAAGGAACTTCAAATTTCTGTTGTTTCTGAAAGATTAAAGCACAATTCCATCAAGAAATAGCATCAGCATTCTAGTTTTCTAATGTGTTACTAGCATTTTGCATTCCAAATAGCAAACATGCCTAGGTGTGTTGTGTATTAATCAATCAAAATGCAAAAGTAACAGAGAAATTCTCCATAACAACTGAGAATATTCCTTAGGGGAGCCTTCATTGAATTGCCTGGATTCTGACATAGAATAACCCAGCTGTCCAGCTATTGATTTGGGCATAATTATCTGCTGCTTAGTAATTATTTACATATGCATTGGAATTGTGTCACTGTGCTTTTCAGTGGGATTAGGAAAAATGGTGAAAATAATTAGTGTTCAAGGGCGATGCTATGGTTTCCAAAGATGAGGACCCATTGTTGGGTATTTTATTGGGCTGAATTTTTCATTGGTGAAAGCCCTACTCAGAGAGATGGGAAAGATAACTACTGTGTTTCTAGATTTAATATTTGAGTCTGTAATCATGTATCATTTTCCTTTAAACATTAGCTTGAAGCTATTTCCTAGGTGTAAATGGATTAAAGTGTATGCATATGTGTGTGTGTGTGAATGTCTATGTTTCCTCATTAAGTTGGGCAGAATACAAAATTTTTATTATTTGTTAATGATTGTGGCTTGGACCAAGGATGCTTACCTTTTGACAAATCTTTATGAAGGAAAGGGGAATAAAACAGTATTCAAATTCACTGTCCCTATAAAAAAATAAGCTAAAACCACCCTTTTGACTATACTAGGGATCAAACCCAAGGCCTCATGCATACTGGGCAAAGGTTTTACCACTGAACTACATCCCTAGTCCTAGAAGCTAAAATTAGGGTTTCTAACACAAATAATTCATTGGGACAATACTCAAAGATGGCCATCTGCTGGCTGTCAAATCTTAGCGCATAACTCTGCAGGAGGCCTGATATTTGAGTCTACACTGAGGTTGAGATATGTGATGTTTGCTTTTAATTGTGTCCAAATTAATTTCTCAAAAGTGGACTAATTTTTGATTATACACATGGGTCAGTTAAAGCTAAATACTACTGCAAAATTGTGGCTAATGTTGTGTTCTTCAAGAAATAGAGATTTCAGTCATTAACAAGGAGTTCGTGTACCTACAATGCTTATTATGATGGTTTTCTAGTGTTTATATATCACTGAGAATATTGCACATTTCTTTTGACTTGATCTTAGAAAATTCTGAAAAACTTAGCAAGATGTCTCTTTAGTTAATTTCAAAGTTTTAATATAGAGCCAAACTTTCAGAAGACTTGTTGTTAGATTTTGTTTTTATGGCTTTAGTAATTTAATACCATGTGAATACAAAATTTTGTTTGAACATTCATGAATACCCATGTTTGCATGAGGTCTACTTTGAACGAAGAGAAACTTGCCTGTATTTTTTTCACAACCCACATTCCCTGTCTACACAGGCCATAAAGATACAAATTATTTCAAAATATTTTCCACTTTGGTCCTCTTCTCTTTTTTCTCTGACCATTTTTATTAAACTATAATTTGTTGAGTGTTGACCTATTTTCTTTACAAGATTTGTAATAGTGACTAATACACTGCCAAAGTGAAGATGAACACAATATTTTAAAGCTGTAATGACCTGAGAATTATGAACTGATAAATAACTGGACTATTTACCAAGGCTCCTGAAACCCCTCCCATAGTTGTTCTTGAATAACAGGAAGAGATGATTTCCTTCATAGTCAGACCAGACTGAGCTAAATGTGAAACACCCTCCATTTCCTTCCCACCCTCCTTATCTCTTTGGTAGTGTTTAATTGTAAAATCTTTCATTATCTACTTAATAGAGGCATCCATTTTGAGTTTATCATTTATCTTTTGAGCTTGTTTGCATTGCAGTTTTCTATCATTAATGAAAGCTCCTGGATTACAGGGTCAAGTTCTCTTATATTCCTTGTCTAAGATGCTTGTCACCAACCCTTATTAAGGAGATACTGAATTAAGTTGTGCCTTCCTTTACACTTTCTACCAGTATTGCTTCATAAGCTGATTCACTTTCATACCACCAGTGAAGCCAGAGAAGGTGATGGGGTTTGGTACGGGGTGAAGTCGGGGTTGGAGAGCAATTTAAGGTGGAGAGTAAAAGTTCTTTGGAATCAGAAGGACTTAGGAAAATATTCACTTTACAACTTACTAACTTTCTGACCTTGGATTTTCCAAACCCAAATTTCCTCATCTGTAAAGCTGGAGTAGAATAGTTATAGTAGGAGCTGAAATTGGCACCTCCCCTTCTGAAAAATTTCATGTGTTGAAATACTCATCCCAAAACCTTAGAATGCATCTAAACTTGGAGACAGCTCCTTACAGAGATTACTTAAATTAAAATAAGGTTACTGGGGTGAGCCCTAATCCAATATGACAGATGTTCTCATAAGAAGAAAAATTTCAGACATAGAGGAAAAATGTTATGAAGATACTGGAAAATGATAGCCATCCACCAATCACGAGAGAGGCCTAGAACTTATCCTTCCCTTACAGCCTATCAGAAGGAACCAGGGTTGCTGACACCTTAACCTTGGACTTCTAGACAAGATCAGATTTCTGTTGCTGAAGCCGCTCGGTCTATGGGAGTGTGTTGTAACAGCCAGCAATCTCACACAACCTATCTCAGAGTTTTGTTGAAATTTTATTACTTTGTATTTTTAAAGTGCTTATGATGTATAAAGACATCCAGCAAATGGTAATTTAATGAAATGGTCATAGGAAAGAGAAAGTAACCAAAGTGGAAATACTTGTAGAAATACATTTGTATTCTTAAAGCTTGTATAGACATGGAAAATGGGTTATGAAGAAAATATAGAGCAGTTTCTGTTTAAATAAAGCCCTATGAAAATATGTAAACAATTTATGGATCAACCATATTCAGTTGTGTTTTCCTTTGCAGTTGTCCCTGTGGGATGATAAATGAGACCAAATAGTAACAAATGAGCCTCACAGGAGGATTTATGACATTGAGCCATAGTGTTCAGATGGTATCTGCATGCAGAATGCCTGGTAAAAATATGTAAGTAGTGGTGTCCCCATCTATCTGGTTTTGTTGGATTAGTTTCATACTTCGTTGCTTTCTGGCAAAGAAATATTGTAAGCCCAAATAATTCTTAAAATTGTCAGTGTTAAAATGATGCCTCCTGCTATTCACTCATGTTCTGCTATGAATAATCATCAAGCCATATGTATATGGAGCCAGAGTACATTTTAAACATCAACTCTACATGCTGAGTAACCTCTTTTAACTTAGTAAAAACAGTTCTTGTATTTGTAAGCTATTTTTCAAGATGAGTAAGTATAAGATTCTTTTTTCTTATTTTGTAACTTCAAAGACTAAATCCTTATAATTCAAATTTGGGTAAATTATAATTTAGGTAATTGCTTTTAAAATGCTTGGATTTCTCATAAATACATCAGGATTGGTGAATCTTGGTATTACAATTCTTCAGGTATTTTGCCCTTCACCTATTTTGATTGAGCATGTTCTTAAACACTCATAGGTTTTTCCAAATTATTGCAGCAGTAGTTAAGGAAGATCACTTAAGTGTGGAAGTTATTTTTCATAAATTATTCTCCCCTTCCACACACACATAATATTAAATTATCATCAGTTCTTAGGAAGGCAAATCATTTGGGGGGGCATTTTTGGCTGGGCTAATTTTAAAGTAATTTTTGAAGACTCTTCCTGGCAGGGAAACTAGACAGTATCACTATCTGAAGAGCTGACTGGCTTTCCAGAAGTTATCAGCTGGAACACAGTGCCAGCTTACATGCCAGGAGTCAAAAAGAAAATACATAGTGATCATAGTAGGTACTTGTGCTTGTAATTCTTCATGCCCAGCATGGTAGAAAATGTGGTTAGCCAATCTGGCTACCAAGAAACTTCCAGAAGTTCCCAAGGGTGTTTGTTCTCAGTTCCAAGAAGAGATACTACAAACTCTAACTAGTCTGCATCTGGCTCCTATCATCTCATCCCTGGAGAACTTCAAAGGCTTCATATCTCATCTCAATATCTTAAGTGACTCTTTTACCTCCACCACTGTCTTCCCTAAGCAACTGCATCCTGGTGTACTCTGCTTAAAACCCTGCAGTTACCCCTAGTTTCTCTCCAGACAAAGTTTATATCCCCCCCAAAAGGTCTACAAAGTACTTCAGGGCCTGGCCTCTGTTGACCTTCTTCCAGTCAGATGGAAGTGCCCGCAGGTCCAGTTTTCTTGGACCTCTGAGCCTTTGCACATGATGTCTATTTTCTACAAGCTCTCTATCATCCATAATCCTTTCATCTATTCACCCGCTGCTCTCCATTAGCTCAGTGTAGGCTTTCTCTACTCTGGGAATGGATTCAATGTTTCTTCCATATGTTTCCCAGCCCTCCCAGACACCAACCCTATACTTATCATTATACTAAATGTACTTATTATTTATCTCTCCCACTGAATAGTAAATAGTTTAGGGGCAGGAATTGTGTCTTGTGCCTGTTACATCTATAGACACCACCTAGTTGTTATCTAATACACAATAGTAAGTGTAATGCGGAATATGAAAAGAAGGAGGAAGGAATGGAGGGAGGGAGAGAGGGAAGGGGGGAGGAAGGGAGGGAGGGAGGAGAGATGGAAAGTCCTGGAAATAGGAAAGGGGGGTGGAGGGAGTGACCTGACATCTTGACATTAGTAGTGAAGTCTTTATTGATCCTACCAATCTCTTTCATTACAACTTCATGATAACTCTTTGAAGCAGGAATTGTTATCTCCAGCTATAAATGTGGAAAGTAGGCCTCAGAGAGGCTGCCAGCCATCAGGAGTCTCACAGGTAGTAAGATATGGGTCTGGGATTTGAATGCAGACTTTCCTAATCTTCGAAGCTGTGCTCTCCTTCTGACCCTGGGCTCCCTAGCCATCATAAGACAGAGCGAAAGAGATGTCATGTAATCATCTGGTATTTTTGCCAGAGTCATGGTCAAATCAGGCAGGTCTAATTCTCAGCTGCTGCTCATTACCCAAGACTTCCTGTGCTTGAAGCTGAAATAGAAATCATCTCAAAACAAACCCACTGGCCTATTTTTGTTAATCATTGGAAACTAGTAGCTACAGCAGAGCTGATTCATTTAACTGAGGATGTAGAAAATATTGCAGAGGGTACAGAAAAGACTGGGGATGCCAAATTAAATTTCTTGGAAAACCAGTGGTTTGTGTTCTTCAAAGGGATCAGTGCTGAATTCATAATCAGATTATAATGTATTTCAGCCCAAATATTAAGTTTATGGTATCCAGAAACCAGGAAATATGTTTGTGTTTTGAGTCCCTTGCATCATGGACTGCCATGTGCGTAAGTACACTTAATTAGATCCTCTGATGACATTAGTAACAGTGTCAAATGTCATGAATGGCTAATTGCTTGCCAATCGAAAGCCCTATTTATGTAAACACCAGGGGCACACTCTGAGGTCTGCATCAACCATCTTTTAAACTAAGACATATCTTTGTTGCCAGGTACCAAACATTTTCATATAGGAGTTCATACAGAAATCCAAGAGACATTACTGGGGCAACAAAGATATTTTCAAAGAAAATGTCTCTTATCTGATTAGGGATTGCAGATGAAGAATTTTGTTAAATACTAGTTATGAAACTGTACAATAACATTTCATATCTAAAGCACAACACTATCTTCTACATCTTGTATCTTCTAAGTGTACTTTGATTTCAAATGGAAGGTTTCAGCCCAGGGACTTAATTATATTTTGAAAGCAGCTCTGAGGTGTTAGCCTTACAAAGTTAATCTCTCACTTCTGATCCAACACCCACACATGCTAGCACTAATGGATACAGAAAAACAACTGATGAGTTCATCCAGGTACATTATTTGTCTCCTAGATTTTTAAAAGAGAAATGGATATTAAGGGGTTCTTTATCCAACTTTCCCCGCTTTGCAGATGAGAGAACTAAGCCTAGACTTTAATTCTCCTATAGTCACCTAGATCAATGTTGTTTCTACTTCAGCCCTATTATGGGCTGAATGTTTGTGTCCCTCTCAATCCTGAAAATTTATATGTTGGAAGCTTTTACTCTGAAGTGATATTATTTTGAGGTAGGGCTTTTGGAGAGATAATTAGATTTAGATGAGGTCAGCATGGGAGGGAACCTCATGATGAGATTAGTACCTTTATAAGAAGAGGAAGAGAGAAGGTCTGTCTTCAGGAGCATGCACCAAGGAAACTCTATGGGAATAAACCTTTAGAAGTCAGACTGTCT
Organism: Heterocephalus glaber; assembly: GCF_000247695.1. Next base: position 10,374,781 of record NW_004624785.1, on the reverse strand, counting down.
ACAAGCAGGAGCAGACCATTGCTGAGTACCATAATCTTCTAGCTTCTTAACATTGAACTTTCTCAGAAATAGAGAAGTAGCAATAGAGAAATTTCTGTTCATTCCTATTTTCTGTGAAAAGTACATTTCAATTGTTTAAGCTAACAAGTCTGTGTAATTTTATTATAGAATACAGTACTAAAACAAGTCTACTCATACAAATAGGTTTGGAACAATTTATTGGCTTCTATCAACCATTATAATTCATTTTTATAAATCACCTCTTACAAGGCATCAGAGTGTCATCTGGTACACTGGAAAAGGTAATTTTTGAAGTAGTTTATTTATCATACTAAGCTGGGCATTGAAAGGACAGTACCCATATCTGTACCGTGGGTGTGTGTGGGAAAACGACCAAAATTAGGCACTGAGTGTGGAGACTGGGTATGTCTCTGAATGGTCCTTCACAGTAAAAGAAATTCTGTCTGTGGATTTCTGCTGAGCTAAATGCAAGAAAGGTGAATAGGAAGGCTGCCCAAGTGTGTCCTTTGCAGACATCTCTGAATGGTTATCTTTATAACCTCATGAAATGTTAAGGGCTAAGTAATTCCCATCCTTTAGTGAGGTAGAAAATAATAATGCTTGTGTTCATTAACTTTTAGTTGCTGTGACAAAATACCTGAGATAATCAATTTTTAAGGAGGTAAGATTTATTTTGGCTCATGGTTTTAGAGACTTCAGTCCATGGTTATGTGACCCTGTTGTGATACTGTACATCATGGCAGAGAGAATGTGGCAGAGGAAGTAGTTGAGTTCCCAATATGCACTTCAAGGACATATTCCAGGTTTTTCCCACTGGACCTCACCTTTTAAAGGGCCTACCACCTCCAAATAACACTACAGGCTGGTGACTAAAACATCAACATATGGATGGTTGGGGGATATTGCTGATCCACACAATAGCTAAACTCTATTATGTTAAGGAAAACATTCCTAGAGATGCAAGAAACAATAAAGAGTGGATGGTGGATGATTTAACCAGGTTTTCCGGTAGCATTGTTGCTAGAAGGTGTAGCCATTTTTGGAAATAGCTTTTTCTCTCATACTAATTACTAAAAAAAAGAACAAAAACTCTGGAGAGGTCTGTTCCTCTACATAGTGTGCATGGCATTTCTCTGATTCTGACCGTGGTGACTTTGTCTTTTGTGAGTCCTAACACCAAAATAGTCCAGAATGAAATTAGTTCCTACATATAGCTCAACTTCAGTGAAAGTAACAGAAATATTTGGCACAAAAAAGAGAAAGGACACAGTTGGAGCAACCAGAAGAGTTACTCTTAACTATAAATTTTCTTATGGAAACAACAAGGTGGAATCCAGGGCCTTGTATCTGTTCAGAAGATATTCAGGTGGATCCCACACTGCTGAGAGTCAGCCTCATGTAACAGCTATAGTGAATGGTTGGTGCTGTGAAGTCAAAAAGATGCTCTGTGTGCTAATCCAAGATCAGAAAGCTGATTTCACTGGGAAAAGCCACATCAGGACCTGAAGCAGAAGGAAGATATCAGAATATCAGAGCCCCAAGACAGCTCAAGCAGATACCATAAGCCCCTTTTCCCCTTACTATTTGGGATTTTACTTTTCTCGGGCTTTTTTCTAGATTGCTCATTGTACAGGTGGTGACTCTGAGCAGAATACATTGAGAAAGGGATACGTGATTCATTTCACTGAAGACTTGTAGCTGTAGGGCTTAGCTCTAACCATTGGCTCAGCAAAATTCTAGCATCATTCTCTTTTTTGATGGCTAGGTCATAGCACTTATGCCTTTCTTTAGTCCATTAAACACTGTGACCATTTGAAGAATTTATGATGCATGATAAAAATAGTGAATATTTAAAAAATTTTAAATGTATTACAATAAAAGATACATTGTCATTAATCTCCCTCAAGTTTTCCCTTATGCTTCACACACACTTATCCCATTGTTCTTGTTATTTTCTGAAGTAGTTCTGGACCTCCTCTTTCATGAGCATTTTTAGTTGAGCTGTTGTGGCAGCCTCGATGTCCTGAATTGATTAAAAATGTTTAACTTTCATGGTCATTTTGACTCTGGGGAAAGAGCCACAAGTTAAAAGGTGTGGTATCCAGTGAATACAGTGGATGAAGACACACCAAAGAAATTTGTTTGATAGAAATTGGTGTTCCAGAAGCAACGAGTGACATGAAGCTTTGTCACAATGAAGGACAAAACCATTTGCCTATTTCTTAGGCCATTTTCTGTGCACATAGTTATTGTCATGACTATTCTTTAAACTGCTTCCTGTTAGCTAATATCATCTCCCCAGATTTCCATACTTAATATATTAACTCACCTCAGCAAACTATCCACTGTTGTACCTTTCATAAGAGTTATGAATTTACTTCAGTAAATTGTGGGAAGAGCATGAAGAGGAGATCCTGAAAGATGGGGCAGAATATCTTGGATGAAAACAGTTTTAAAATTCTAATTCATGGTATAACTATGTTTATTAAAAAAATTTGGGGGGGGCCCAGGGGTTTAGCTCAGTGGTTCTGGCGCCTGCCTCGCAAGCGCAAGGTCCTGAATTCAATCCCCGGTACCAAAAAAAAAAAATTTTTTTTCTTAACATATTGAGGGAAATTAATGACATTCAGTGCCTGAATTTAACACAGTTACAACTCCCTGTGGTACACCTGCTTGTCTGAGAAGCATGATTGTTGGGAGCAATATTACATAATTTTAGGGAAAAACCATTTGATTAGGCCTAGATCTCCTGCCTACAGGCCAGCTATGGCATTTTGAGACATAATTCCATTTTGGCCTCCAGTCACAACTGAGACCTCAATGATCTGGTGATGCTGTGATTCTCCAGGACAAGATTACACCAGCTGAAGACATCCTGGGAGGAGCAAAATCTTCATCTACTCAGTTCCTCATTGTTCTTGGATTGTTGCATCTTGTTTACCAGGATGTACTGAACTCTCTGCAAGTCATTTGTTACATTCCTTTCTCCCGATGTACTGAATAAAAGGTGTGGTAAGCTGGGGGCTTTTGTCTTTGCTGCCCAGAGCAGCACTGATCAGACCCAAAGCTCAGCTTCTTCTCAAAGTCTCATTTTTCTACCTTTCCTGTAATTCACCTTGTGCTGCTATGGCTCACCGGAGACTAGGACTTACTACAGAGGTTCTAGTAACCTTTTCCCTGTTCCCTACACATGATGAGTATGAAGTCTTTGTTGCCCTGGACATGTTGCATTCTCATTTAGTCTTTTACAGGCTTAGAATCAAAGAATGCAGGATTACATTGTGAATGCATGAACAAGCAGGCAGATGTCAGTTTTTTGTTGCTATAATGATGTACCTGAGGCAATCAACTTAATAAAGAGAGGAGGTTTAATGTGGCTCATAGTTAGGAGGAGAAACAACATGGTGCAGGCACTGGCAAGGGCTTCTCTTGGCTGTATCACATCATGACAGGAATGTATGTGTATCTCTATAACAGTGTGGTCTCTCTCCCTCTCTTTTTAAAGTCACCAGGATTTGGTTATGGAAGTTCCCCGCAATGACCTAACCTAATCTAATCACGAAAGTCACACCTCTAAACACTATAATGGGCTTAAGTTTCAATTCTGTTAATACCATTAACATAGGACTTTGGGAACCAAACTTCTTCATGAGTTCATGGAAACAGCCATATTCCAACCACAGCAGTAGATTATTGGAAGTGAGTAGTCTCTCTTTATCTGGTGAAAGTGGAGATGAAGATCATTGGTACCAATGGTGATTTAACCCTTCCACTGCTCTCACCCCTTAGGGCAGTGCTGGCAAACATATGGCACACGTGCTGCAGTGGGCATGCAGAGCCCTCTCTTTTAGCACATGAGCCAAATGTATGAATTGTTTGTTCTAAACTAAAACTTCAATGTTCAGGTTTAATTGCAGTGTTGGCACTTTGGGATAAACAAGTGGGTTTTGGGCTGCAGTTTGGGCATTTGGTCTCTAAAAGGTTCACCATTACTGCCCTAGCGGAACCCACATATGTTATCTTAGTGTGTGGAGAAGCTATGTGAAGGGTATCAACTGCCTTGCAGAGAAAATGGGGTTAGAAATGAAGATCAATTATATAGATTTTTTTTTTTTTTTGGTGTCGGGGATCGAACTCAGATCCTTCCGCTTGTGCAGCAGGTGGCGAAACCACTGAGCCAAATCCCCGGCCCCCAATTATATAGATTTTTGTCATCTTCCTGGACTCCTCAGTGATACCATATAAATAAACAACACTAACTATATATGAGGGTTTAAATTTCATAATGAAAATCAGTTTAAGCCAATTGTATTGAAAGTTTCATAAAATTTCACCATTTCTTCAATATACTTTACATCTCAAAGCTCTCACAGTCTAGCTTTGTTTTGGATGATTTCCAAAAGTTTATAATCCTTATATCCCATTAAAACACATATGTGAATGTTTATGGTGTTGTTCAAATACAGAAACTATCATTAATGAGAAGTGCTAAAAGTCATACAGTTTTTGTAATTCAACTTTTCAGTAAGAGAAAGAAAAGAAAAATACATTTTATGTTGCTTCCTGTAAATAGAGACATACATGGAAATTTATTCAAATTTATGCCAATATTCTGTCTTTGGGATATGATAGGTTTTAATGATTACAGGTGTTTTTATCTTAAGAGTATCTTTTTAATTAAATGTCAGTAATCACCAGTATCAAGAAAACTCATCCTTAGCAATACTTGCTTATAAATGAACCCAAGGGTACTTAAGAAAACTTCTTCCAGGGGTAACTCTGGTAATAAGTCACTTCATATTCAGCATATAGTCAATTTGTTTTCTTCTTCTGAGCAAACAATTAGCATTGTATACTGATGCACATTCATGGATACCATGAAGAAAGCACCAAACCATGAGAGAACTGTTTTTCTCTTAAGGCTCCATTGGCCTAACTATGCATTTGCAAATATTTTCTGACCTTTTCATCTATCCAGATGTTTGCACAAGCAATTCCTTCTAATGAAATGCTTCCCACAGTTTTCTAGCAAACTCTCATTTAGCATCTCTTATTTGCTTACCCTAGCATGTGTATGCAGGCACAAATGATGGCCTATTCACCTCCATATGTAACATTGCTACTACACTTTGAAATATTTCTGACAACTCTTTATTATAATTCATTTTATCTATTGGCTAATAATTTTCTCCCTTAAATAGTAACTTAATGAAGACGAAAGACTTTTAAGCCATCTTTTTTACCTTGTTTTTTAATGTGCCTCGTTATTTTTGATTGAATGCCAAACATTGTGTGTAAAAGAATGGAAGAGACTGAAGTAAACAGTATTAACATCCAGAAATGGACACTCTTCTTGTTCAATGAGTCTATTAGGGTAGGTGGTTGAGTCAGCCTAATCTGTTGTTGGTTGGTTTGGATTTTGTTGTTGCTACAGTTAATCTCCAGTGAAAAGCAGCATATACTCCAAATACTTCCAATGGTGGGCTGCTCATTCCTTGTCCTTTGTATGGGCCTGGGATGCTGAAGGATAGCACTTCCTGTTCCTAGTGCATCCTCAGATGTTGGCAGCCCCTGCACAACTGGATCATTCTTATTCTCTTCCAGCAGTAGATTGCTATTGCTTGTTACTAAGTGCTAGGCTTGTGGTGGGGCCATTTGCCTAGGGAGTTACTTAGTTCTCATGATCCAGCCTCAGACTTAGGAAGGTCCTGTGAGCCTGGGCTTTGGGTGCAGGACTTTCTAGCATTCCTGTCTCTTTCTTTGTTCCTTTACCAAGAAAGCTAAACACTGAGTAGGCAAGAATTTCTTCCCCCTTTCCCAGCAGTAGCAGATGTCTTTTTGATATCAGTGCAGGATTTGGAGGTCCATGAATGTTTCTTCTTCCCTCTCTCTCCAGGACTGAGGTCTTTTGCTTTTATTCTTGCCCAGAAGCTTCAGATCTGCCATGGGACAAAAGGATTTTCTACCCTCCCCTCAGCAGTTTAATATTCTTGGTCCACATAAGAGGAGCCTCTGGGGAGGTGCAGGAGCTCTTGTGTTGTCCCTGTGTAGTAATCAGTCATTTCCCATAGCTTTTGCCACTGCTGGGTCTTCTTCCCCACAGTCTTGTACATGGTCACACAGTAGAGAATTACATGTAGGTATGGATCCTCCTTACATCTGGAGCTCCCAAGTATTCTAAATGGTTAAGCTAGCCCACGCTCAGCCTTTACGAGTTCATAAAATATAAGCTTCTCTCTTCCAACTAGGTAACCCATAACCTACCAATGGCAGAACAGTTTGTATATCCCACATTCACCTTAGAGGGATGGGTCATTCATTTTAATTTAGTTCATTTGGTTGGCTTGTGACTTCAGCTCTGAGTCTAAAATATTATGATTTTGTAGATTATCTGCTTTTTTAATTTTTAAGGTGAGAGTCATATTCTTTTGTGTCTTTCTGTATTCCCAAAATAAGTGGAGCTCTACTGGTGCAATCACCTAAGCACCCTGGCACCCAGCAGAAGGCTAGGCTGCAGGAGCCACTGCTTAAAGTGAGTTGAGCCTCACTTCCAATCACTCACAAACACCACATATTATATTGCAGGGAGCTCTTTCTACATTTCTTTAACATTCTTAGTCTCTCCACTGAGAGTGAAATGCTTCAGGAAAAAATACTTTTGGTTCTCTTGTCTTGACTTTTTTCTAGGACTCATATTAAATAGCAACAGATTTTAAACTTCAGTCACTATTAATCCTTTATTATCTACAGAGAAATAAGCCTGTGGCAAATCAATGTATAGGGTTATTTTAAAGACATATCTGAGAAAATTCTTTGTTCTTGTTGCTTGAAACAAAAATTCAGGTAAGACAACTAGGATGGCTTGTGACAAAAGTACTTTTGAGCTATCTTTTTTGTCAATAGTAAAAAGAAGGAAATTTTAAAAGAATGTGCCACATTGGGAAAGTCACTTGATCCTGGTCTTGTGGGTAGATGGGCCAAGCAGAAATGGTGTCCCTGTGGCTGTCCACATCACGGCTTTTCACACTGCCCTGCCTGTGTGCCTGGCTCTTCACAGTGATGGGGGAGGGAGCAAGGGAGCAGGCTATTTGCAGTGTTGAGAAAAATCAATTTTCATCTTAAAAAGATGAAACTACTGAGCAAGATATTGACTTAGAAATAAAGTGTTTCTTAAAGACTTCCCATCTCCTATAAATGTCAGACCCAAAGCTAAGAGTTTGATGATTTAAATTTTATTATTAATTTCAGACAAACATGCATATAAACTTGGCCTCAAGAAAACAATTAGTTCTGTATGATTTTCTTGCCAAACATTTTGTTATGTACATATTGATAGTGTCAGAACCCTCAAAGTGTCATTTTTTTATTGATAGGTGTAACTTGATCCCTTTCTATTTATTTTCCATTTAAGATTTTTTCTTCGTTGTCTCACTGATAAATTATTTCCATATTTGTATGATAAATTTTATAGGAACTGTGTTTGACATACTTTAAAATGAAGCTTTTGCCATGCATAATATCTGTAGTTAAGAAGGCTCACATTATTGCAAGTTGAGGGAGATCTTTTGGCCTTGAATGTTCAACGAAGGTTAACTGGAAGGACAATTGTTATCGCAATAAATAAAACAGAGGTGGGGCAAGCAGACAGCACAGGAAACATAAATCTATCCCCAGGCACTGTGGGAGCAGAGAATAGCCACATCTGTGGTGCCCAAGCCGACCTACTTTTTGGCAGGAATACTTAGCAGCTATTGAAGAGTCTGTTGTCTTATTGCCTGGTTCCTGGGAGTCTTGTGTTAAGTGGCTTTATCCTTACTTGAACCATACACCTGGATGCTATTTTAGGGAGAAAAAAGGAGGAGGAGGGAAACAATGTGAAAGACTGAGATTAATTTTTTTTTTTAAAGAAGACTCAGTATTACCTCAATGTAATCAGACCAAACTTTCAGCTGGATAAGAATATGAAATCATGGGCTGGGGATTTAGCTCAGTGGTGCTGTGCCTGCCTGCGAGGTCCTGAGTTGTATCCCCAGTATATTTATATATATATAAATTTTTTCACTAGTAACTCATATACTGGAGCTTGTAAGGAAAATAGATTAGCTACAGATAAAGGAATTACTTCTTCCCCTTAAATTTTGCTATAATATTATATGTTATGTTTACAACGTGACTACACATATTTGAGAAACTATTTGCCAGAAAGTGTGAGAAATGAAAGAAATAGAATTTGATTTCTGCCTCGAAAAGGCTTCACACAGATAAAAAATAACATAATGTAGTCACCTTCTGTTCCCTAAATACCACCCACCTCTGTTTCTCCAATCTCTGCACCTCTAAACATCACTGAGGTAGGAAATGTGGGGAATATTTTTTAATGACTACAGTCATAATAACCACAATTTACAGGAGTGTTTTCTTGGTACCAAACATTGCACATTCAATTTGCATATATTAGTTTCTTCCTCCCAATAATCTTGCCAAACTATTTTTAACACTTTTTTAGATTTTTATCATTGTTTAACCTGAAACACAAGGAGATGAGTAGCTCTGCCTTTCAATGAGGTCTCAGCGAGCCTGGCACCCAGGTCATTTCCTGAGTCCGTCCACCCACCTCATCTGCTTTTATGTGCTATGGACATTAAGAACAAGAACTTGGGAGCCTGTGCCCGGGATTTGAATCCTAACTCTGTTTTGAGCTCTGCTACAACAGAGCTCTGCTACCCTGGGCACGTTCCTTAGCCTCTGTTTGCCCCAGAGCCCTTCCCTGTAGCAGGTACAACGGCAATGTATAGGGCAGCGAATCGTCCTAAGGATTCCACGAGATAGTGGAGTACTTAGAAAACTCTTAACTCCCTGCAATCAGTTTACAAGAACTCCAGGCCATTACTGTTATTTCCCATTTACAATTAATGTTTTAAACTGCCTTATTTTTTTCTGCCATCTCATTTCACTTCAGTTTTTTGATAACCTCTTAATTGTCTCTCTAACTCTTGCCTCACCTCTCTTTAAACCTTCCTTTACACAATGATGAAGTAGTATTTCTAAAATTCAGAATGAATCATATCAGTCTGCTGCTCAAAAAGTTTTTGTTTTAGGCTCGAATACAATGTCCCTAATGTACTAGTGTCTCCCATAACCTGCCTCTGCCTGCCTATCAAGTTCCATTTCTCCCTTCATACCTTTGTGCATATTTTGTTCCAACCATAAGGAATGATTGCCATTTCCTAGCTTTTCCTTGTCTAGAAAGGCTTTCCTTGCCCAATTTGCTTGGAAAACTTCTGTGCATCACTCAAAGCCAGCATAAACATGCCTTCTTCCAAAAACTCTTTCCTCTATCCCCCTCCCCTTCGAGAGATGCCCTTTGTAGTTGCTTTTATAATGTTTTGAGCATACTTTTATCACAGCCCGTGGCCTGATTACATCTAATTTCCTTTTTGAATATGTTTTCCTCATAAGCACATAGGTTCCTAAGAGCAATTACATTGCCTTATTCTTCCATTTATTCCCAAGTCCATCACAAGGTAGACAGTAAGTTACTAGTAAATGAGTATAGAGAATAATTTGGATTCTTGGTGCATCTTTATGATCTTATTTGGGGTAAGCTGTTCCTTCCAGGATGATTTTTCAATAGCAGGACCACTAGAGATTTTGGCATCTCACCATATTTTTACATCTGTCTGCCAAAGTCTCACCAGAGTCCTAAGGTAGAAGAAACAATTTTCCTCTTGCCCATCTCAACTAATGAAGGGAGTCATCTGTGTTCTTGTAACCAAAACATTAGATAGAAACAAACATGAAGAGACTGCCTTCTTTTCCCAGGGTAGTTAATGACAAACTCTTTAAAAAAGCTTTTTTTAAAATCTCATTCAAAGTAGGATATGGAACCAATTGATTATTTTGGAAGCTGGTAAAGAGAGGGAAGGAACCTAGAATTCCCCTTAGCTTTTGTATATGAGCTGCATCCAGGGGATAGGAGGGCTGCCTTTTTATAGAATTATGCTAATCAGTAAACAAGAATTAAATGATAGAACAGCACCATTTTGCACCCTAACAAGTTAATAACTCCAAGAGTGCTAACATTACTAAGCTAGTTGTCATGTATCCCCACCATGAAAAAAAATCTCAAACAGAACCTACTTTCTGGAAAAGGAATCACACCTGATTCTGATCTGGCCTCTGGATCCTGCTTTCAGTTTGTAGGAAATACAGAGAATTTGCTGTAATACAGACTAAACAAACTTGGGATAACTCCCTAGAAGAAAATTGCCCAGGTTCTTCAATAGATGAACCAAAGAAAGTTATTGCGGGGGCGGGGGGGGGGTAGGTGAAAGAGGCGGAACAGCACAGCAGATTTTAAAGATAGTCAAGTCTAAACTAAAGTGTCAAGAATTTTGCTTTAAGTGATGAAGCTACAAGAAGTAGAAGGAAGTGACTTCTAGAAAGATCAAGATTACTGTATTACCAGGTATTGCCTTTATAATATACTTAATAAGTTATACATTTTGGCATTGTTTTCTGTACCTGTGTGATAAAGATCTCTTTAAAATGATATTTACAGGAGGCTATATTAGTCCCTTCTGGGGTTGAAATGAAAAAGTCACAGAATGAGTAAACTGAACAGTAGCAATTTATTTTCTCACCATTGTATGGTCAAGGAGCCAGCGGGTTTGGCTTCTCCTGAGGCCTCTCTTCTTGCACTGCAGATGGCCACCCTTTCGTGATCTCTCTCCTTTGTCTTAAAAGGACACTGGTCTTATGGGATTAATAGGACCCCCTTTATGTACTTACACAAACTTAATTTCATCTTTAAAGAACGTATGTCCAAATATAGTTCCACTGAGGGTCAGGATTTCAACATTAAGAATTTTCACATAATTCAGCCCTTAATATTTGCCAATTTTTCTGTAACTATTTTTACTTCTGTCCACTACATGACTAGCTTGGAGAATTATTAAAAAGTTCCTTGGTGGAAAAATGTATTCATTTCACACCATTTATTGACTGCCCAGCATGGGCCAGGAATTGTTTGAGATTCTAGAGATTCAATGTTAAACACAGTATACACAATTCTTCTTTTCACAGATCTTGAACTCTAGTTGGGAAGCAAAGAATAAGCTAAACAAGGTAAATAAAGTATATTGTATTTTAGGTACTGACTGGTTCTCAGAAATAAAGAGTAGGAAAAGCAGAAGGCAAAGTTGGGACAAAGAAGTCAGTGGAGGACTCTCAGAGAAGGTGAGTTGGATAGAAGTGAAGTTGGGAGCCATGTGGATAGCTGGAGGATGAACATCACAGGGAGGAGCCATAGCAGAAATGATGGTTATGAGATGTGGTGTGGTTGGTGTGCTTACGAAATGGTGAGGAAGTCAGTATAATTGGAGCACAGTAAATGAGGGAGAGAAAGAGATGATGTCAGGTCAAGGCCTTGGGGCCATGCGAAGAACTTTGGCTTTTCCTCTAGAGGAAATGGGGAGACAATGGAAGATTTTTTAACAGAAGGGTGAAATTCTCTGACTTACATGAATGGCATCACTTTGGGGACACATTAAGAATCCACTGAAGATGGACAAGGATGAAAAGAGGGAGAACAGAAAGGGGGTTTCTGCATTAACCTAGGCAGGAAATAGAAAGTAGGAGAAATTACTATGCTCCAAAGTTTGAGGCTTGAACAACTGTAAGGATAGAATTACTATCTCCCAAGGCATAGTTGTGGGAAGGAACATTTGGAGTTCAGTCGGAGACATGTGTCATTTGAGATGTCTAGCTTTAGAGTTCAGGGGAGTGGTTTGAGAGGCATCTGCATGTGGACAGCACATAAAGCCATAAGACAGGATGACATTACCTTGGAGAAGCCTATAAAGAAAAGAGACGAGTTCCCAGAACTGATTTCTAAGACACTCCAGTGTCAGATGGAACACAACCGAAAAGGGAGGCTGAGAAAGGAGAAAGAGACAACCTGGAATGCAGTGCAAGCAGCGGAAATGGGGTGGGGTTTGTTCATGGTGTCAGCTGGAGTGACTCATCAGGAAGGTGAGGACTCTGAAATGACTACTGATGCCAGCAGTGTGCGGGGCATTGATGACTTTAATGCATCCAATTTTGACAGAGGTGACTGCAAAGACTGGTTGTAGGAGACACAAGAGCAAAACTGAGGACAGTAAATATATGCAATATTTCCAAGGAACTTTACAACAAAAGGAAAGAGAAAAACAAGGACGTTTGTTATTTGTGTATGGTATTTCATGAATTCTGAGAGGTTTTTGCTGTGTTTGTATGCTATCTTTCTAGAATAGTAACAATGATAATAATAGGCAAATAATTCTACTCTGGCTGGCCTGGCTCTTTAAATACTTAAGTAGCATTTTCAATCTTCATACCCTGTGAGGGAGATATTATAGTCCCATTTTATAGATGAAGAAACTGAGGCAGAAGAAAGGAGAACTTGTTCTGTATCTCACAGCTGACAAACCTTGGAACCAGACTGGAGCTGGGACATTTGACTATCACCCAAATTCTGCCATCTTCCCATTTTAGGTTTATATTTAATGTAATGATTTATGTTGACAACAGCACTGGAGAATGCTCAGATCTAGGGCTATTGTATTGGTGAGTCAGAAGAAGAAAAACAGAAATAATCACAAGGTTAATACTTATGAAAATGCTACTGTAGTTATTATAACATATTAACTCAGAGAGGAATGTTCATGAGCAGCTGTGATGGAAAAACAAGGTTCCTTTTCTTTAGTAGCCCAGCAAAATTATACTGCCAAATAAACATTGGCAATAGTGACCTTTGAAAATTTATTTCTTTCATTCTCTATTTTTTGTACTTCGCACTCTCTGTCCCTCTGAACTTAGTTGTTTAGCAAATAATTCATAATTAGAATTTTTAACACTTTACTTTCTATTTTCCTCCTCTAGCCACTACAAGAATAATATCCTGAGTGCACTAATATTTCCTCTTGCATCCATCATCAATCCATCCATCCATTTATTCACTTTTTCTTTTATCCTTTATTTTTTTTGCTCCAATACTGAAGTGAGCAAAATAATTTAGAGAGGTGTTTTGGAATTTATTTGCTTTCTCTGTGTATGGAGCAAAGGGCTGTCAGTGGTGAGGAATCATGTCAGTAGTGTGTGAAGAGGCAAGCCCATGAACTTGCAAGTAAACACATCCCTTCAAAGGAAATGTATTCACTAGGGTATATTAATTTTTTTTTTTGAAGTTCTGAGGTTTGGAAATACAAAACAAGACTTTTAATGATGTGAAAACTCATGCAGCCAAATGCTTTGTGAATTAATGAGATTTCTCAATGAAAATGCAAAAACCATAAAATATTACTGTTAAATGGAGAACTGATGAAAAGCAATTATTGGGGTGCTGTGTACTTTAAAAGAGCATTGGATTTCAAAAAGGACTGTCAGCCGGCATCCCTCATTTTGCTTTGTAATTGCAATTTCTAGCCCATGTGAACAATTGTGTGACCCTTGAGAAAAGAATTAGTGATTGCAATCATAGTCCCCTAATCAGGCATCTTGAAAGGAGCTATACTTGAAAAATCTTCGTCATATACAGGGCTTGCCAACTAGTTTTGCAATTTCTCATATATTGCTGCTATGATTTAGTGTTTCAGGTTTGCTAATAATTCTGTAATCAAATTAAATCAAATATGGAAGTTGAAATAGGGAAACCAATAATGTCATCTACAAAAAAAGGGAGTGGTTGTTTTAACTGCTGTCTTTTTAAATGAAGCTTGAGTTCTTGGAGTAAATCTATAGTAAAAAGAAGAATTGTATTCAAGGTGAGAGCCCAGCTGCTCAGCCAGTTAAAACTGATGAGGCAAGGACATTGCATGTCTATGAAAAGACAGGTATGATATTATTTGGTTATTTCAGATTTATTTTTCATGGAATGGGTCTTTTTTCCCCCAGTGTAATAATATTTTTGCAAGATATTTGTTTTAGGAATCTTGTTTAGAGAGGATCTGGCTGTGACATACAAGGCACAACATCCTTCCCCTCGCTTCTGCTTATAATCAACCATTCTCAAGCAAAATCAGGAGAGTTATTTATATGGATAAGCACCTGTTGTTGGAAGCAGTGTTTTAAATCTGATATAGAGAAGGAATTTAAGGCCCAAATGAATTATTCACTCTAAACAAAACACAGAACTGGCTGCAATTTGTAATTTAACGGGGTAGTTTTCTTGAAATCTACTAGTTCTGTTAACACTTTCATTTAAGGAAGGCCTAAGCATTTTGAGTGTGCCTTTGAATTTCAACTGACTACATTTCATTCATACCTGGATCAATCAGGCTGCCCACATTTGGCCATGTCTAGGCCTTTTATAGTTGAAGTAAATTCATTTGAAAACAAAAACTTTCTTGTTTAAATACCTGAACATATGTACTCTTTTCCTGGATTAACATTAAGTAGATCATAACAAAAGCTTCAATGATATAACAGCAGAGAGTTTAAAGGATGCCAATAAATAGACAATGACTTTAAAAAATTAATGCATACATTTTTATAACAATATGATACTTACATAATGCATCTGTGTGATATTTAGTTCATTAATATCACTTATAGTTTATTCATCCTTTTCTTTTTCTCCCAAGAAACATAGGTTTTGCATGAATCTTTTGCTGTGGCTTGGGAGTTTGAAAATACAACACTGAAATAACTGGACAGAGACCACCATTCTCATTTCACTTTGGCCTTTCTCACATCAGTGGTTAGAATGATTTTAAGTCACTCCAGTCAGGACTTGAATCCCACTACCATCCGAGGGGTGAAAAGTCAAGGGGTAATCCACTTAGGCAGCCAGTTCTCCAGGTAGAAATGTGATCACCATTACATTTATTTTAGGTTCTCCCTTCTTCATCTAAGAATTGCTATAGTTTATATTAAGACACAATTCCCATTGTAATTCATGTTTCTCTGGAGTTTAAAACTATGGAAATTCTTCAGGCAGAAAATAGGCATGCATGATTATTGTGGAAAAGCTGTTTCGAAGCCAATTTTAGGTGAGTTGTTGAGATTTTGCAACACTGAAACACTTGCCCTTAAAATGGGCCACTCTTTGAACCATATTAATCAGCAAGCTGAATCAGTCTCCAGTTCCCTGAAATTTGAACTTTTCTTGTCCTGTTCCTACTGTCTAGAATAAAAAGCATCAAAAATTAGATAAATTAGGCATTCTAATCTTAACTCATATTTATAACTAAAACCTTGTTATTTTCTCCCTGTGAGATAATTTTTTCTTTATGACATAAGACATTTATATCAAGTTAGCCAGAGGACTCCATTAGGTTTAGGTAAGATCTTGTTTGTATGAGTTTGGTCATAATTCCATCCTTTAAGTAGTTTGAATCCTTAAATGTTACATTTCATTGCAAGGTTATAATGAAAATTTTGGAAGAAGTGATTATTGAAGGAGCAATATATGAAGGACAGTTTCAGATTCCAGTAGAATCTTTTTTTTCCCTTTAGATTGAAACCTGATTTTACATTGACTAAGGAATCTAAATCAAAGCCAATAATGGTTTTTGCCTCTTTCTGTAGGATAACATCATGTCTCTTTACATTGGATATTAAGACTTAAAATGCAAAAACATATTTGAAAAATTAGATGCAGAAAGTGTATTGTAGGCATTGCATGCATTTTTTAAAAATAGATTTAAAAATGAAAGATAGATAACAGTTCTCTGAGGTAAGGCACATAGGTAGTAAGGCACACAGGTTGGAAGCACTTATTTCATGACTTCTACCAAGTATTGACTTTCCTAGTGCCATCAGGACTTTGTATTGGCTGCCAAGATGATATATGTACCTAATACATTCTCACCAAATCACAAGAGTTTATTTGAAAAACCCAGCACAATCAAGAGAGAGACAATTATATGAAAAGTATTTATTGATAAAGAGGATAATGTACAATGGAAAAGCTGGTTAAGCATTTCTGAAATGAAAGCCTATTGTTTGCTGAAAGATTCTACTCTTCTTTAACTGGTTTCAATTATTTCCAAGTTGACAAACTGTAATCAATAGTCTGTCATTGGTCTGATAATTAACAGATGATGGCCTGACTCTATGAATGGTAAGTGCTTGGTACTAATTAACATTTGTTTTGATTACTTGGTATTTAGCTGTCAAAGGCTACTATTGTAGTGACATAGAATGTCAGAAAAGGGTTTCTTGTTGTAGCTTTTGATTGATATTGGAAATAACTTTTTTTTCTGTGAAGGTATGTCCGATTCTGTTAGAGCTCACTGTAATGTAACTACAGTAGTCTGAGAATCGTCTAACGTCCTTGAGTATTTCTAATGAATTGTCACTGTGACCTCTCAGTTTCAAGAAAGAGTGAAAAAGGATGTGTAATCAAGGTGGAAATGGTGAAATTCCATACTAAGAACTAAGAGTGCTAAATGTAGTTGATTGATATATAACTGATTTAATTAAAGTTTAAGTGACAGTGTGAAGTTGTAAACGTTTCTGAGATTGTATGATCTATTTTACAATTTTAAAAAATTAACTTACATTTATTTTCTATTTAAGAGGATGTTTTACTGGAATCTCAGAGTACACGGCAATCTAAACAGCTGCCCAGTGAGTCACCATTGTGGAATTGATGTATTTCCTAGAAAGATCGGGGTGTTGGTGTTTTCTTCTAACCTGAAACTTCCTATTTGTTTTGCTATGCTCATAGAGGCTGATAACTAAGTGGAAAGCATGTGGACTCTGGATTTAGACAGATGTGGCTTCAAGTCTCTTACGGAGAAGTTAGGGATTAATAAATACCTATATGAATTACTGATATACACTGTCTTGAAAGCCTGTTTGTGGGCTCTAGCATGAAGGATAATATCTCATAAAGTCATTGCAGACAGGGAGATTATAGTTTTCACATTTTGACCCAAGGAATCCTAAACATATTCAGAAACTAATCTTCAAGCATGCGTCTTAGTATTTATTCTCAAAACTGGATTCTTCTTCTGTATCTCATTTTTCCTTTTTAGCACACAATGTCCCAATTGATGATGTGCATTTAAATCTGGGGCCTCTTCTTCAACTCATTGATTTTATGTTGTTAATGGATGCATACCACATGAGTTTGATGTCTGTGATATATTTATTTATATTAACTACAAAAGTCATACTAGTTGGATTTGGAATTTGAATTGTCCTTTATGAATTCTGTGGTGTTATTAAGAAGTTAAAAGAAATAAATATTTTAATAAAGATAAAAAAGAAGTTTGATTTGTAGTTGGGTTAGCTTTGGAATACATATCATTATAGATGTTACATATTGTTATGTTATGCATTACATATGTATTATATAAGTACCCATGCAATTTTTTTGGTCAGGATTTTATTACTGGACCTCAGGTCCCTCACATCCCTGGGCAGACTGACCTTTCTGTTTTCTCCTTTCATTATGCTTTACCAGTATGATTTCAGTGGACAACACTTAATTAAACTTCATCTCCTCTTTTTACGCTCCAGGTATTATTATGCCGCTCCCTCCAAGAAGTAATTTGGGTGCTGTTTATTGGAGCTGTGAATTTAATCATCTCAATCCCATGCTATTGCCAGATGACTATAATGAGATGTATTGACATTCCTCTGGAACACATTTTTGCTTCTATTGTGTGTTATTTTGCCAGAATACTGAATGAAATGTTTGTATTATAGCACATCCAAATAAAAACAGTTTCTTCTTTTAGGACAATGATAAATTTATGTTACTTGTTTCAGTAAATATCCTTAGAGCTGATTTTTTTTAAAATAAAAGGAATTCTGGAGAAGTATACATAGCATGATTAGAAAATAAAGTGAATGTTTAAATAAAGATATATGTATTACAGTAAAAGACACATTGCCATTAATCTCCCTCAGCATACCCCACACCCCCATCTTCAAATACACACTTACTCTAACATTTTTGCCACTTTCTCGGAAGCAGTTTGGAGTCCTCTTTCATGAGTATATTTTCATGACTCAATGTCCTGAACTGATTCAAAATGTTTATAGCAATTTCTGTCAAATAAAATGCTACAGTGTGTCCTTACCTACCTTATTCACCAGATCTGGCACAGTACAACTTCTGGATCTTCTCTAAAGTCAAAATGACCACAAAAGGTAAATGCTTTGAATCAATTCAGAACATTGAGGCAGTTATGATGGCACGACTAAAGATATTTTTAAAAGAGGATTTTCAGAACTGCTTCAGAAAGTAGCAAGAATGATGGGATAAGTGTGTTTGAAGTGAGAAGAGTATTTTAAGGGAGATTATTGGTAATGCCTTTTACTGTAATAAATTTTTATTTAAACATTCACCATTCCTTGTGTGGTGGTAAATGCCTGTAATCCCAGCACACAAGAGGCTGAGGCAGGAAGATCTCTGTGAGTTCAAGGCAAGCCTGAGCTACAAAGTGAGGGCCTATCTCAAACAAAAACAAAAACAAACACAAACATTTACCATATCTTTGGGACAGAAACAAAGGAGGCCTGGAGCTAGAGTAGGGCTTCATTGCCCCTCAGCTGGAACAGAGATCCTACCAGACTTTTCCATATTATATGTATACATATATGTATCTCAGATTTCACCCATATTGTGTTTTGTGCACAAATGTTTTGTGCATAAATCATGACTTTGGTTATTTCCTAAACTATTCTCTAGAAGAGAAAAAAATAAAACATACAGAAAATATGGGAAGAAGCTAAGGACGAAAGAGAGATGCAATATAATATGACATTCTTTGGGATTTCTAGATATGCTTTGTTCTAAACATTTTATATATGGTAACAAATGTTGTAGAGTATAGTGAGAGATATTATGAACAAGTTACATAGCGAGTAGAATGATTTACAAAAGGGCCTGAGAAGTACATCCAAACACAGCATCTACAGTTTTTGCTAACTCAGGGTCCATAAGATACAATGAAGCCCAACAAACCCTACACTGAGAACAGGTCCCTTTTTAGGGCATCACATTGGAACTGATGACTCAGAGATGGTACAACTTTCAGTCTTTCAAGAGAAGCCAGATAATATCACTTGAGTTTAAATTTTTCTCAAGTAATTTCAAAGCTTTTCTTTCAAATACCATGGAAGGCATACCACACACCCCCAATCTATGGGCAGGCTGAAGCCTATGGGCCACCTTCCAGTTTAAGCCTCAAGAAAATGACAAACTTAGCATCAAGCCTGTGAGAGAAAACCATGGGAAAAATTGGATTCAGTGGGTTTTTTGGGAGGGATCTGATGGTTTAAAAGCTCAGTCTATCCAGGATAGTGGGGGGGATACACTCCATGGTAATTAAGATAGATTTCCCTCTGACCACATTAAGGAAGAGTTTCTAGTTCTGTCTTTCTTATGCCCAGAGCTACTGTTTATATCTCAAGTGTCCCCCCCAAAGCACATGTGGTAATGGCTCAGTCTCCAGTTTAGTGCTACTGGGAGGTGGTAGAACCTCTAAGAGTGGGGGCCTAGCGGGAGGTCTTCAGGTTATTGGGGTTGAGCTTTTGAAGAAGACTGTGGGGTCTATCCTTTTCTCTTTCTTCCTCATTTGTGTCCCAGATGTGAGGTGAGCAGCTTTGCTCTGCCATGCACTCCCCGCTGTGATATGCATGCGTTGCTAAGGGGCCCAAAAGCAAGGGCAACCTGACCATGGGCTGACACCTCCAAAACTGTGAGCCAAAATAAACCTCTTCTCTTTATGAGTTGATCATCTTGGGTATCTGATATAATTATAGAAAGCTTAACACACATTACTAAACATACATGAATCTGAAACTTACTAATGTTATACTACTAAACCTCTGTATTCCAGTTTCATTTTATTTCCCAAATATCTCAAGAGCAACTGACTTACTACAGTATAAATATTATCAGTTCCTTAGAGATTTTTAGAAATATCATTCTCTTTTCTGGAAGGAGGAATAAACAAGGTTGTTCACTAAAAAAATAGTTGGGGAGTCTTTTTGAATAAGCAGTTATTTACATTCATTTGTTAATTTAGATATATTATTTTAAATCAGTCATACTACTCTAAATTATTTACTTTTGTTAATCATCTTCTTTACTATAACAAATACTTGAGGTAATCGCTGTCTTCATTACTTTCTTATCACTAAGACACAATACCAACACCCACAGTTCTAAGGAGGAAAGGTTTATTTTGGCTCACAGTTTGTAGATATTTGAGTCCGTGATCAGCTAGGTCCAAGATAGGATGGTGTGACAGAGGGGCATTACAGAGGAGAAGGAGCTCATGGCTCCTTCATGGCAAAGGGGCGTGGTAGAGCAGAGAGAGAGCAAGGGAGAGAGGAGGCAAATAGTCCCTTCCAGGGCATGCCCCAAGTGACCCATTTCCTTTGACAAGGCTTTACCTCTCAACATCGCACTTAGTTATAAACTCGTCAGTGGCCAGATTGATGAGTATGACATCCCCATGATCCAATAACGTCCCCAAAGCCCTACTTATGAGCACACAAGGTTTCGAGGCACATTTAGATATAAACAATAATAATCACAAAAAGAGGAAAAGATTGGCTCACGGGTTTTGAAGTGTTAGTCCATGGTTTGTTGGCCTAGTTGCTTCTGGGTTTGTATTGAGTCAGAAGATCATGGAGGGGACTATGTGATGAAGGAAGCTCTTCATGGCAGCAAGGAAGCAAAGAGAAAGAGATAGGCCTGGGCTCCCAATATCCCCTTCTCAGACCACACCCCCAGTGACCTCACTTCTTTTCACTGGGCCTCACCTCTTAAAGATCTCACCACTTCCCAGTAATGCCATGGCCTTGAACCAAGTCTTTAACAGATGGGCTTTTGTGGGGCTTTTCATATCTAAACTATAGCATTATGTTACCATTATATATATATTAGTTGGATTTATTTACATTCATTATATTAGTACCTGCTTTATTTTAAATTATCTCTACAGTTGTCATGCATTGCTACCTGCTTAAAAGAAATAGGCTCCAAATCAGTGAGTTCTAAGGTCAAGAATACATATCAGAAACAACTGAATAGTTCTCCACATGTTTAGCTGCAAGGTGGCTTAGTCTGGATGGAGTGTTCTGTCCTATTCATTTCTGAGCCAGTTCACATGTGTGTATAAATGTGTATAAGCATGTATGTGTGAGATGTGCGTGTTTGTGTGTGTGTGCGATTCCTTTCATTGTGTGCAGTCGCAGTTGTCTACTTTAGATGTCTGGACCCCTTTAGGTGTTGTTTTATTTTAGTAGTTGAACTGAAATGGTTCTTAGGCATGTACTGTAGGGCTCAGCAATTGTACTTTTCACACGTCCTGCATGTTTTTAGAAAATGACCCAATGCCTATTCCTGTCTGGTGAACTTATCATGAAGTTTCTATGATATGTACAATTACTATTACATGGAAAAAATCTTACCAGAAAAAATATTTCATTCTTTATTTTAGAGCTACAGTGGCCTTTGACATTTCTTCATACTATAGTAGTTAAGTGAGAAGGATTCAGATAGACTCTAAAGAAAGCATTTCTTTTCAATAAGTTTTTTCAATAAATTGGTGGTTTCCAAAAAAAAAGAAAGAAAGAAAGCATTTCCTCTGCTGAGTAGATGAAAGGGAAGATGCTCTATCCCGTTAGGGCCAATGGGACAGTTCCCTCTACAGTGTGACCAAAGGGACAGTTGGCACTGGAAGTAACAAAGGCTTCCAAAAGACCGAGATAATGAGGTTTCTTCCTGAACACTTCTGCGGAGATTTTGTTGTTACCTGTTAGAGTCTCACACAGGGTCTCGCTACGTAGTTCAGGTTGTCTTTGAATTCACTGTAGCACAGCCTGCCCTTGATCTCACAGCAATACTCCTGTCTCAGCCTCCCAGGGGCTGGGATTAGAGGTGTCAGTCACTACACCTGGCTAATAAAAGATAAAATGAGCAACTAAGAGTTATTTTCCTTCTTCAAAATTGACTTAAGTACTTACTTATGATTCCCCTCCCACTAATAGAGTGAAAGTAGAGAAAACAATCTAGATTAACTTCACTAGAGTTAGGTAGCCAGTGTCACTGTATCAGTTCTCTCTTATCTGTGAAAGTCTATTAGAAAAAAAACTTTAAATGTAGAGCAATGAGAAGGCCATTGTTTTGTAAATTGCTGTATTACTGTAAAACTAAATTTGAAAGGCATTTCAAAGAGTACCACATATTGCATTATTTTGACAATCCATCAACTTATGTAAGTAGTCTGAGCACACGCTTCAGTTTATTAAAGATAATTGTTCCGGGAATGTTAACACCCAAGCTCAATAAGATCAATAATAAGCTTATATCTGAATTTGGAGTTACACTTTAATTTTAATTCTATTTAACTTATTCCTCAGCTATTCACATTACTATATATAGGTTTTATTAAATATGTTAAATAAGATATTTACCTTCTAAAGTGCAATCATTTTACTTGAAGCAAACAAATATATTATAACTGCTAATTGATTTTCTGATTTTTCATCTCAACTAATTTAACATAATATTTTATGTATTTTTATCAGATGACAATTGATGTCCCCTTAGTTAGCTCTTCCTGCAATTAATTCATGCTGTGTGTTTTAGTTTTGACTCAAAGTCTCAATTTAGTAAACATTTGTTGATTCATATTATTCATGCCCAATTATTGAAGAAGAGCTGCTCAGAGATTTGGAACTTCATAGAGTCTTGTCCTGGATTCATAACTGATGTAGTTTATTATTATAAGATGAAATTCTTAAAATGATATTCACAGTTACCCTCAAAGTTCCTCTCTGGACAGGAATCATGTTTAGCGTTTATTAAGGACTCACTGTGCTCATTGTGTACCAAGAAATCAGAAAGGTTAAGTGCTCTGCTCAGAGTTTCAAAGCTAATATGGGGAATAATCACAATCAGCACCAGGTCTAGTGCCTTGTCAGCTATGCAACAATAAATGCAAAAAATGCAAAAACTTCAGTGAACATTCAATGCTCTTCCAATCTTACTTTCCAAATAGAGCTGTCCACCTATCTACAAGCTGTGTGATCTTACACGAGTTATCAAGAATCTCTAGGCTTCAAACACCACATTTTTAAAAAGGCAAAAATAACATTATTGTGGTACTTAAGTGAAGTAAAACTTGTGACATAATTAGAATAGTTCCTGACACATAGAAAATGCTAAGTATTTATTTACATAAAATAAATGTGTGCATTTCTTCAGTGAAATTTTTGAATAAGGACAGAAGTGACTATTATAAGTTATAACAAGTGGAAAATTACCCTTAAGATGGACAGAAGAAAATAGATCACTTATAGTGAAAGAGAAGTGATTTTTATATAGCTCACAGGAGTCTATGGGAAGCTATCAACTAAAACAAATGACCTAGTTTCTTCAATACAAAAAATTACAAGGAAAAAAGAAAGAAAGGATAAGGGGAAAACTATACATTAAAAGAGGAAAAGAGACACAACAATCACAAACTATGAATTTTATTTGGATCCAAATCTAACTATACTATAACTATAAAATGACATAGTAGATAAATATAAACTTTAATTGATCTTCGATAACATTAAGCAATTACTATTAGAATTTTTAAATGGGATAGTGGTATTCTGGTTGTCTTTTTTAGAAAAAGTTTCCTTTTATTTTAATGATATAGACACAAATACATGCATATGAAAGTATGTCTGTAATTTATTCAAAATAACTGAGTGTTTGTGTGATCATAGATGAAGTTCATGAGTTTATAAATATTGAAGCTGCAAGATGACCACTTCAAGGTTCATTATGCTATTCTTTCTGCTTTCTTGCAAGTTTGAAATTTTCCAGAAAAAAAGTATTTTAAAATAGAAGAAAAGCCTTTATTGGAATTTTTTTCTGAGTCAATCAGTAATACTGATATTTACTAGTGTTTTAAGTGAATTATTCCATTTAATCTTGAGACAACTCTATAAGGTAGTTCTGGCATTATACTCACTTAAGGGACAATAAGATGGGCATGGTCTTTTCTCTAGTAGTATGTCTTCCCAAGGATATGGTTACCTGAATCGGACCCATCTTGAGTATTGTCCAAAATAAGCTAGATGAGTTCCACCCTCAGAGGTGGTGTTTAATAAGCAGCCCACTGTGCAGGTGCATTACATGTTAATTACAGCCACCTTGTGTGTCACTAGTGACTTAGAAGAGTGGGCTTGGTGCAGTGGCGAGTTGTATGCCAGTTCTGTGTCTTTGAGCAGGTTACTTTCTTTGTCTAGCTTCAGTTTTCTAACCTGTAACATTTACTATTTGAGCACCATTTGTAACAGGGTGGTGTAATGATGGGTGACTCAAAACTGAGACTTTCAGAGTGGAAAAGCTCAGACTTCTTTATCCTCAGAGCTCTGCATAGGATGAATGTTTAGAAATGTGTCCTTCTTGGCTGCCTTCCTCTCTCCTTTTTTGAGTTTGGTGAAAAATTTGACATGGTTTGCTTGGCCACTCCAGTTCCCTGGACCTCAATTTTCTCTCTTCAGGAGTGAGAGTGATGGATAAATGAAAAGTGGAGGTAAAATGATCTGGGACTGCTTTGGTTCCCTGTTGTGTGCTGACTCTACACATGTGTGTGCTCACACATGTGCACGTGCACACACACACAACTATTTCTAAAACTTCTACAGTTCAAGCAAGTCCAGGTTTTGTGAAACCAACTTTCTGTTTTGATTACATGTACTTTGTCAAGAAGAGTGACCTTTAGCCTGGAAACACTGAAACCACCATGGCTAGAATGTAAGTCTACAATGTCCACAATAAGAAAGCAATGTGAGAAGTAGACACAATTTAGTTGGACGAAGTCAAAAGATATGGAAAGAGTTTACCTAAGGTGTATTTGTAGTCAGCCGGATGTGTTTAAGAAAGGTCTCAGAAGACTTCTAATGATCCAAAATGGGCAAAGGTAGATTTTTAGAAACTAGGTATAGGTATAGGTTCAGTATTCATAGGGCTAATCTAGACTCAAGGACTAGTGCATTTTACTAAATTTCTGAAATGAAGAGATCCCTCAAAGGCATCCTGGATTCACCAAGGCATCAAAACTAAGTATTTTTTCAACGATGGACATACCAGACTAGTAGGAAATGGTGCTGCAACACAGGCAGCCCTATCAAAATTTCAGTGGTTCAAGATGAAGTGGTTCAGTTTCTCCATATGGACTATATATAGTAATATTCCCAGCCTGAAATGATGCCAAGAGAAAGGGCTGCTCTGGCCCGGGTGCCAGCGTTATACAGAGTTGTTGACAGTGAAGATGATGTCAAGTCCTGAAATTATAATTTGTGAAGTAGTGGAATAAGTTGGGGATGTTTAGCTTGAAGAAAAGATCCTAACAGAGTACATGAACGGTGTCTTACAACATTTGAATTTGGAGAGAAGTGTTTCCCTATCTGCAATTTTTGGGAAATGCTACCCCAGGGATCACTACGACAAGAGCGAAAAAGATGGCTGGGCATTCGGTGAGGAAGAAGTCTCCAGTAGTCCAGCCCCAGAGAGGGAAGATCTACACTGAGTGAGAGACCCTGCAAATGGATGGGGTGGGTGAGGGGAGCAGCAGGTGCTGGGCAGGAGACAAAGGCAAGAAGAGTGCTGTGAATTACGTGTGTAGGACAGAGGTGACGCAAATGCTTTTTGGATTGCACATAATTAAATATGATCTCTTCTTAATTTTGATTCTACCACTCTAGGGATAATTTTGCCTAGTATTATGATGATTTTTTAAATCTGCCTTATCCTCTCTATTAATATAAAATCTTTGAAAACAGGAACTCTGCTCCATCTATTCTTGCATTCTTGTAGTTCCTAAGTTGGCTATCAATAAATATTTGCCTTTTAACACCATTTTCTATCATTTTTAATAGCTATTAAGTTTACAGAAGTTTCTTTTTTTCTGAGAACACAAAGATCAAAGGAAGAATGCTTGTAGCTTGAAAAATATTTTCCCCCATACATGTTGGTAGGAACACTTGTAGCCTCTTCTGACCTAATTGTAACAAACAGTGTTCAGAGTTCAAAGGATAAAAATTATTTTTCCTTTTAATATCTCAATCATCAAGTCAAGGTTTCTTACTAATTCAATTGACTTTAACAAGTAATTACTTAGGAGTACTGTATTCTCACCCTAGTAAGTAACAATAGAGATGTATCCCAGGTATTAGGTCTGGATATGAGGAGCCCTGGAAATGGAGTTCCTCCTCCAGGGGTGGGGAACATGATGTCCATGTCTCTAGGAGACCAGTCTTGTGCTTAACTTGCTGGTTAGAGGACATGTTGTACTTAACTTGCTGGTTAGAGGAATGTCCTTGCTGGTGCAGTACATTCATTGTTCAAGAGCACAGGTAGTTAGGATTAGCATCAGACTCTACCATGAACTAGCTGTGTGACTTTGAGTGAGTTAGACAAACCATCTGTGGCCCAGTTTCCTCATCTGTACAATGGAAATGATAATAAATGTCACGTGTGGTGGTTGTGATCTTTGAATGTGTTCATACATATATAAACATAGCAGTGCAGGTGATAATACATAAGTGGAGTTTTTCATCATTATTGGTCACAAGACTTATGAGATAGAGGATGTTTTCCTCTATCTGAAATAATAGAGAAGGGTTAATCATGTTTGTGTACCACTTTGTCTCCTCTCCTGGTTTGCCAGTATAGGTAAATGGAACAGTGGGAGAGAAGCAGGGAAGGAGAGTATAGATTTGACTGTGCCACTTTTCACCTCACCAGGAAAGAAAGTTCTTGGATTATCAGTAGACAACTCCCTGGAAAAACAAATTCCAGAGTTTGTACAAATAGCCGTTGATTTGTTATCATAAATTTCACATTGTAAGCATCCAGGCAGGTACAGAACAAACCTGGATGACCCAGATTATCGGCAATTTGATCTGGCAGCACAGTCAGTCAATGCATGCCTGCTAAGCTAGTCTCCACTTATTGACGGATGTTGATTTAAAGGCTAAAAGCTTCCTATCTATCTAAGCTGCATTTTAGTTAATGACATTTAATGATATTTTTATGCTAATAACCTCAATTGGTTGACATCTTGAGTTGCATCTCCTTGGCATCCATATTATAACTGTTTTTGCTACCCAAGTTTTCAAGAGGAAATTGCATCTGTCAGTGAATAATTCGTATTAATAGAAAAAATATTATAAATGTGCAGAAGACTCTGGTTGGAGGATGAAGAACCCAGAGGGCATATTATAAGTTTTCAGTAAATATAGGTAGAATTGACAAATGGTAATTATTTTATGTAGTTTATGCCAAGCTGCTTAATTTAATATGACCATGTAGGAAGAGTATGATAATCTTGAATAACAACGACAACAACAACAAAAACCCCAGAGGCTCTTTGAACTGTATTCAAAGAGATATGTTGACCCTGAAGATAAAAGGTGAAGAAGAGTTAAGAAGGCATCTTGGTATCCATTTTCCATGATAAAAATAAGGAAAGTTATAAACTCCAAAGACAGAAATGTGTTTTTTTCTGTTCTATTACTTAATTGGTATGTGTGTAATTCTAAGTGTATATATGAAAATAGCAATTAGATCATAGTTCTTTAGATAAAATTTTATTACCAGTATAAAAATTGTTTCAAGCTGTTGTCATTCAGACTTTTGATAAACTCATTCTTTTCTTTCTTCTCATTCCATGTCTGCTTATTGTATATCACACCTTTCACTGGCTAGAAACTGGTTCTTTATATAGCTTAAAATAAAATACATCATGTTAATTGGTACATGTGGCTGTCTTCTTGTAGGAGACATGGAACTATGTATTTTACAGAAATTATAGAAAATACACCATTTACCTGCTCAGTTGACATCTAAATATACAGAGTAGTTTTTTCTTAAGCAAAATGTTTGCTTGTCAGAAGTAAAAATACAGACACGAATTGATGGCAGTTTCCATACCCATCAGCCCAATAGCACTTTGCTTTAACTAATAGGCAGAGAGAGTAATTAAAAATGTGCATTTTTAGATGAATGAAAACATAAGCCTAAATTTTCTGAAACAAATATATTTCATTTATTTGGCTCTATATTCCCAACCAGGCACTTTCTACTTATCAGTTTATCTCAGGCACTTTTACTTAGTAACTTGTTTATTTTTGTTCCAATGATATGTGTCTCCTCGCTTTCTTTTATTCTTCAAAGTGAAAAAGGTAAGGACCCTTTCTTTCTCCACCTTCCTCTCAGTGACCTTTCCCCCTTGTCCACGGGGCCTCAGACCAGGGTTCTCACAGTTTGGTACGGAACAGAATAATGGGAGAGAAGAGAGCTGATAAAACACAGATGGGTGGATCCCCGCAGCCCCCCACACATGGCTTCAACTCCATCAACTTCTTTCTACCCCAGAGCAAGCAGATTTGTTCCCACCTCTGGGCTTTTGCTTTGTGCTTGCAGCTTCTTCTGCTTGGAAAATTTCACCATATACTCTTCAGGGGTTTTCTTGAATCTTGTCATCCCAAGAGGACCTCTTTGACTACTAGATTAAAGTTGCAGCTTTTCCCTGTTCCAGAATACTCCATGTCCTTAAATAGAGTATTTTTCCTCCATTTATCTTTCACCCATTGAACATATATAGTTTATTTAAGCATAGTGTTGTGTTTTTTCATCTGCCTCCCTGAACTCCTACAGTTCAGGGATTGTTCATTTTTGGTGAGTTGGTTTCCTTTTGTGTCCTCAGAACCTTGCACTCTTCTTAGTATATGGTAGACCTCACCAAATGCTTGTGGAATGAATGAATGACCAAGACTAAAAGGTTATAATAGGGTTTCAAAAAAAAACTATTGAAGGCACAGAAATGCTTCAGTCATTGATAGTTATAATTAATGAATGCTGAGGACCTATAGCTCTCTAGGAGGTTGGAGAAAATCTTTACTTTTCAGATCATATCATAAAAGATATGATATTTTATAATTCCCATAAGAAAATGATCAAATTGGATGCCACTATACATATGACTGAGGCCTGTTTTCCTGATGGGATCAAAAGAGTTAAGGTCCTTCTTGGTGAAAAGCTAGATCTCCTCTCACCAGGACTTTTCTTTCTTTGTTTGAATTAAAGGATAATACTTCTACTAATGTTCATTTCTTCAAAAGAGATCAGAGCTGACTTACAGAAAATACAAATACATATAATAATAAAAAAGGGTGAATGAGCAATTATACAAAAATATGATATCATAATAGTGATAATTACTAGTAGTAGAACCTGTCATGGCATATTAAATTTCAATTATTTGGATTTTATCGCGGCATTGTAGCATAACTTTAAGAACAGCCACATTCTTGGCTCCAGGCTTAAATTTGTGGATAAAATTGAATGAAATATGTTTAGATATAAAGACATATCTCTTTTATCCTTCATTCCAAAGACAACATCTTGTTCTTGTCTGGATTCATGATCTTCTTGCCCTTCTGATAAATGCATAAGCTCACACAAAGATTCCACCTTTTAAAATAAACTAATGGGACTAAAAGGTATAATAGATAATGTGAAATAGGAGGAAAAGGGGCAAAGGGGAGGAGGAAGTGGGAGGGGTATGGGAAAGGAAAGAAGGGAATGGAATTAATATGAGAAAATGAAAAAATGGAAAGAAAGTCTTTGTAAATGGGGAGGGCGGGGGAAGGGGGAAAAATAAGAACCAAGAGAGTATGTAAAGGTGCATATCTCCAATGATGAATGTCATTATGTTGTATACCTAAAATGTACCAATAAAAGGATTAAAAAAAATAAAATAAACTAGTGCCTCAATCAAAAACACAGAGACAGCCACCAAACCTCGAATAATGGTTATCTTTCATTGTAATTTTAGATCTCAGTCCTTCTGAGGTATATTTTTAACTCCTGAAGTTTAAACCTAATAACATGAATTTTTATCCCAGATTTATAAACTTATGAAGTTTTCAATATATTGCTACGATGGAAATTTTTGGAGAGCTGATAGAAATGTCAATTATTCTATCATCATTTGCAGTAATCTCTCTCAACCCCTTTTCTGGAATTGATAGAGATATTTTTCAAGCTTTCCAAGTAATAATTATAGTATTGAAAAAATGACAGCTTGTGTGTGCTAACTGTGAGCTGTGTACTTTTATTGGAAACATGCAAATTAGGACTCAAAGAGGGCTGCATAATAATAGCCTCTAATTGTGTCATATTTCCCTGAAATTGTATCATATTTACATAGACTGGAACTAAGAATGACACCATGGAGGGTGCTCTGGTGACACTTGTGGGAGCTGACCTCATGATGGCTCAGTTAGGACAAAAAGAAGCATCGAAAACTATGCTAACCAGAGGAGACCTCTGTGCTCTGCACTTAAGCATTTCCCCAAAGAAATCTGTTAAGAGGCAATTTGAAGCCTGTTGGAATTTGTTTGGAATCTGGATTTCTGCTTTTAGAGCTACTTACTGTGTACTTAAGGAGTTCACAGACAATTGGAAGCAATTTGTGGGCTCCTGCATTTATTTTTGCCTTACTGCCCTGTAGCAATAAACTGTCAGAATACAACAGAATTAGAATGTGATGTCTGTTTCATTTGATTTTACCAAGAGTTTGACCAATTTAACTTTGAAAGAGAAACATAACACTCAGTGCATTTGCTTAAACATTACCGTTATCAGTGTTGATGCTGACATTCCGAAAGCCAAGGCTCCTTTCCTTTGCTGCAGCACGATTTAAACATGCACACATGGGAAATGTGGTGGCTACGTAAGGCGTAAGGCAGCCTGGGAAGGAGGACATGGAACGTTTTGGACATAATACAATGCTTAGCACACCAGAGAGGTACATCAAGTGGGAATCACACACACACACACACACACACACACACATACACACACACACACCTATCGCTATAGCTACTTTCCTTTGATTAGTACACTATTCTTAATGTTCAAAACTGTGATTAGAGAATGGAAATGCAATCTTTGGTGTAAAAGTATTAGTATGTAGTATCCCTGGTACCTGGTCATCGGTAGCAATTTGATATATTGTTTTCTTTTAGAAAGTGGGAAAATAAGCGTGATGGCAGGCGTGATGGAACATGCCTGTAATCCCAGCCCTTAGGAGGCTGAGGCAGGGGGATTGGCATGAGTTTGAGGCCAGCCTAGGCTACATGATGAGTTCAAGGCCAGCAAGACCCTGTCTCAAAAAAAGTGAGAAAATGTAAAATTGCTTCTCTGAGACAGAACAAATTTTCTGTTGCAGATACAAAAGTCAAACCCAATCTTCTAACTGTGAAATTCACCTCTAGCTGCCCTACCTCCACACCCCTGCAGGGGGCCCTTCTAGGGTCAGTGGTATTTAAGTGCAGGTATATTCATTCCTAATACAAATTCCATGCAGTTCCAAGCTTCAGGAACAGATACTAACCTAGAGAAGTTTAAAATCATGTGTCAGTAACCTTTGCTGAGTGCAGCCTGGCTATAGAACACCTCATTTTGCCAGTGACTGTATAGCCATAAAAGGAAATGCAGCACTTCAAAGTTCATAATTAAACTATAGAAAAGGGGCTAATGTAAATGAAAAGGTTTAATCATAAAATATAAATTATATTTCTGCCTTCTAAAACAAATTTTGAAAAACTTCTTCAATGAATGCTTTCCATCCCAAAGTTGTCTCCTTAAGTAGATAATACAAATTTGTCTAGTAATGGGGTCATTTATTAACACAATTTTTTGAAACTTTGTTACATTATGAGTATTCTCAAAGGAGGAAAATAAATGAGATTTGTCAAAATTTTGGAAATAACCAAAAATCATTTGGAACTTAGTCAAGTGATAAGAGCTCCAATGAGTGAGGTTAACGGCAGATTTAAATAAAACAAAAAGTAATGCTTTTAGTCAAAGCAGTGCTGTAAAGAAGATTATAACCACTGGCCTCAGTCAGTGTTATCATGTCCTATAGAATTCCTTTAGTGTTTGAGACAGTTTTAACATTTTGCTATACTATTAAAGCTGATTTGAGCCATACAGTCCAAATCACAGCATACAGAGAAATCAGGATGTGCCTAAGTTAATCTTAATTGTCAAAATGACTGGATTAAAACTCCTGGAGAGATAATTGGATCATGGAGATCCTATGCTCACAGCTGAATGTGTGTTAGGAGGTGGGGCCTGTTGGAAGTGGGTCACTGGGGTTGTGACTTTGGAGGGTATATTTCTTGCTAAGGTTCTCTTTCCCAGTTGCCATGAATTGGGCAGCTTTGCTTCATAAAACCCTTTCACCATTATGTCAAATTAAACTTCTTATCTTTCAGGTTGCAGATATTGGATATTTTGTCCTGGAAACTGGAAAGGTAACCAAGACACAGAATTTGCTATTTCAACAAAAACAGATATGAAAAAATCTTAGTGTCAGATTATAATTTTGATACATATAGTTTCTGAATCCAGGGGCTTTTGTTATTTTCTAGTAAAGCCATTGGAAATTTTGTATATAGGCTATAAAAATAGAAACTTTTTTTAAAGTAAAAAGTGAATTTTATCCTAATTTTTTGAGGATGGTACAAATAATCCACCTTAATTATTTTCATTCCCACCAACATACACATCATAATCTTTCCAGAAACATTTCTTTTGATGTAATTGCTTTCTAAATAAGTACAATTAGTTTTAATTCTACCATTTAGGAGTCATGTATTTGAGTCCTATTTGCTTTAGCTACAAAAAAGAAGAGGTTGGATTGAATAGACTTAATATCTTTTTCAACCCTACAATTTTATAGTTATTTGTTCTTTCCTTGAACATAAGTCCTTAGCCACCAATTCTGTCTTTATTACATGAACTAACTCTTTGAACTTTTTAACATTTTTATGAATGAATGCCAGAGGCCAACCAGATAGAAAATCTTTTCATGGCAATATAAACATCTTCTAAAACCTTTTTTAAAAAGTACGTTGCCGTTAAAATTGTGACTCTCAATATTCTTTCATTCTCAGAAGTTTATTTTAGCATGTCTTCTGGATATGCTGGAGATTTGTCATACAGAATTCAACATTCCTTTTTTTTGTTTCAAGTGATCACCCATTTTTGTTCTGACATCAAATGATATTCACTGCAGCTGTTAGCATATGACAGTTGACTGGCTGAACTTGGAAATACTGCTGCTCCTTGCTGAAACATGTTGCCATATATTCTTGCTGCAACGTGATTGCTCTTCTGCCTTCAAAGTTATTCAAGAAGAAAATTAGCTGCATTGCTTTACAGAGACACTTTGCATAAACATGCAGTCATCATCTACCTACAAATCATATGAAGTTCAATGTAATCAATTATAGTTGTATAGAAGTATTCAGGGTGCCACTATCAGGGTGTCCTTGCTGCCAATGGATGAGAGGGGTTGATAGCATGAGCTCGGAGAACCTTCATTCATTTGCAGCTGGGATTCCTTGATCTAAAAATGTACTACATGTTTTTGTGGGTATAAATACTCACAGATGTCCTCATTCTCTCTGAGTGGCTCTGATGCCATTTGATATGGGTTAGAACACTTTTCCCCCACTACTTGGTTAAGAGACAGAATTATGTTACAGATAAGCCAACATGGGTATAATCCAAAAATCATTTATACATTTGGCATCAATTCTGGTACTTCAGCTTTCTGCTAGTGTTTGTATCACTGAAATGGATTCAGTTTAAGAGTCATAGACGCCTGTGGCTTTATCTTCAGAGAAGTGGTGCTTAAATGTACAAAGAACTGCATCCACTTAGAAGAACTGAGTCATGAGGGTTGAAGTCTTTTAGTCCTTGGAAATTTTGAGGGATCTTGTTTCCTTATTATTTCCTCATTTTTTTGTAAAATAAAATAGGTAAATGATATCTCCTTTACTCACCTTGATATTGGTTCTACCAAAACTTGATCAATACTAACCTTTAAAACTGCAAAAAAAAAAAAAAAATTACTAAACAAAGCAGCATGACAAGTCGAGGGAGTTTTTCATTTGCCTGAATGAAATCCTAAGTAAATTATTGGTTTCAACAGTGTTTGGCTGTATAATTTGTTGTTTTGTTCAGGATAAATCTATGCGCCACTGTAAAGCACAGACTAGATTGCATGTCTTTTTAGCAGCCATGCCGGGTGACAGAATGGGGTAAGAGTGTCAGTTTATAGTCACTAATATGAAGATGTTATATCAATTACCTAAGGAAAAATATCCCACTAGATTTATATTATTTAGTTACTAAAAAGTGGCAGCTATCTTAAATTAGTTATAGAAAATAAAGAATTTGGCGACAGAAATTAATCACTGTCATGATCCATACACAGACTGGGTTGCAGTGCTTGGCAAAACATTTGTTTGGAAAAGGAAAATTGCTATTATGGTCACCTTAATAGAAACAGACAATCAAACAAATCTTAATTTAAAAGATTTCATGTGGTCATACATCATAATGGTACAGAAAGAGACTTCATAAAGGAATGAGGCATGCCAGGGAGAGCCAGCAGCCAGTGTTGGTGCCGTCTGTCCATCCAGCCCATTAGCTAAGGCTGCAAATATGATATTTCAGCCCAAAACTAGACTATTCATTTTGCAGGAAAATAAAACATTCTCCTAATCTGTTTTGCTACCATTGCCTTTGTAGTCTCTTCCAATCCATTCTCTACCCAGCAAGTAGAAGGATAGCCTTGGAATATCAATGGAGTCATGGCATCCCTCCTAATCAAAACCCATTAGTGCCTTCCAGTGCAGTTAGGCTGAAGTCCAGCTCCTCCCTCACCCAGTGCCCTATGCGTCAGCATGCTGGCCTGCTTTCATTCACTCCTTCCTCCTAGGTTATCGATTCCATACTAGTGTTTAATAATCAGTGTTTGGTGTAACACATTACTTCTAATATGTTTAGTTTCACTTGAGCTAAGTCACATAGCAAAAACCCAAAACAAACAACAAAACTTGCATAAGAGAAGAATGAGGTAGGCCCTAACCCAGTGAAATTGGAATCACTCAGTTAATAATCGTGTTATGCAATGTGTATTGCTAATTGTCTTATTAGCTGGATGTTGTCTTCTGTTTATGTATGCTGAAATTTATGAACCCCTTAACTGACGTTTTGAGGTTGAGCACAAATGTTTGCCCACCTGGGAGTGATAGATGTCCCATTAGGCAGTGTTGCCTGGTAGCTGCAACATCCTCTTGGAAGGCAAAAAACATCATCAACATAAGTTAAATTTTCCTCATTACTGTGTTGCTTTACCATCTGTCTGCCTAGCCTTCTCAGGCTTCTTTAAATAGGCTTCAGACTGGCCAGTGTCACCAAGCATCCAACCTTTACAGATGGAGCCCAGCTATGGGGCCAAAACTGAGCTACAGCTGTGACTGGTACAGGCCAGGTCACATGATTTGGGGCCAGTAATTCTGGTTTTGACAATGGTCTGATGGCAATGATATCTCAAAGGGGAAGCCATGGTTCTGATTGGTGAGATAAATAGGTAATTTTTAAACCAAAAAAATGCCAACTGCCAACTCTCAGAATAAGCAACCCTAGGTTCCCAATTCAGGAGTAATGGAAGAATTATCTGGAGTCAATGAAGGGAAGTCAACATTTGGCAGTATGTTCTCAAAATGGAGTAATGAGTATATTCTATATGGATTATTTCCAAGACCTCAGAACAATCTTTCTTTATGATCAAAGCATAAATGGATTTTGAGGGGGAAAAAACAAATTCAAATGCAATTTCATTTTTTCTCCTAATAATGCACTACACTGAATACATGAATTCTCAAAGCATCATTTTTCCTGAATGGAACTACAACTTCAGGAAAATTCTATTTCTACACTCTTTCCTATAAATGAATCATGTAAAATATACCTCAATATTGCAGAAAAACAAATGAGATCACACTTAATCTTTCTGCATGACTCAATTACAAATGACACAATTCAGCTTTTCAGGTAAACATACAGAATTAGAAAAGGAACTAGATGTGTAGCTACATAGATTAATGGATCATGTTTCATATCCTAAGCCAGAAAGTAGTGACACGGGTGTAGCTCAGATTTCCTTTGAACCCAAGAAGCATATTGATGAAAATGGTGCCTCATTTAGATGACAATCTCCCTACCACCACCATCTGCCTACTAGTGATGAACAGTTAAGGTATAGGTTTGGTTGTCTCTTAACAATAGCTTTATCTGAAAGCAAATCTTAACCAAAACTACCAAAACCACCCAAAAGTTTATAGGGCTTATTTTATTATTTCTGAAGGTCTTGGAAAATGACATGGTCTTTGGTAATATAATTTTTAAACATTTTAACATGAAAAGAATTAATAAATTAAGTAAGCCAAGTGGAGCCAGAGTCAGTCAAAACTAATGAGCTGCTATGTTAAGTACACTTTACCTGCCACAGGCCCTCCTTTTTTAAGGTATCTTACCCCATTGCCAATAGGAGCATGCACAGAGTGACACATTTCTTTTTATAATATTGAAAACACATGATGAACTTCAGCAATTGTCTTTCATTCTTTAAAAGACCCTGTGAATGTAGGTAAGTGTAGTCTGTGAATGTTTGGCTTTGACTGAACTTTTACATTGATCTATAGCCTTCACAATTCTTAGTCTTCTCTTCAATCAGAATTTCTTGGGAAAACTTTTTAAATAGGTAGAGATATATGTACCTTTCTGTTTGAGGAAGGAAGGGAGATAATTTGACAGATAAATTACTTTGAACTCACAGTCCTAAAAGAATATTTTTCCTGTTTACCGGAAAAAAATCAATAACACATTTAAAACGTTTTTTGCATTTCATTATGTTTATAAATAATTTCTTAATTCTCCAAATAAAATTCTTTTGAACTTCTTCCCTTTGCAGAGAAATAAAATTCATTTAAAAATAATTTTTGACCCAAACATTTTATTTAATTACAACCTTAGTATCTCCATTTCTAGATACTGGTGATGCTCTGTGGTTCTGCCACCTGCCTAACAAGCACAAGGTCCCGAGTTCGATCTCTAGTACCATAACAAAAACAAACAAAACAGCAATATTTTTAGCAAAATTTTGAAAGAAAAGCTATTTCATCACATGGCCTAATTTCTTATTTTCTGTTTACATATCTTGTACATGATATAATTTAATCATGTAACTGTGTCCATTAAATTATGTGCTGATTGCCTTTGATGTTGAGATTGGACTTTTGCCTTTTTTGTGTGTGCATAGTGGTTTGATACCATCATTCTACTTGCTGACATAAAGTTTTCATAGAACAGTAACATCTTTGGTTTATAATCTGTATCTCCCTGGAAAGATTTTCCTACTAGAAATAATATATGTCAAGACTCCTTGCCTGAGCTTGTCTGTTCTGTGCAAAGTGCATGTTTCTGCCTAAATAATCTACTTTACTAAAAATGGCTCCATAAAGAGAGGTGTATTTAAGAACACATTATAAAAATTGTACTGAGTTGTACAGTAAAACTATGTACCATTAAAAACTTGTATTTTTTTATCCCTTTTCTATTTCAAAAATATAAACTCTCCATTGTTGGCTCTATACATTGAAGGAACCATTGTCTCCAAAGTCCAGTGGGTGAAAACTCTCACCTCATGGAGAGGCTAAATTCTTGTGCTGGAAGTGATTCACGTTTTCCTATAAGTTCCTGTGAAATGATAAATAGACATTTGAAAATAAGACATAATCCAGGGCTTCTACCTAAAATGACAGTGTGCCCACACATGTATTTTTCCCCTCCTCAAACTCAGAAGTAAACCAAGGAGGTATTAATTTACAAGGACAAAGAGAACTGGATGAAAGCAGGAGTGGAAAATATTTTAACAAACATCGTTGAAGCAGGAAAGCAGATGCAAATGAACTTATCAGAGAAGTAATTTTTACCAAGCCTACTGAGCATAGAATCATTAAGAAGTGGTTGGCCGGGTTCTCAAAACCTACTGAAGGCCCAGGTAATGTATGGGGCTGGAAAGAGCAGCCATGTAGAAAGGTTCACACAGGTGTCTGTCAGTCTTTGTCTCCAGTCCGTCCTCCCAGGAGGATGCTCTTTCACTGGAGAAACTTAAGCACCACCAGCTGAAAGCTGAGGTGAGCCCCAGGGATAAATGAAAGCATTGATTGTAAATATTAAGACAATAATTATCCAATGCCAACTGATATTTTAGAAAAGCCTCAAATGGAAAGAGATACACAATTATGGAAAATACTAGAATTTTGCAGAGAGCAGAAAAAAAAACCCCAAAATTGCTAATATCTACAGATACCCAAGGAGCACATCCATAATTACAGGAAGCTCTGAAAAGAAATGGATCAAAAATATTTGAAAATCAACAGTATGGTAATTAACAGAATAAGAAAAAGAATGGATTCAAATGAGTGAATGAACTAGTTTAGCAAACAGGAAAAAGACAAAAAAGAAATAGAAATTAAATTTATGGGATCAATTTAAGAAGTCATTTATCTCCATCATAAGGAATTCCTGAGGGGTGAGAGAAAATGTGGAGAAAATTATCAAAGAAATAATGAAAAAATTTATTTCTAGAACAAAAGATCACATCAACCCAGATTAAATAAGTCTGCTATGCACCTTTCCAAATGAATAAAAAAAGATTAAATCAAAATATTAAAACATTTCAGAGCACCAGGAATAAAAAATAATTTTCTTAAGTTTCAAGAGATATTTAATTGTAATTCCAGTTCTCTGAGAGGCTAAAACAAGAGGACTGCAAGTTCGAACCCAGCCTGGACAACTTAGTGTCTCAAAAAAAATTAATAAAGGGTAGAGATATATAGTCAGTACAAAATTCCTGGGTTTAATCTCGTGTGTGTGTGTGTGTGTGTGAGAGAGAGAGAGAGAGAGGGAGAGAGGGAGAGATTGATTTAGTCATTCATACTCAAAAGAAAGAGCATCAGAATCACTTCAGTCTTTTTACTAACAACTCTGGATCAAGAAAAACTTAAAAGTATGAACCAAAAGTGGTTTTCAGCCAGAATTTTATGCCCAGCCAAACTACCAGTCACATAGGAGTGAAGAATAAAAGATGTAGATGCACTCTCAAAACATACCTCTCCTATATCATGTCTTAGAGGAAGTTACCAAGGAATACATTTCAGTAAAACAAAAGTGTTAACCAAGAAAGGTAAATGTGTGGGATTTGTGAAATAGAGACTCTGACCCGAGAATGGTAAAGGCAATTGTCAGGGTGACATCTGAACAGGGCAATAGGTACCTGCTGCAGGAGGGCTTATGAGAACAGTATCTAAGAAGAAAGAATTGCTAGAGGATTTATATAAGATTTGCAAAATTTATTAAGAGACATTTGACAGATCCATTGGCACATAGGAAGAAAACAAAGGTCGTAGAAACTAAGCTGATGAACAAACAATAGCTTTATTGCTTCCAAGATAAAACACGATTTATGTGGCAAGGAATGGTACTCATAGGAAGCTATTTGGCTCAGCAGTGGGCAATATTTCACTGTTATAGTGATATAAACAGTGACTATTGACTTAACTAAAAGTTGCAATATAACTACATTGAAAGGATCAGAGGAAAGGAAATTGTGTGTGTGTGTGTCTGTGTGTGTGTGTGTGTGTGTGTGTGTGCGTGCGCGCATGCGCGTATGTGTGCATGCACTAGGATCACTACCATGACAGTCTATAAACAATGTCTCAGATCAGGCTCCCCAGGAAACACACTCTGTGCAGGCAGATTCTTGGAATCTATCTTTAGGATCAACAACTGTGGAGGATGAAGGAAGCAGGCTTAGGCAGGGGAGGAGCTGAGTTGCCATGGTGACACAGTCACAACTAAAATCTCACTGTGGAGCTGAGATGGCTGCCAGGGTTGGTACTATCATAATTCAAGGGGGCTGGGCCTTTGTAACCCAGAATCCACCAGGGATTGGGGTGAGGTAGCTATGAGGGAGATGAGTAGAACCAAGTGTCTGTATCTTTTCAAATTTGTATATTGAAATTGTTATTCCTCAGTGTGATAGTATTTGGAGCTGGGGCCTTTGGAAGATAATTAGAGTTAGATGAGGTGATGAGGTAGGACCCTCATAGTGGAATTATGCTTATAAAAAGAGGAAAGGACATCAGAGCTTACCTTCTCCATCCAGTGAGAACTCAGTAGTCTATGAAGGGAGCCACCAGGGATTGAATCTACCATCACCTTGATCTGAGAGTGAGGAATAAGTATCTATTAGTTAAGCTACCTAGTCTATGGTGTTTTGTTTTAGCAGCCCAAGATGACTGAGAGAGAAGCAAATCCTGACTGGGCACAGTGGCTCCTTAGGACTGATGGTTGTTCTCAGGCTCAGCTGGCATCTAGCACTTACCAACACTTCTAGCTCCTGAGGGAATGAATGCTTCTGTCCCCAGGGGGAGTCTGGGTGGCACATATAGCATCCCATGATGACAAACTGATAAATGAAAAAAGAAGGATACAGATGGCACAGAGAACTGCTAAAACATTTAGAGCCAGCAGAGGGAAGTGGGTATGTATCAGAGAGAAAAATTCTTCCTGTTAAAAGTCATTTAACATATTGATTTTAGCTATGTGTATATATAACATTAATAGCATTAATAATTAATTTAAAAGTAAATTAGAGGTAACATTATGCTCAGTTAATGGAAGCAAATATTAAGTATAGTACAGTACCTTTTGTGTTGATGGTGTATTATAACAAATGCCAACACCATTTTTATGCAGAATGGAGACATGTTCTTAGAAGAATGATAACAACAAGAGTAAAACAATAGTAAATGGAACTCTTGCTGGGTGACCAGCACTGTGCAAGTTGACTTTAGTACCCTATTTCAGTTATGTTGTCTATGGCCTTATGAAGGAGGCTTACCCCCATTTTGCTAAAGCAGAAACTGGCATTAGAGAGGTAGAATCCATTGCTCATGGTCAAAAAAGCTAGTGAAAGAGAGTGCTAATGTTTGATTTCAGGTCTGGAGTCAGAGCTTGAGTTCTTAGTCCCCTTTCCCTAAGCATCACTCTCATCTCCATGTACTCAATAGCTTAAAACATGTTTACATGCCAAGTACTTGGTGGCCTGCATGGCTTTTCCAACAGTTTCCTTGCCTTTGGATGCTGAATGATACCAAGAAGCTGTGAATTTTATTCCTCTGGTTTTCTGCTTCTGTGTTAAAGATTAACAGTGCTTTTAAAACCCCGTGTCAAAGCATGCACAAAAAAGTTCTATTTTGTCCCAAATGAATCAGCTCAGAAGGGACTGTCATTGGAAGTGAGTGAGCAGGCTCAAAGTCAGGCTGTATTATGGTTCCCTGTCACTTTGGGTAAGTCTCTTAAACACATATTGTGCCTTTGAGCTCAGAAAGTGGGTATAACACCGCTGCCTGTCTCACTGAGTCCTTGAGGGGATGAAGTGGATCCAGACCCTGGGCCTGTCTCTCTGCAGGTGCCAGTCACTATCAGCCAGGGTGACATTTTCTAGAAAAGCAGGTTTTCAATAATCAGGTGCTCCTGGTGGCTTCTAAAGAACAAAGCTTCATTGCTACTTTACATAACATCAATTTTCTACATTGGAATCCCTCATCTTTTTAGTTTTGTTTTCCTCCTCCTTCTTGAATATAGAAGTGTGTAATATTTAAGCTTTTATAAAGGCATTTGATTCAGTCATGTATTCTCCCTGTGTTTGTTTTCTTTCATCCTTCTCCCTCCCAAATACACACATTGGATAACTTTATTATTCAGCCATAATGGAATCAGGTATTATGCTGCTGCTAGTCTTCTCCTGCTTTCCTTTTGGAAGACAAAATAAGATTAATAAATTATAATCATTTGTACATGCTTACCTTCTTTTGCAAGAAGACAGCATCTCATAACCTTTTAGGTTCATGTTAGTAATGTATTTCCAAAGTGTAAATGATAATGTTTACACACTTTGGTATATTAACGGGCTTTCACTTACGATTGCTAAATTTCTATTTGCCATGCTTAACCCTGTATTTTCTGCCTGACGTTAGAGAATTAGAGTGTGTTAGTCACATTCAGCCAGAATGTGTTTGTTTCCATAGTTTGCCTCACTGTTAGAAAGGGAAATTATGTGCGCCCTGCCTATGGTCTATTTAGAAGGTCCTAGGAAAGTAAATTGTTCTGAGGATTTGAGATGGGGACAGTGGGGGGAATCCTGTGGCACATGGGGACCAGAGCCATTAGAATAGCTAACACCTGGTGCTAACTTCTGTGAGCTGTGGGCTGCTGGCTCTTGGTGAACAGCTAAATGCTTATTGGCTTGACTTTAGTTTCTTAGCTGGAACCAACGATGATTTCAAGATTGAAAAAGAAGTGCTTGGGTATGTAACTGGGGATTATGGTCAGATCAGCAACCAGCTTATCCATTTTAAGTCTCCATTTAGCCAAAGCAGAACACATTTTGGATTAACTGCCTTTGGAGGTTATCTTGGCCCCTGCCACCTTCTATTAGTCTTGACTGTATCTCAATTTCAAAAAATAGCCAGTCTCAGTTTAGATTGAAGTCTTGTAGCAAAGGAGGATCTCTCTTTGCACACAGGGAAAGAGATTAAGGATCTGGATCATAGAGCTACTTAAAGGAACAATTTCTGCCCAAGTCCGTACAAATTTCTGACTATCAATTTGATTTAAGTCATCAGCCTGCTGACTCAGGCTAAGTCTTTTGGTGCTAATTGACTAACTGGATTAAGCATACAGCCAGAATGATTTTACTCACTGTTTCATTTGCCAGTGTCAATCCTAAATCTGATATGAAATGGGGCTGCAATGAGGATTTTTTAAAAATCCAATTTATTGAGTACTTAAAGGGAACTTCCTTTTAATTTTGCTTTTACAACAGAGTAGAATTTCCATGGAATAGATTGTGAGAGAAGTTGAGATGTTGATTCCAAGATAATTGACTTTTAAAAAAATAATTATTGTGGGCCTATGAATATTTGCTCTGCAATACTTTTTGAGAAATGAACATCTCTTTAAATGGAAATTTCAGATGTTAAACAACTCATTGGGGTGGGATGATGTATTCACTCCTTACAAACTAGTGTGTCTTGTAAGTAAACTTTCAGGACTTCATTAGTGATTGCTAGTCAAACAGAGTTCATTCAACAGAGATCACAAAAAACATTGATTGTAACTCCTCAAGCTTTCAAAGTGAACACAAACTTGTAAGATGAAGAAAAATGTCCTTTCTAAAACTTTAAAATTATTTTAAGATAGCAGCTCTTTCTTGGGGGCAAACGATACTAACCTCTTTTTCCATGACCTTTTATCAGGCAAATCCCTTGAGGAGAAGTCGGGGCTTCTTCGGAATGGTGCTGTTGTCTCTAAAAGGTGTGAGAAAAGGTAGTTGGGGGTTAAAGGCTGCTGTTTCTGTCAGCCCTGTGAAAAGCAGGTCTGTGGCTGTCTGTGAGGACTCGGACTCGCACGGGTGCTCTCTGTGGTCTAATTGCCCTCACGGCCTTTTCGCGCTTCAGGATGAGCAGTGGGCATGCTCGGATGACATATCCCCACTGTTTGTAAAGGCTCAGAGGTTATCCTCATGGTTCCTCCCCGCTGCTCTTTTTCTTACTCTCATCCCTTTTCCAAAAGCAGCAGCGCTCTACCCCAATTGTAAATAGAAATGAAGATCCTGGTAATCATTGCTTCAAAAGCACTTCACGTTCTTTCTCTCTTTCCTCTTTTCCTATTTTAATTAGAATTGCATCTGTCCATATCAACTGTGTGGATTTTCATGTAGTGCCGATATCTACCCTATTCTTTGTGTGTGAGTGGTCAGGTCTGTATAATTCATTGGCTTATCTCTAGTATAACAGTTCAGGCCTCAACAGAGCATTCTGAGATGGCCTCTTTCGACAGAGTTAAGTTGAAACATAAAGTTTCTTATCTCCAAACAATAACCATATGTGGAAAAATATATCTGGCTGGTATTCTGAACTGCACCCCATACTTGACATTGGTCCCATGCCTTTCACCTCTGCCCCATCTCTAGGTCACTAGTGTCTTTCTCTTTACCTTTGTGTTTATCAAAAGGGAAAGATGAGACATGGAATATCTACTTACTGAGTTTTTTTTTTAATAGAATGCAAAAAAATAAACCCAGAATGCAGTATTTTATTTCTAATTAAAATGATTCCAAAGTCAGTGTAAATCTGCCTACACTCAATAGCCCTGATGCCATAATGGGTACCTTAAAATATTTTATGCTTGCTGCTTGCACATACCTACTAAGTGTTCCACAAACATTTGTTGAAATATTGAAATTTGGTTTAGACATTTGAAAGCTTTGCCTAGAAAAAGGGGATCTATGTACTCTCTTATCACAGAGACTTAAAAAACCAGTCTTATTTTCATGGGTCTCAGATATCCTAGGTCTCCTTTCCTCCTTCACAGCTAGTAATTGAGTTCCAGGCTGTGGGCTCTGCTGCTGAATATTCACTTGTAATTTGCATTGAAATGTCAAATGCATTATTTGGGAATACTCCAGGTAACTTAGGAAGGTATTTAATTTAAAAACCTTCCTGAGGGGAAAAGCTTCGTCCACATCAAATGAAACAGGATGTGCCATAGAA
This sequence comes from Heterocephalus glaber, assembly GCF_000247695.1. The sequence goes on along the minus strand of NW_004624785.1, from coordinate 10,330,192 downwards.
CTTTTAGAAGTCAAGTGGACAAATAAGGTACTTAGAACTTCAAGAAAGGGCAGTGAAGAATTCCCATCCTAAATGGGAGAATCTGAAAAATATTTATTTCATTCTTACCTTATATACATAAACTCTAGATAAACATTAAAAGCAAATACTGAGATTACCAAATTTTGTGTCTGTATTAGTCTCCTCGGGCTGTAATAGCAAAATACCACACACTCACTGGGTGGCTTAAGCAACAGAAATCTATATTCTTATAGTTTTAGGGGCCAGAAGTCAGAGATCAAGGTGTTGGGAGGTTTGGTCTCCTGGGAGCTATAAGGAAGAGTCTGTGTTCCAGGCCTCTCTCCCTGGCTTTTAGAAAGCTGCCTTCACCCTGCATCTTCACAATCTTTCTTCAGTGAACCTGCATGCCTGGTGTATGTGTTCGTCCAAATTCTTGCTTCTTGTGAGAACAACAGCCCTATTGGATTAAAGCCTATTCTCAGGACCTCATTTTTACTTACCTCATTATGTATAAATGCACTCATATTTGGAGGTACTGGAGTTAGGCTTCAAACATATGAATTTGAGGGTGAAACAGTTCAGCCCATTACAATGTGTAAACTAGAAATTTTCTTGGAAACAGATGACCTAGGAAGTAAGTAAGCAGCAAGTACTTACCATACTGTGTTTGGACCCATCAGAATTGTGGCTCTCAAAGGAAGGTCTGCCAAGCCACATGGCAGTTGTCTTAGGTGAAATGGACCAAGTTATTCATAAACCAAATACTCTCAAACATTAGCCATTTCCACCATTACACCAAGGGCCCCTCCCTCTTATGACCTGTCAGTGCCCCTCATGTGCAGTATTAGATGCTCTAAAATGCATTCCTACCAGAAGGTTGCTGTGTGTAAAGATTCTGGGCACACACCATATAAATGTCAACAAGTTGTATTGGTAATGATTCATTGCTCAGCTCCCAACAGACACATTCATGTTATACCCTGTATAGCCATGTCCAGATAGAAGGGCTGGGTTTGAGAGCATGCCCCATCAGAGAAATGTGGTGTAACCTGGGATAGTTGCCATACATTTCCAAATCATGTTCTCTCTCTGTAAAGAGGATAAGAGAGGATAGTCAAATAGTGTGGGCAGGTGTCTTAGACCACTCGGGCTGCAATAACAAAATATGCACTAGATGGTTTGTGCACAGAGACATTTATTTCTCACAGTTCTGGAGGATAGAAGTCCAAGATAAAGACTGGTTATTTCTGTGTCTGGTAAAAGTCCACTTCGTAGTTTGTAGGTGATCATCTTCTTGCTATGATCTCAATAATAAAAGGGACAAGGGACTACTCTTTTTTTTTTTTTAAATAAGGGAACTGATCCTAGTCATAAGAGCTCCACCTTCATGACCTGATCACCTCCTAAAGATTCTACCTCTTTATACCATGACCTGGAGTGAAGGTTAGGATTTTAATATATGAACTTAGGGTGGGGTGAGGGTGGGAATGTGTTAACATTCAACCCATAGCAGGAGAAGTGAATGAGATCATATTATAAAGTACTGTACTTAGCATACTATAAGGGCTTCATAAAACTAAGTTTTAAAAATATTTCTTACAATTGTACCCTCAAATTTAAACCAAATTAATTATACCCCCTCCTCTATAGACACGTGATTAATAACAACATTGTCATAGAAATTGAACCAACCAACATGTTTGATTCCTTTCATTTCTTGGAAGCTGAAAGATGATGAGGAGGGGCCCCAAATGAAGTTCCTAAACAAAGCCAGGAAAGCGTACTTCTGGCCTCAGTAAGTCTTGGCATATCTCAGAAGAAAGATTGGAAAGAAGATCTTGAAAAGACCTTTGCTTTCTTAGGCTTTTGTGTGTTATCTGATGACTCTAAGGCTTTCTGGGAAGTCCTAAACCTTGACTGGGTCCCTAGGTAGCTGTGTGTGCTGTACTACAGAGGGGCTAACGACCGGCATTCAAATCCTATGCTTGCCCCTTTCTGGCTGGGAAAGTTCATTAACCTGTCTGAGCCTCAATTTCCTTATTTGTGAAATGAGACTTCAAATAGTGTTGACCTCAAAGGACCGTCATGAAAATTATTCTACACAAGTAAAAAGTACTTATGTAATGCAAGGGTAAACTTCTTGTGGAAAGGTTTTAATAAGTAAATGTTAACTGTTGTCATTCTTGCTAGAGTTAGAACTCAAACTATCAGTGTTCCTTTTCTCCTCTGGCTTTCTTTTCTTCTGGCTCCTCTCCCATTTCTCTCATCTTATTGTACCTCAGTCCTACAATCCTATCAAATAAACATATGTGAATTTAGTGGAAATGTTTTCAATACACAGAAATATCTTTCTATGGTCTGTTTTTTTTTATGTGTGGGTGACGAGCTACTAAAGGAGAATCAAGAGCCAGTTGGGAAATGGAAGAAGAAGGGGGGAAAGAATATGATAAAAGGGTCTAAGTTTGAGTGTTTAAAACTCCAGAAAAGAGAGGTGGCCAAGTGTACTGGCAAGCTTAGCTGCTATAGAGCCAGACAAAGTGTAAATCCCTTCTCCATCAGTGCCCAGCTTTGTGATCCAGGTCAAGTTACAGCCCACCTCTCAGTTTCCTTCTCTATAAATTGAGGGTGGTGATAATAATATTTCATGAGGTTATTATGAGGACTCAAATTGACATTTAGAAGACATTTAGAACAGTATTATACAATAAGCAGAATGCAAATATTGATTAATTTTTAAATGCCAGACTAGGTAAATGGAAATAAACTGCTCATAGTTCCCTCCCTAATTTTCTTTACATAGTGGTTAAAGTATAGGTTTCAGTTTTCAGACTTTTTCTTTCACATACCAGCTGGTAAAGAAGTTATTTAATACCTCCATTCCTTCATTTCCTCATCTATCTCATCTATGAAATGGGCATAAAGAATAGCAGTGCTTACCTCATTGTGAACATTAAGTCAGCATTATGTTAAGATGTTAGGAGGGAACTTGGCACAAAGTGTGTGTGTGTGTGTGTGTGTGTGTGTGTGTGTGTACGTATTACAGATGTAATCATAGATCTATATCAGCAAAGCTAAGGTAAAAGTAGTGCTGGACTAGACATGAGAAGACTTGTGTTCTCTTTTTCCTTAAACAAATACCACTACCTCTCCTGACTTTGGGGATCACTAGGGGTGTTTCCGGTTTGGCATTTTCGGGACCCTTGGTCCTGATAACAATCAGGATCATGCCTTGCATAGAAACTATCTGTTATTTAATTGGTTGGGAAGTGAAATGAGAAATAGAATGGAAGTTTTACAAATATAACCCTAACAACCATTTCAGGTTCGAGGCCAGTCTTCTGGTCACTTACAGGTTGTGCCTTATAAATGATCCAGTGTTTTAATCCCATTAATTCTTTGTGTTAACATCTTGTGTTTTTCCTTTGTACTTTCACCAGGAGAAAAAACTAGAATTTTGAGCTCCTACGCAGTCCATTGGGAAGATATTTGGGAGTTTACAAGCCCTAAAAAGACTTAAGTCAAAATGTTAGCTTCAAAATTAACCCCAGTGAGATAAATTCTAAGTGTGTTTTGATTCATATTTTGCTGTTCCTTTCTATCTGATAGATTGCTTTCTGCATAGGATAGAACTCAGGCTTTCAAGAGGTGTTTTTGTAGCTTTTCCTCCCCTATTACTTTAAAGAAACTATGAGCTTCTTTCCCTATTAGCTTAAGGGAACTGTTAGTATAGTTCCAGGACACTGCATTAAAAGAATATTTAGAGTATTATTTTAAAATGTGACAAAGAATGAAGAACAAATAGTTCTTCAAAGGAATTTTCCTAGAAGACCTATGAACTGACTGGGGTTAATATCTACAGGTAATGGCCTCTCCCAGTGGATCATTAATTCCCTGGAATTGGCCTGTGCTTCAATTGCTATTGCTTAAGTAAACAATAAATAACATCACACAGATATGTAATGAACTATAAAACGATCACTTCTCACCCTGCATTGTAGATCCGCCTGCAGCACATACAAGACTGCCTCCTATTAATCACCTCCCAACCTGATTGATTAGTTTCAATCAGCATCCTGTCCCCTACTTTCTTTTAAAATAGATTAATTCCATACTTATGAGGTCAGAGAATAAAAGCATGAATGTAAGGGCTAGTAAAAATGCTGTCTGTGCTACAGTATTTCCCTCCCCCCCCCCACTTTTCGTCTTTCTTTTCTTCCATCTCCTTCTTCTTGCATTTTCTGTTTCTCTGAAGCAATTAGTTGCATCTCATACTATGCCATAATAATACTAAGATTTGTCCTGATAATATTGGCTAGTGGAAAGTGAATTACTCTTTCAAGGGCAAGAGCTATTTTAATTTTGTTAATATGTAGAGTTTTATGATCTCCTCAGCACCTTCACCATTATTTTGCAGTTATCTTGTTTGACTTCTTCATAGCCTCTGACCCAAATGATTATTTTCTTCTCCACAAAACACTTTATTTGCTTGGCATCCATTCCCTCTTCATTCTCTTCCTACCTTGTTCGCTTCTCCTTCTCAGTCTGTTCTGTTGATTTTTTATTTTTTTAAAAATTGTGCTAAAATGTATATAACATGAGGTTTATCATTTTAACTGTTTAAAGTTCACAACTCAGTGGCATTGAGTACATTCACAGTGCAGTATAATCATTACTATTGTCTACTTTAAATCTTTTTAATCACCCAAACTAGGAATTTGTAATTATTAAGCAATGATTTGCCGGTCTTCCCTCTTACCACCCACAGTGGTAATATTCTGTTCTACTTTCTGCTTTTGTGACTTTGCCTATTATATACACTTTTCATAAGTGAAATCACATAAAATTTATGTTTAATTCTAGGTTACTTCGCTTAGCATATTTTCAAGGTTCACCCTCATTGTAGTGTGCACCAGAACTTCCTTTTAATGGCTGAATACTATTCTATTATCTCTAAATAATACATTTTAATATCCATGCATCTGTTAATGGGAATGTGAACTGTTTCCACCCTTGAGCTATTATGAAAAATGCTGCTCTGAATATGGAGTTAAATTGTTGGGTCATATGGTAATTCTATTTTTTATTCTTGAGGAATCACCAAACTTTTCCACAGTGACTTCTGCACTGTTTTTACTTTCATCAGCAATATCCTAGGGTTCTAATTTCTCTACCTCCTAATATTTGTTTTTTCCCCATTTTTTAATGGATGTGAAGTGACACCTCATTATTATTTCTTTTATTTTATCTTCCAAATTTGTCATCATTGGAGTACCTGGAGACTAAGTCTTCTTGCCTTCTTTTTTCCATCTACTTCCACTCCTTTGGGGATCTTCTCTAACCCTTGGCTTTAAATACCATCTACATACTGATGTATATTGCTCCTCATTAACTGGAGGATCATATATGCCATTGCCTAGTGGGCATTTCTGTTTGGATGTTCAGTGGCCATCTCAACAATAGAATGTCAAGAACTGAAATCACGTGTGGAGCTGCTCATTCCCTGACAACCATGAACCTGTTTCTCCCACAGACTGCCCTTATCTGCCAATGGCATCTCCATTCTACCAGTTCTTAGGTCTCAAAATTTGGGTTCACCCATGACCTTTCTCCTTCTCTGACCCTATATATCCATGGCAAGTTCTGTTGGTTCTACCTTTAAAACACACCCAGAATTTTGACTGGATCTGTGTTGCCACGGTACCTGCACTGAGAGGACTTCTCCATAAAATGTCCGCTGAACTTGCATATCAATCCCCTTAACCTACTCCATTCTCCAGAATGCTTGACAGCACATGAATTTTTAATTTTTGTCCCCTGAACTATATAATGTGAGAGCAGAAATTTGTTACATTTATCTCCTTTGCCTGGAATAGTATTGATTCTATAAAGAATTATTAAACTGATGATTGACTAATAGGTGAAAGATTTAGTATCTGTCCCCAAGGTGCAATAAAGTCAAGATTTTTATATATGTATATATAATATATATTATATATGTGTGTATTTATAATAATATAAATATACATATGTAAATGTGTAGATATATTTTCAACCTTCCTGGATTTTTTCAGGGGTTATGGATTTTGTTCAATTATATCCTGCTTCATCATGTGACCAAAATATGACTGAGCTGAAAGCAATTTTGCCATATGTTGGAGACTTTCCTTCAGAAGGAGAGAATATTGGTGTCTCAGCCATTTTCCTATCACTTGAGAGAAATATCCAAAACCCACAACTTAAAGGAAGAGAGCTTTATATTGGCTCAGTTTCAGTCCCATGGTCAACTGGCTCTAAAACAGAAACATCAGGGTGGAAGGGAACAGCAAAAGAAAGCTGCTCACTTCATGACAGCCAAAAAGCTGAGCTAAAGCAGCCAGAAGCAAGAATACAGCCCCAGTAACCCACATCCAAACAAGCCCTATCTCAGCACATTCAGCTACTGAGCTCTGATCAATGGTGAATTCACTGACGAGCACAACGCCCCATGTTCCACTCACTCTCCAAACACATGAGAGTTTTGGGGGATATTTTATATCTAAACCATAGCAGTTGGCAACCTACCTGATCAGAAGTTATTGTTACAAACATACATTATTTGGCAGAGACTACATTCAGTTTTATAGAAGCCCCCTTTGTTGAGGTCCTCCTCACATGTGGTTATTTGTTCTTTTGATATTGCTGTTCATTTGTTAAGAAAATTGTATTTAGTAAGAGAAAGGAAATACTGTTTTTAAAATTTGAAATGCATTTTGTAATTAAAAATTATGGCATATGAACAGTAAATAATTATATTATTATAACCACAGAATTGTTTTACATGTACTCATTATTAGAGATTCTATTAAATTTTAAGCTCTTTGAAGGCAAAACAATGCCTTGGGCAGCAACTCTGTATTCTCCCTTTACTTAATAGACACTCAGTAAATAATTGCTGGATGAAGATACCAAATTCTTTCTGCAAAGGAAAATTTCTCTTTTCCTTTGTTGGAGACAGATGTGGATTCAAGGTCTGACATTTACCAGCTGTGTGGTTTTGAAGAGATTTTTTTCTTGACACTTTATTAGTAACAAAGGGAATAGTAGGCTCCCAGCTCTTCCTACTTCCATGTAGGACACTTACCTTTAATTATATGTAAATGAATTACAAGTTGTGATGAAGATATTGATAGCATCCAATATGACTCTTATTGTAACCTATTATAACTCTTACAGTGTTTATTTTTATAGAATTCAAGAATAATAGGAAAGACACACCATATATTCAGGTAAAACAAACTAAGATTTTACCTTGAAGTGTTCCAGCCTCTGAGCAAGCATCCAGCCATATCTGTCTGCAAGCTTTGTCTCCTCTAATTATACTTTCCATTAGATCACACTCTCTTCACATATAGATTCTCTCAGAATTTTCATCTGTGTATAACTTAATTCTTCAAATATATATATATATATGTATGTATGTTTTGGGGGGGGGGTTGGTACTGGGGATCGAACTTGGGTCCTTGAGCTTGTGCAGCAGGTGGTGAAACCACTGAGCTAAATCCCCAGACCCCTTGAATTGTATTTTAAAGTTTAAAATCTCTCAAAAAAATATCCTCTAGTTCAATCCCTGGTACCAAAAAATAAATAAATAAATAAATAAAAATATGCTCTAAGTCTAGTATGAGTCAATTTTTTATAAACAAAGCATTGTGAAGCAGTCATTTTTTTTTTTTGGTACTGGGGCTCGAACTCGGGACCTTGGGCTTTCGAGGCAGGCAGCAGAAACACTGAGCTACATCCCCAGGCTGAAGCAGTCATTTTTGAGGAATGTTTAAATTCTGAAAATTAGAGAAACAGAAAAATCTTGTATCTAGATTATTTTAATTTGTTTTCTTAGAGTGAAATAATAGCTACAAAAATTTAAAAATAATGAACTTCATATAATAATAAGTTCCTTTTAAAGATTGGAAGCCACTCAGAGAAAAATATGACAATTTCATTTTTTGTGCTTTTAAAAACTTGATGGCTAGCTGGGTGTGATGGTGAATGCCTACAACTTAGCCTTCTGAAGGCGCAGGCTGGAGAATTCCAACTTCAAACCCAGCCTGGGCAGCTGAGTGACTTGGTGAGACCCTGTCTCAAAATAAAAAATAAGAAACAGAAAGGGCCGGGAAGGTAGCTCAGTGGGAAGGCCCTGGGTTCATTCCGCACTACTGCAAAAACAAATCCAAAACAAAAACCTTGGTGACCTATTTAATGGGACTTAGGACATTGCTGAACCTGACATGCCAATTCTCTTATTCCTTCATCATTATTCATCATTCATTCATTCAAATGCACTTTGGATACTTCATTGTTCTTCATGAACTAGTTTAGGCTTGTATTAAACATAGGAAAAATAGTTTTTGTTATTCATTATAAAGAAAAAAAATAAAATTCTTTCACTGGGCAACCAACAGAAAAGGAAAGACACACAGTATACAGACTCAATGTGTTTATAGTTTTCTGAGTTTTTAATTGTCCTAATTGTAAGCAATGAAAAATAATTTTGTCATGTGCCCTAAATTTGATGCTATGTCTGAGACCTTAAGAACAAACTTCCTTGTTGAATTTAGATCTGTACACATCATGACCCGTGGAGCCCTGTCGGAAAGCTCAGGTGACATATTTAGGTTGGAAAAATTCATCTGGCTCACAAGAGAACTCTCCAAGCTTTCCTTATCCGTATCATGTCAACAGTTCTGGGCCAGCTCTGCCACTTGTTAGTTTTGTGATCTTGGGCAAAAGCCTAGTCTCCTTTGCCTCCATTTATTCATCTATAAATAGAGATGGTAATAGAAGCATTGCCACAGAATTGTTGTTAGGATTAATGTAACATACACAAAATACTAACATGTCTACTATACTCCTACACTTCATATATATTATAAATAAATTGTCCATGCACATGTGTTTTAGAAATAGTGCCTGCCATTTTATATGTGCTCTTAAAGTATTAGCTGTGACATTAATGGTGATGGTGATGATGATGATGGTGTTCAGCACCTCCCAAGACATCAAAAAGAAAAAAAATGTCTGGTCATATTTTTTTTATCATGATGGGCAAGATAATAATAGGCAGAGGAAGATAATATACAATGCTCAGTGGAAGTGGGTTTTAATTTTATTGCCAAAGCATATTTATGTCTTTTTAAAGAAATGGCTCTAAGAACTGTTGATGCAGTGCATTCAAATTTAATAGTTCCACTTTATAAAATCCCACTGAGCTCTTTGAGATAAGAAAAAAGTCAACTAAAAAGAGAATAAATGGCCAGAAGTCACACATTGAGAGAGGTCAAAGAAAATAAATATGTTCAGTACTGGGCCTAAAGGTTGAAAAAGATTAATTTAAATGGCTCCACTTAGAGAATATGACAAAGTTCCAACACTTTATGGCAGGCACAGTATTTCATGCTTAAAAGTTGTGTTCAGATACATTCTTTCTTCATTCTCATGTAGCCTATATAGATGGGCGTCAATTATCAGCACTCAACTACAGCTGGAAAGGAGAATGTGAATATAGAAGATGCCATCCAAGTTAATGATGCTGTGGATTATAATGCAATAAAATAATAATCCATCTCTGCTCCTAACACAGTGCTTTTTAATTCAGCCATGACATCCTATCTGGAGATGTTTATCCTGCACTCGTCCTAGCTGTGGAAATTATTCTCCTGAATTCAGCAGGGGACTATCTGATGTCTTACCAATGGGATTGTATCATCCCTCATGATTAAAAGGATTATTTATTTGCTTACTCAAAATGGACTAATGGGAGACAGCAGAGGGCTTGTTTAAAAATCATGTGCCATGGCTTCCTAAAGCTTAAGGGAGAGAAACTAAAAGATATAAGTCCATTATATGAAGAAGCTTTTTATTCAAAAATTAAAACCTTCATCCAGCAAGTGGTCCCTAACTGATGAATTCTGAACTAGCATTAAACAAAAAATTGTTTTCCAGTAACATTCTGCCATTGTGTTTTGGCATCTCTTTAATCTAGGGCCTGTGAGAACAGTCTCATTCTAGCTGATCACTTGGGGAGATTTTTTTTCAGCGTGTGCATATGTGTGCATATGTGTGTGTGTGTATGTGTAGGTAATTGAAGTCTAAAATATGGACTTCTTTATGCTTAATTGGATATTAAAACAAAACCATAAGATTAAAAGAGCAATTAATTATTTCACTGCCTAGGGACTTACTTTACACTAAATGTGATGTTCCAGTTTATATACAATACAAATCTTCATATTATTTTCTGTTTCCTTTATTTGATCCAATAAATATAACAGTAATTATAAGGCTTCGTGTGGTCGAAACATTACTTAATGGCAGTTACTAAATATACTCTGAGATTTGAAAATTGAAAAATTCTCAGCACCTGGCTGTGATAGCTATGTTGTCATTATAAATATCAAGATTAATAATACACAAGAACATCAACCAAATAATGCAAGCATTGAACCTCAAAGTACATCAAACATTACCTAAAATTTAAACCTTTGTGAAATTTTTAATTTTGAAAATAATTATAGTCATTCTACATTTCACTTTCAGATTAACTTATAAGACTTCATTATGGGGAATATTTTATACAGATGTATTTTTCCTATGTTCTTCCAGGAAAAAAATTAATATTAAAAGAAAGCCAGTATACTAGACTGAATGTTGAATTAAGAATTAGAATATCTATATTTTTATCATGTGGCTGTCTTTAATATTTTATTAGGTTTCTTTATTTTTGAGTTATGTACAAAATGGTGTTGATCATATTTGTGAAGATTGTTTTAATATCCTAATTTATAAGATTATGCTACTCACAAATTAAAATTTTTTGTAAGTAAAAAATCAAATGTCCAAATATTCTGTATGGAACCACCAAATACCTGTTTATGGACAGTATATTAATGTATTAAAAAAAAGAAATTGAGGGCTGGGGGTTTAGCTCAGTGGTAATGCCACTTGCCTCGCGAGCGCTAGATCCTGAGTTCCATCCTCAGTACCAAAAAAAAAAAAAAGAGAGAGAGAATTTGAAATGAAATTCTCCTTTTAGTCTGATCGTTTGGTTTGTGCTACTTCTAGAGTCCCCAGGGAAGGGTAGGTCTGTAGTGGAAATCAGTCTCAGGAGGAGGAAATCCATAGGCCCAATGGCAGGTATGAGAATGGCATTTATTTCTCTCCTACTGTTCTCATTACCCTCACCTTGACCTTCCCTGAATACTTCCCGAACCCCTGCAAACAGTGGTAGAAGAGAAAATTACTTAGAAGTTATTTTTGTATGAAGCAAAATTAAGGTTTTAAATTGAGGAGATTTTTTTAAAATCAAAAACCAGTTTAATATCTTTCTTGCCTATACAAAGTGCAGATGTAATAATTAACTGTGACTAGCTAAATGACACACATATGTACAAACACTTTAACACTCTGTAAATTCTCTCTACTGGCATTATCATTTCATAAAACACATTTGAAATATTGTTTAGCCCACTTGTAGCTTTATTGTATTATCTGTCCAAACAATGCAATCTTATAATTTGTTTTATTACTATAAAAGCAAATTTTTCTCATTAACACTTGTGACATCTAAATGTGTGTTCTGTTTACTGCCAGACCCTCCTAACTTTACTGATATATTTTATATTAAGCTGCCTGATAAATTTGCAAATGCAGCAATGATTGCAGTGAATTGAATTTTAGAGTCCAGCCCCTGAATTTTTTCCTTCAAGACAATACAAATCATGCTGTCCAATGCCAGTGATAACTAGCCACCAGTCGAATTCTTTCCAATAAATACAAAGTTTCTAATGAGATGGTGGCTTTCCTTTCATAGGCTAGAGAAAATTGGCAATCTAGATCCACCCCCCTGAATTTTATTAGATCAAATGAATCACAGTCTGGTTTGCCAAGTCAATAGCTCTAGCTAAAACAAACTAGATTGTATGTTTGATTACAAACCCTAAAATTAAGGTAATAAAGAAAGCGTGTTTCCTTTTTAACTACTTGATTTCAAATGATCAAATGATTGTATTCAGTGATCAATTGATCATAAATTTTAAGTCAGAAATATTTTTGTTATTTTCATTAAATTGTTCAAGTAGATTATAAATTAATTGTCCCAAATTATTTAAGAGTTGAGAATCCCTTGCTGGGTCCGTATGCTCTGGTTATTTCTACCTATTTCTTAAAAAGAAGTATAAACAAATTGACCACCCCTCCCCAATATATCCCAAAGTCTGTAAGCTCCCTGCCATACCTGTGGCTCCTACAAGAGTACTTTTGTGCTTTCCTCCTGCTTGCCTTCCTCACCTACTTCAGTTCTTCTCAGAACTGGAATCCTGTCCTTGTACTCCTCATTGTCACAAGCTCATTTCTCGGCTCTGGATGTCCTAGACACTGTGCCTTGTCCACTGCTGCCCACCTGGCTTGATCACATTTGGTAGGGATCACTTCCAATTGGGCTACTAATATGCACCTGATTTCCTTGCCAAATTTTCAAAGGTCCATCTGATCTTTAAGTCCTGGCTGTCACTGCCAGATTCCAAATCAGTCCTGGTTTTGACATCACCCAGGGATGAACCTTCTGAGTCAACACTCAAAGCTGGACTTTTCTTTGATATGGAGAATTTTTATGGGAAGGAAAATTTTTAGAAGTGTACACACAAGCCTTACAGTTATGTCTAGCCTCTTACCCAAGATGAATATATAAATACTGTAGTGTGGTGACATTTGAGGAAATCCTTAATGAATGTAATGAATGAAAAGAATAAATGCTAGTGCTTAAAATAAAGACTTCTTAAGATACAAGGGCAAGTGATGAAGGGAAAAGAGGAATTGGTTATTAATGGTGTTGTTATATGAAAGTCTCAAGATAGTGTTAGTTTGATTTTTGCCAGATTATGACTTTTGGTAAATTCTTAATTTCTAAATTCAGAATTGAAAATAATAATCACTTCTTGAATTAGCCACATAATTGTAGTCTCTACTAGGTGGAATTCTTTGGGTGATTCTTGCAGTGATAGTGATGTGAACACAGATATCCTGGCTCTATCTAAGTCTGGCTAATCTCTTCCAGCCCACTAAATTGCCTCTGTATTTTCAGCAGGAATGTATGTTCATTTTTTTTTTTTACATTTTCTATTCACTTTGGAGGCTCCGTTTTAGAAAACTAAGACAATTAAATGTTGTAAAATGTCTCCTAAGCCTATGCATCTCCAGCTCTCTTATTTTTAAGATGTTTCCCAAGTGTCTGCCTATTGTTTTAGCAGATGTGGATAGCTTTATAATATTTACATCAAATAAGATTTGAAATATCTGGTTTTGATGCACTGTTATTGCCTATGCTTTTTGTTTATTTAATTGGTAACATTCAATAATAATCTATTATCCTTGAAAAACACTATTTTTTAAATTGGAAGCTTGTATTATAGTTATGTTATTTCCATATGGATGAATAGAATGATCTTCAGTCTAATTTATTCATCTGGAAACTCAAAATTTCATTTTGTGAGGCGAATATAAGCTCATATACTCTTGTGTGGTAAATTTAAATGAATATTCTCATTGCTTCAGAATATCTCATGCATACCTAGTTAAGAGACCTTGAAGCAAAATTGTCATTTCTGAATTTCATCACGCAAAATGTGTATTTTCTTTGCCTTCAAACTTACTGAAAGGAGAAGGGCTGATGTGGAATTTTTTTTCTCTGGCATAGAGACCAGCAGGCTATTAATATATGAATGACATAGTTTCATTTGTGTGTCCTAAATTATATGAGTTGGCCGCATTTTGATGTTATCTAGTATTAGTGCCAGTGTTTTTTGGATTTATTTTGAAGTCATTTACTCTTTTGTAAGCGCATCAACACAGGAGGTGGGAGTGATGGGGGTCCTGACTGAGCATCAGCTGGCCTGAAATAGTCCAGTGTATTTGACTTGATAATTTTTTTTCTTGTATTAAATTCTTTTATTGGTACATTGTAGGTATACAACACAATTACATTTCTCATTGGGAATTGTACCTTTACATAATGCATCTTGGTTCTTATTTTTTCCCCATTCCTAGCCCTCCCTTCACCCCCTCCACCCTTCCCTATTTACAAAGACTTTATTTCCATTTTTTCCATTTCTCATCATTTTTCCTTTCCCTTCTTTCCTTTCCCCTGCCCCTCCCACTACCCCTACCCCTTTGGACCTTTTCTTCCTATTTTACATTTTCGATTATTCATTCTAATCATTGGTACATTTTAGGTATACAATAGAATGACATTCATCATTGGAAATTTGCACCTTTACATAGTCTCTCTTGGTTCTTATTTCTCACCCTTGCCCAGCCCTCCCTTCAACCCCTCCATTCCTCCCTATTTACAAAGATTTTGTTCCTATTTTTCCATTTTCTCATATTAATCCCATTGCCTTCTATCCTTTCCCCTATCCCTCCCACTTCCTTCCCCTTTGCCCCTTTTCTTCCTATTTCACATTACCTTTTATACATTTAGTCCTTATTTACACTTTGTTTCTCACACCAGAGAAACTATTCAGTATTTACACATGTGTGTCCTATTTATTTCACTTAAGAGTATTGCCTCAATGTGCATCCACTTAGCTATAAATGTCTCTAATTTCTCATTTTTTATGGCTGAGTAATACTCCATTTTATTAAAAAACCACATTTTCTTGATCCAGTCTCCAGTTGATGGGCATTTGGGCTGTTTCCAAGTTTTAGCTATTACACACTGTGCTGCTATGAACATGGGTGCACATATATCACTGTGGTATGATTCTTTTAAATCTTTGGGGAAGATCCCCAGCAGTGGAATAGCTGGGTCAAATGGGACTTCCAGTCCTAGTTCTTTGAGGTATCTCCATACTGATTTCCACAGTGGTTGCACCAGTCTACACTCCCACCAGCAGTGGAGCAGGGTTTCTCTTTCCCCACAGCCCCGCCAGCATTTGTTATTGGGTGATTTCATGATAACAGCCATTCTTTCTGGAGTGAAGTGGAATCTCAGTGTTGTTTTCATTTGCATCTCTCAAATTACTAGTGATGTTGAACATTTTTTCATGTATTTATTTGCTATTTCTACTTCTTTGTCTGAGAAATGTCTGTTCATTTCAGATGCCCATTTTTGGATTGGGTCTTTAAATTTGGGAGGTCTGATCTTTTTAAGTTCTTTATAGATTTGAGATAGTAGAACTTTGTCTGAGGAAGAGCAGGTGAAGATTTTTTCCCACATTGTGGGTTGTCTCTTCACACTGCTGGTGCTTTCTCTTGCTGTGCAGAAGGCTTTTAATAAGAAGAGATCCCATTTGTTGATTGTTTGTGCTAGTTCATGGGCAACTGAGGTTTTGTTCATAAAATCTTTTCCTACACCGATGTCTTCAAGGGTTCTACCTAACCTCTGTTCCAACTGGTTCAGAGTTTCTATTTTAATATTTAGATCTTTAATCCATTTTGATTTTAGTTTAGTGCATGGTGAGAGATACAGGTCTAGTTTTAATCTTTGGCAAGTACAAGCCCAATTTTTCCAGCACCATTTATTAAAGAGGCTATCTTTCCTCCAGTGAAGGTGTTTGGCTCCTTTGTGGAAGATGAGATGGCTGAGTGTGTCTGGTGTTGTTTCTACATCTTCTAATCTGTTCCACTGGTCCTCAAGTCTGTTTCTTTGCCAGTACCATGCTGTTTTTATCACAGTAGTTTTGTAGTATAGTTGCAGGTTGGGGATTGTGATACCCCCTGCCATGTCTCTGTTACCTAGAATTGCTTTTGCTATTCTTGGTGTCTTCTTGTTCCAAATGAATTTTTGGATTGTTTTCTCGAGGTCTATGAAGAATGCTGCTGGGATCTCAATTGGAATTGCATTAAATCTAAATAGCAGTTTTGGAAGTATGGCCATTTTCACTATATTAATCCTTCCTACCCAGGAGCAGGGGATGTCTGTCCATTTTCTGATATCATCTTCAATCTCTCTTTTCAGAGTGCCATAGTTTTCAGAGAAGAGGTCTTTGATTTCTTTCGTTAGGATGATTCCTAGGTATTTCAGTTTTTTGGATGCTATTGTGAAAGGAATTATTTGCCCTATTTCTCTCTCAGTGAGTCTATGACTTGATAATTTAACCAAAGACATGACCAGCTGAACTCTGAAGAGAGATTGATTCCTTAAAATATTGAATGACCAGCATTTAAAATTTTTGCAAGAATATTTACCTTCAGTCTTGGTTACCTGGAGTACAGAATTAAATAATTTCATAAAAGTTCACTGGAGGAGAAAAATAATGTACCACAGGAAATCTAACAGTATAAGAAATTTAGCCAAGAGTTGTGATGCAATGTTAAGCAAATAACCTTCAAAAATTATTCTGATGGGTTTATCTGCATGTGCCTAGAAAGAATCTACCATCTGTGGCATGGACTACAATCATAAAAAGTTTTGTTACAAAAAGGTTTCAATGATGTAGCTAATTTACTCTTACCCATTGCCCATGGAAATGGAATGAAGCCTCGTTAACCTGAAAGAGAATGGATGTCCTCCACAGTAGAGGACAGCGCCTTTAAACAGCAGGTGCCAAGTCCTCAAGGTGTATTTCTCTCACCTGGGGTGAGAGATTCCTAAAAACTATTTTATAAATCTTACTTTTTGATGATCTTTGAAATTGAATTTGGTTGAGCCAAAGCCTTTATCGCATTGAATTTTCATATAAGTCAACAACCAGCAGGCATAAATAAAAATTAAAGAGATCTACAAATAGAGCACTAAGGAAAAAATCCACTTACACTGCACTTGAATACTGCAATCAGACTGAGTCCTAAATTGTCATCGACAGGTTTCTCAGTGTAGTCAGTAATGATAACATCCCACGGTGGCAGCAGAGAGGAATTTCTTGCTGTAGCTGTTGTGACCAGTTTGTATTAAGATGAAATGTTTTCATGAGAAAAATGTATATGTGGCATATGTGGACAGTTTTATAATATTTGCATCAACTAAAATTTAGAATAACTTGTTTTTATATGCATGCCTTGTTCTTTCTTCTGTTGGATACAAGAATCTTTTATTTCCCTCTGCTTGTTCAAGTATGGACTAAGCATAGATTTTTCTGAAACAACATTTGGACAGGATATTTTGATCCTGGGTTTTATAGTATCATTTTGTCCTTGTTAAACAGAACATTTATACAGTGGAAGCAGAGTAAGTGAAGACAGAGTAAGTTAAGGACACTCTCACTAGCAACATACCTCATTGGACGATTTTCAGGTGTCATTTGTTGCTTTATCAGCTTTCAAAGAAGAGCATATTTGTCTTACATCTGCATTTGGTAAACATTACACAAATGGTTAATAAGTATTCTTTCAATATGAAACAATAATTTGAAAAAATCTGCTTGGATGTCAGCCCCAACAGCTGAGCTTGATATTTGATTAAGGAATAAGAGTTGCATGAATGAGTTTATTGGAAATGGCAGACGCTGAACTGACAGATGTCTGCCCTGAAGGTTTACAATTCTAAATCTTTTGTTTTCAAAATATTTGGGGTGTAATGTTTATATTACAATAGAACCCTATGGATATGTAAGTGCATCCCTTTATTATTAAGGCTACCTAAATTATGTTGAAAACTAATGACAACTGCAGAGAGTTTATACCACCACTAAAATGTACACCAAAATGCTAAACGAGGATAATACTGAAGAGTTTGTGATATCATTTTCTTGAGTATACATATACATTAATGTAAATTAGTATATTGAAAGAGAAATGAAAGTTGATCATAAAATTAATGATGAAGTATTTGGAATTATTTTTCCCTGGAGGCTGCTAGAAATTTTTAAATGTGACTATAAATAAAAAGACCCTTTTAAAAATATAGTCACACATCAATGCTAATACCAATAGGAATCTATCTTTTTTGGATAAAAATTTGTATATACTTTTAAAATAAAAATTTCCAATTCAATGTAGTGACTTTCAAGAGGTGAAAGGATAAGGTGAAAATGTGTGATGTTTTTAGAATAGTTTTGGAAAATATTAAGGAGTGCATGAATATTAGCGCTTTTAACAGAAATATAAAATGCACACCACTGACTTGCAAAAGTAATTTCTTTTGATTCAAGGTCCACTGAAAACCACTGCCCCAAGCACAGCTGAGTGGTATAACTTTATAACTACACTTGCTACTCATAATTTCCTCCTGAATTTTATTGTTGAAATAAGTTTTAGATGATTTTTATAGTGAGCTTTTATTTTAGAATACTTTTAGATTTGAAAAGTGCCATTCTATATACCCCACACAGATTTCCCCTATTACTAATATCTTATGATTTTGATATATTTATTATAATTAATAAATAACTCAATATATTATTATTACCCTAAAGTCCATACTTTATTCAGATTACATGGATTTTTACTCACTGTCCTTTTTATGTTGTAGGGTCCAATCCAAGATGCCACTGCACCTTTAGTCATCCTTTAATCTTAGGCTCCTATTGGTTGTGACAGTTGCTCATACTTTTCTTGTTTATAATGAATCTGACAATTTTGAAAAGTATTGGTCAGTTATCTTGTAAAATTTCAATCCTTTGACTGTGATTAGTATGATATTTTCTCATTAGGAAAATGCAAATTAAAGCTAAGAGGAGATGCTACTCTACACCTATTATAGTGCTTAAAATCCAAACAACTGACAAAACCAATCACTGGCAAGAATGCAAAGCAACAGGAACTTTCTATCATTCCTGGAGTCAATGCAGAATACTACACCTACTCTGAAAGAAAATTTGGCCATTTCTTACAAAGTAAACATAGTCTAGCCAAATTATTGATGCAGTAATTGTGCCCCTAGGTATTTACTGAACTGATCTGAAAAGTTAAGTCCAAAAATTGACACACAACAATTTGTAGAAGTCTTGTTCATAGTCATCAAGAACTAAATGAGTGTATACACAAATGGTATACAATGTATACACAAACGGCACATCCATATAATGGAATATTATGCAATGATTAAAAAGGAATAAGTAGAGCCCATCTAAAAGTAACAATGAATCTCAAATTCATAATATTTATACATATTAGTAATATTTATACATAAGTGCATATATACAAATTCACACTCTATTTCCATATCTTCTTAGCTGAGAGAATCTAGAAGCAACATCACAATTACAACAAGCATACCTAGTACTCAGATCTTGGTTGCTAATTCCATTTTCTAAAAAAGAATCAAGAATCCCTAGGTAATGAGTGATATTGAGGCCAGAGCAGGAAATTTGCAAGATGAGCCCAGAGTAGTTTATAATAAGAAATTGTGAAACTGCTCAAAAAATGACAGTGTCATCAACAAAACCCGAAACTAACAGCAATGATATGGAAAGTCAAAGGGACACAAGAACCAATTCAAAATGCTCCAAATGGCCAAAGACGAAATAAGTGGAGGGAGAAAATAAAGCAGATATATTGGATTGTAACTCAAAGCATAAAATAAGTATCTATGAGTCTACATTGACATAAAAAATTGATTAAATAAAGGAAGAAATGGGTGAAGAATAGACAAATCTTCCATGCAAAGAATTTCAAATACGGTCGGGGATTTAGCTCAGTGGTTCTGCCACCTGCCTTGCAAGCACAAGGTCCCAAGTTCGATCCCTGGTATCAAAAAAAAAAGATTTCAAATAATTTATGTAGATAATTCACACTCAAAGAAGTAGAATGTACTTCCCTATTCTTCAAGTGTAGGGTTCACATAATGATTTCCTTCCAAAAAGTGCAGTGTGGGAAAAAGGAAACCGCAGTGGAGAAACCTGACCATCACTTCACGAGCCAAGTGATCATGATCAGCAGTATTGTTGAGTCATGTTGATAGCAGGTACCTTTGATGGGATGTGATAAGAATGAACTTTTCCTATTTAGTCCCTAAAAACTTATAATCCCAGTATAATTATAAGAAAAACATCAGAGAAGTCCAAAATTGAGGGACATTCTATGAAATGCCTGACTACTACACCTCAAAACTGTCAAGGTCATCACAATCAAGGAAAACATGAGCAGCTGTCAGCTAGGAGGAGAATAAGACCACATGAGGACTAAATGTCATGTGATATGGATGAGACTCTGGAACAGCAAAAGGACATTAAGTAAAAATAAAGTCTGGATTTTAGTTATTAAAATAAATTTATACATCTATATACAATTGTGCATGTGTATATGCCAATCTCCATACCAATGTTCCAGTATCTTTTAAAAATTTTTACTAGGACATATTTTCAGTACGTAATGATTACATTTATCTTGGAGAGTTGTTACATGTAAATAACACATCTTAATAGATGTATCTTATTTACAACTGGGTATCATTCTATTGTATGGATGGGAAATAATGGAAACCATAAGGAAACAGACATTTATAGGTATCTATTTGGGTTGTTTCAATTTTTTCTTTTAATTCTTGTTGACAATGTTAACTACAGATATTTTTGTACAAAAAAAATAACTGTATTTCTTTGGTTCTATATTGGGCTCCTAGCTCTGTTCCCTGGTTTTTTCTTTGACCCATACCACACTGTCTTGGTTATTGTAGGTTTACAGTAAGTCTTAAAATTGTATAATGTGAGTTTTCCAACTTAGTTCTTTAATACTATGTTGAATATTCGAATCCCTTTGTCCTCCCAAGTATATTTTAGAGTCAGTTTATATCTACATAATGACCTACAAAAAGGCTTATTAGTTATTATTCCTTTTCAATTATTATATTTGATTCTCAGCAATTGTTTATGGATCAACAATTTGAGTCTACTCTCAAAAATTTGCCCCGTGGTGAGGGTATTTATCTTCAAAGTATCCAAGCAATTGCAATATTATTGCAAAAACTGTGTCTGCCATCCCAAGATGTTTTCTTTAATAAATGATACTTATTTGAATGTATAAAGTTAAAAATTTAAATATTTAAATCTTATTATTCTTTGATAAACATACAATACAGTGGTTGTAAACCCTACCCCCAGGATATTGGGGAGAGTTAAATTAGACTGCTGATAAGATTTAAATATGTTTAGCATTTTAAAAGTATTCCGTAAATATTAGTTATTCTTATAGTTAACCCATTTTCTTATTTTAAAAATTTTGTGTAGAATTTAACCTTGCATAGCAGTCTGCTACAAGATTTATCAAATCTTAAACTATTTTTTAACATTGTATACTTTTAAAACACAATGCTGCATAATATAAACAGCCTTACTGCCATATAAATGCATTTAATTTTACCTTAGGTGCATTAAATATCTGTAATGTTAAAGTGAATGTATTTTGAGAATGTATTCAATTTTTCTTAAAAGCATAACTTTGAGACTATGTAAATACATACTTTTAAATACGATAAGGTTATGAATATTGAGAACTTGTACAGATTTATCCATTTAAATGCTCGCTAATTGGAGTTTATATGATATGTTCATACTGGTTAAGACATAGGAAGCATACTAACTAAATGCCCATGAGCCATAAAATAATTTTGCGAGATTTCTTCTAGTGTTCTCACTAGTGGAATGGTTTCCCCTTTCAACATGTTATTCTTGGGCTCACTTACTCCTCAGCTTTCATGATGACACTAACACCAAGAGCAGCTACAGCAGTGAAATGGGAAGAAATGAAAACTTCCTTTCTACATAGAGGGACCATCATATAATGGGTGTTATCTATATAATACCAAAACATTCACCACACACCAGAAACCTATGATTACAGGAGTCCCTGTACAACAAATTAACACATACTATGATCACATTCTTTTATTTTTTAAAAAAGGATCTCAAAAAGATTTTTGTCCAAGTAACTATTGGAAATAGCATCATTAGGAGGTGAATGTTTACTATTGAAAATCTAATATGTTGGGCATGGTAGTGTACACCTATAGTCCCAGCATTTGAGAGGCTGAGGCAAGAGGATCACTGTGAGTGCTTGACCAACTTAGGCTCTATAGTGAGTTCAAGACCAACCTAAACCACATAGTGACACCCTGTCTCAAATACATACATACATACATATGTACATACCGAAAGAGCTATTAATCTTTGAAAATATCACCAATTATAATTGTCCTTTCCATGACTCAAATTAATAATTAATGTTTACAATATATTGATACAGGAATTACAATATTTAAGTAAGGTACGTGTATATTGTAACAAGTATCTTAATTCTCATAAAATGAAAGAAAATATTTTAAGTTTTTACCCAGTTGAACTACAACTTATTTTACCTTTTATTTAATTTCAAAGTTAAAGTTTATGATATACTTGTGTCTTATTGTATTTATTAAAATTGAGAATACAGAAGTACATTTTTGTTTTTAGTATAATTACTAGAAAGAGGCTTATTCTCCCACATGTTACTCTATATAGCGTCTAACATTGAAGCATGATATGGCATGAGCATTATTATTGTCCACATATTTTATAATTATTAAAAATTCTGACAAACTAGACATTGTAGGACAAATAAATGTTTTTATTTTATGGGTCCCAAATTTTATCACTTCAAACCATTTTACTTAACAGTGATATTTTGAGTTTCTTCTACTTGTGCCAGTAGTCTTTTTGATGTCAATTGCACAAGAACAAATGAATGAAATGAATGTTTTACTGTAGCATCAAAGTTCCCTCTGCTTAATTTTTATCTCCTACTGTAAATTATCTGCCAGACAGTAATAAAATGGTTTAGAGTTGAAGAGCTGAAAAGCTAAAAAGAGAAAAAGACAGAGGTGTCTTGCTTCTTAAGCTGAGTAACGTTATGAGGTTACTCCTTAACAGCAATGTAGAATGTTGAATTTTTCAAAGCTTAAAATGATTGGCTGAGATATTAAGCTGCTTTGCCAGCTGTTCAGAAAATGGATTGCTCCCAGCATATAAATAAGTACTGTTATGTCTCTATAAAATCCTAGACCTTGAATGGCATATTTGATTAGAGTGAAATGAAAAAGAAAGAATTATTATAAACAAGAAGCTGAGATTAAAAAGATGTATTCAGTAACTACCTATGGTGAGTTAAAATAGTCTTTCCATGAATGAACACAGAAATTAAATAAAATACTTGCAATCTTGAAGGTACTAAAACATAGACCTTCATGCAGCTCAATTGTACTCATGGTAATCTCTCCATCTTATCCCCTGCCAATGGAGTTTATTGCAAAGGAGAGGCAATCACACGTCAGTTTAAGAATTTCTATCCCAGTTTTATCAATGTAACATCTTTATTGTCTACTTGTATGATACTTGCTAAGAGAATTTTTCTTCTGCTCTGGTAATATTAATTACTGACCAGATGCATCAAATATGAGCAGGATAGCTTGTGAATACCCATGAACAGAGATAGGATCTCCAATTCCCATAAGAATTGGCAGTGGGTGTATTGTTTTTTTCAATCGCACCCATTGACCCACTTGATCTCAGTCTGTGTTTATGTACAGCTAATGTTACTCACTTCTGTTTATGTTACCTTGTAGTAATGGACATCCAGTTTCCTTTATTGAAATAATAACAATTAACTGACTTGAACAGACCTACTTTAGGGAAAATTGGCCATTAAAAATGAGAGTTGATGACAAGAAAAGTAGAAGAGTGAAAAAAAAAGTCTTTAAATCAGTGGATTGTTTCAAGCTGGCAAGCATTTATTGAACATTGAAATTGTGTTACTAGCTTCACATTTGATCCTGAAGACATACACAAATATGCAGAGGAAAACACAGGAATGTCTTTTCAATAAGCTCAACAAGACATCTCGAGGAAAGGTTGTAATTTGTTAGCAGTAAGGAAAAATGTGGGCTAACATCTGAAACATTTAGAAATTTCTCAACACAGTCACTGAGGAAATAGAACAAAATTAACTCAGGATTCACTGACCTGAGATCAAATGAGAAGTGAGAGATATAAAGTAACAAATCCACTTAAAGTTCTGAAATTTAAGAGGAAAAGAATAGTCTCATAATAAATACCCTCAGGTTATACTGCTCCATCTTGGTGTCATCACTGTGATCAGCCACATGGGTTCATCTGTGGACCATAGCAGGCAAGAAACCACCTGTGTGGTTGGGACTTGACAACAGTCAAGGAGGGAGGGATCAGAGGGAGCCAGAAGTACTACTGAGGATGGAGCCAGATCCAAAAGGAAGCCAGTCTAAGAGATGGTGATGCACACTGGCTCTTCACATAGACTCACAGTCCGCTGGTGGGTGAATCAGTGGGCTATGTTTATGCCAATGAGCCAGCCTTTGACCAGATTGAAAACCTATGCAGCTAGATCAGCATTTAGAGTCACCAAGAGAAATCCACTCCAATATACAGCCAAAGACCAGGATTTTACAGTAAACACACACACATACACACACACACACACACACACACACTCATATGATGTACTTGCTGCCACTTTTATTCATATTCTCCAAACTCCATCATCTGTTAGAGTAAAGATACTGATAGAAATATCAGATGCCTGGGTTGTAGCATCTTTATGTGGTGCCTAGTGTCTGTTTTGACTCATTTTGGCTTTGGGAACCTATTCCTTTTGTCTGCTCCCAGAACAGAGCCTCTCTGCCATGGTCTGGCCTCTCTGGTCTGCACATTTCATGGTTTCTAAGCCTTTATCTGATATACTCTGCATAACTAAACCCTTATCAATTAAGGCCCAATTCTAATTTTCCACATTTCTTTGCTCATAGTGTTTTTTGTACACTCCGCTTAGAGCAATTTTTTTTTGCTTAAATTCTTTTATTGGTACATTTTAGGTATACAGTACATTTACATTTATCATTGGGTGCTTGTACCTGTGCATGATGTATCTTGGTTCTTACTTTTTCCCCATTACCTGTGCACGCTTCACCCCCTCCACCCTTCCCTATTTACATAGACTTTATTTACATTTTTTTCTCTTCTCATAATTTTTCCTTTCCCTTCTTTCCCTTCTCCTTCCCCTCCCACTTCCCCTATCCTTTTGGGCCTTTTCTTCCTATTTCAAATTACCAATTATTCATTTTAATCATTTTAATCCTTATTTACATTTTCAGTTTCTCACACTAGTGAAACTATTCAGTATTGACACATGTGTGTCCTATTTATTTCACTTAATAGTATGGCCTCTAAATGCATCCATTCAGCTATAAATGTCTCTGGTCTGTGATTCTTTATGGCTGAGTAGTACTCCATTTTATGAAAAAACCACATCTGCTTTATCCAGTTTCCAGTTGATGGGCACTTGGGCTGTTTCCAAGCTTTGGCTATTACAAACTGTGCCGCTATAAACATAGATGCACATATATCACTGTGGTGTGATTCTTTTAATTTTGGGGGGAAGATACCCAGCAGGGGAATACCTGGGTCAAATGGGACCTTTAGTTGTTTGAGGTATCTCCATACTGATTTCCACAGTGGTTATACCAGTCTGCACTCCCACCAACAATGAAAAGGGGTTCCTTTCTCCCCACAGCCCCGCCAGCATTTGTTATTGGTTGATTTCTTGATAGCAGCCATTCTTTCTGAGATGAGGTGGAATCTCAGTGTTGTTTTCATCTGCATCTCTTGAATGATCAGTGATGTTGAACATTTTTTCATATGTTTATTTGCTGCTTTTACTTCTTTGTCTGAGAAATGTCTGTTCATTTCAGATGCCCATTTTTGAAGTTGGTCTTTGAATTTGGGAGGTCTGATTTTTTTCAGTTCTTTATATTTGCTAGATAGTAGTCCTTTGTCTGAGGTACAGCTGCTAAAAACTTTTTCCCACATTGTAGGTTGTCTCTTAGCTGCTTAGAGCAATTTTTAAGATTCATCCATGCTCAGCACCATGCCATCCTCTCACCAATGTTGAGTGTTATGGACTTAACTATGTCCCCCAAATTCATAGGTTGAAGTTCCCTCTTTCTCCCTCTCCCTCTCTCCTCACTATGTGAGAATGCAGGAGAGCAGGAAGAGGGCCCTCAGTATGAAGTGAACTAAATCTTGAACTTCTCAGGCTCCAGAACTGTGAGAAATAAATTTGCTGTTGAAGCCCCGCAGTCTATGGTATTTTGTTATGACCTAAGCAGCTAATACAAGAGGAAGTTATATATGAAGAAAATAAGACTCAGAGAACATAAGCACATTGTTTAAGAATTTAGCTAAATAGCATTTCATTTTAATAAACTTCTTTTCTCTTTTCACTATGCCATACTGCATTAAAAATCTGGTAATTTCTCTGATCCTCATACTAAACATTTTATTCCTGAAATAGAGGATGGAAAGGCATACCATGGAAGTTTGTATAAGTACACTGTCATGTTCACACAACAAATCACCCAACAAATGCATTTCCCAGAATGTGTCACCATTGTTAAGCAATGCATGCTTATATTTGTCATAGTGTTTTGTCATACTTTACATAAATGAATATATGTAAGCAGGAAAATAGAAATAAAAGTCTGGTTCTTATTTTCCCCTCAGCTACTTTTTATGTTTTGTGTGTCACTCCTCAGAGCACGGTGATGGGGCCTGGGACCACAGGGGGACCACAGGCCTCCACCTACCAGGCCAACTACTCAGGACCGTGGCTGGTGATTGTGTCCTGTACTTCCTGTGGACTCCAGGAAGCTGAGTCTTAATTTTCATATCACTACAAGTAAGAGGCTATAGTCTGAGAAATATTCAGAACTAGCTTTACGTCTCTAGGAAGTAGCTTGTTTAAATCAGAGTTTTGAGCATAATTTCAGCTATTTTATTCTCCCAGTTAAAAAATAAGTAAAATATGGGCCGGGGATTTAGCTCAGTGGTTCCACCACCTGCTCCGCAAGCACAAGGACCCAAGTTTGATCCCCGGTACCAAAAAGAAAAAGAAAAAAAATAGGTAGAATATAAAATGAATGGAATCATCATAGTTCTTTTAGTGTTATTTCATCAGCTGTCGATAAACCTATTCATCTTTTGGTTTGTAACAGCTCTGCCTGAGTCAGCAGTCTGACGTACAAATGGTAACGATGGCAGAATAATACCCTTTCTTTCAGAAAGTATGTGGCCCAAACCAAAACCCGGTAAACTCGTATGCAGCAGGCCTTTAGAAAGAAAACAATTCTGCCAAACTTGCTTCATATTTGTAAAGGACTGAAATGAACTTTATGCTCTTAGGATTTAGTTTAATGGATCTTGGATTCCATCTATAGTGTGCTATGACAAAAAATAGAACATCTTACAGTAAAATGGACAATTGTTACTTGCCTCATAGATCTGCCCTGGAGACCTATGTTTATCTTTTTTGCCATGTGTAAAAACGAGGTTTCTGTTTTATTTCTCATATATACATTTTTTCCTCCATTGTCTCTCTATAGCAGTTAGTGTTTTCACAATCCAGAAGTCTCAGTGCTTTACCTTCAGGTGGATATTTAGGTCTTGAAAGTTGGTTCTGGGACAAATTACATGTCTCTATCTGTGCTAGCCTGGATGGGGCACTGTGCGGAATGTGCCACATAGCTGTGCCCTGGAATCATGGTGACTCGATAAAATGGAGTTTCTAAGGCCAATGTCATTTGGGAAATTTTTAAAAATCAGGGAAAATAACATTTTAGATCACCTTCTTTTTAAAGCACAAATGCAGTATACACAAATATGGAGGTAAAAAATAATTGGAAAACCAATTAATTACAGGATGGGATAATGAAATTAAATCTGGTGCAATGCTCTTCATTTCTCCAATTTGGCATATGGCTATGGAGGTGTTGATTTCACCTTCCCTTTGGATTCAGGTTGACAGGACAATTTCCTAATGCCCTACATCTCTCAGGGTAACCTTGGTGGCATGGGCATTTGGAGCTGGATCATTCTTATTATGGAACTTGCCCTGTGCATTACAGAATCTTTAGCAGCATCTCTGGCCTCTACTAAGGGGATGCCAGAGCACTGCTTCTCACACTCCTGCTATGACAACTTACAGTGGCTCTAGACATTGCTTAATATCCCTGAAAGTGCTCATTGTCACAACAGTGACAGGGAAAGAGGACAGCAGTGTCATTTGGATGATAGAATTGACTGGATTCTATAGAAATGGATGAAGGACATATTGCTACACAGAAAAGATGCAAGATGAGTTTTAGATCTCAGAATGAGTAGGTGGATTACTTGGCAATAATGAGGAACCAGCAAACTCAGCTAGGAGCTTCCCTGTTGCTAATGAGTTTATTTTTGACATCTTGAGTTAGAGGTGCCATCTGTTTGGGGACACACAACAAACAGATATTTCCAGGACAGAAATTTGAGCTGGAGATAGAAATCCAGAAGTTGTTTAGGTGAATATGAAAGTAAGAAGTGAAGAAAGAGATGAAAGATGTCATTTCCACAGA
The DNA here is from genome assembly GCF_000247695.1 of Heterocephalus glaber. The sequence continues at coordinate 10,301,835 of NW_004624785.1, read as the reverse complement.
GCCGAGGTACAGAGCAATGAGCAAGGATGTCTGCAAAGACCTAGGAAGGCAGAAGGGAGGAGGGCTGAGAACCAAAGGAGAGCCCCGAAAGTCCTGGATGGAGAGTCCAGGAAGCAGCTGACCCCGGGAGTCAGACAGTCCAGAAAGGCTGAGGAGGACCATAAGGGCTACTCATGGGAAAGATACTTAGAACATTTTTTTGAAACAAAATATCCTGTTCTGTAATAGAATAGGAATTATGGTTGTAAGGAAGAAATGACCTGAAAGTCTTCCATGGTAATATGCCACAGGGTGGAAAATTCAGAGGCCACCCTTGGTGACTTCTAGTCTGAAGGAGTTGGTCTTCGAAGGACAGTGTATGTACAAGTGTGCATGAATGTATGTGCACATAAGCATGTGTGTGTGCCAGCATGTGTATGAGTGTGCCATGTGCATAAGGGAAGAACACAATGAGAAAAAGAGTCAGTGCCCTGTTTCATTCTTGATTGATGGTTGCTGTATGAAAATGAATGTAAGCCCAATGTTGCCAGATTTTTCAAAAGAAACAGCTAACCTAGTTTTCTCCTTTATAAAATAAATATAAAATATGTTTGTTTTAAATTATTGGCTCAAATTTTTAAAAACCCTGTCCAAACCAAATAAAGCCTATCTGTAGGTGGTATACAGTGCAGAAGGCTGCACTTTGCCATGCTGGTAGAAATAATGAGTTCATGAAGGTTCTTTCTGAAGAGAAAGAGAGAGTGCTATCCCAGATACTGGCATCAGATGACTGTTGTAGGAAGAATAAGATTGTGGGAAGATTATTTTAGACAGGAGGAAACATGTACCTCTAATGTTATGTACCTATGATTGTATGTGTCATGGATAGGAAGAGTAGCTAAAAAAAAAGTTGGTAAATTAAACTGTGAAACACTCTCATTCAGAATGATAGGGTTTTTTGTTTTGTTTTACTTTTTCACTGTCACCTATTAGTGTGATGTCTTCACACCACTAGTAAAGCACAATGACAATAGAACAAAGATTGATTTGCACTATTTGTTATTATATGAGTGCCATTGAAAGTTGGTAATGACTAGAATTTCAAGAGTGACATTATTGAGTGGACAGGTACAACTTATCAGTCCTTTGCAATACGTTTAAAAATTGTCAAATTTTTCTGCTTTTGTTAATTTAAAGTCAAAACCCAGACTTTACTTGAGTTACCGGTGGGTAAGGAAGGAGGGAGGCAGCCATACACAGAGTAGAAGCGCAGGAAATATTTTGGTTCAGTGTTCCCTGTTATTTCTCTAACTTTCTGCACATTTTTTACTTCTTCTCACTTTCAGTCGCAGTCTTTTAAGGGTATTTGTTCTGCTCAAACTCAGTAGAATAGAAAGCAGAAAGAGTTTACATTAGACATACAGATTGGTCAGTTACTGTGGCTACTGAGTTGGGACACTGTAGTCAAGACTTTCTGTGTCCCATCTCTGTGGTTTTCCCCTATAAGATATAAGAGCTGTATCAGGATATCTGTCTTCAAGATGAGCATTGCTGCCCTTTGACTGATGAGAAGACTGTGACGCAGAAGGGTCAAAAAAACTGTTCAAGGTCACACACTTCATAAGTTACACAGCTGGTGTATAATACGGTCTGACTCCAATGCTTGTGTCTCGAGGCAGCTTTAGCCAAATTAAGCCCTGAATGACTTGCTTCACTGAGTTACTGGAATAAAGATCATATTTTCTTCCTAAAGTAGCAGTAGGCTTTCCTTCACTCCACCCTATGGGAACAGCTACAGTTTTCCACTTTTCTAAGAGAAATTGAAGTAACTCTTTGAACTCAGTCCCAGTGATTTCCAGGGGGACATACAGATCTATGTCTAAATTTTAATTATAAAGGTTATGGTACTTTTGATTTCTTGGGTTTTTTTTGCTTTTAAGCTATTTTGTTATGCTGCCAGTTTTTGTTTGAACTGAAGTAGCCCCTCCGATCTGTGCCCCATGGTACTTTTCTCATAGAAGTCACATTGATCAGGGTCTATCCAACCAGAAGGGAGCTTTTTAAGTCTATGAAGAATTAAGCTATCCTCTTATAAAGTCTTCAAAAAGATGTCTATTGTCATGTCAGACAGAAGGCCCAGTGAAAAGCATCAGGATGCTTTATTTGTTTGTTTGTTTACTTATTTTCCTGTAGAAGCTCAAATGTGTCTCTGGTTTTGTCATAGTTGAAAGAAGCATCTAGGGTTTTATCTTTTAACTAAATCTATGTGTGCATTTGAATGCAAAGATACATAAATATTTAAATATGTAATATATAAGTATCCTCACACACACCCAAATGCAATCTATGTATCCCTTTAGACAGATGTTAATGAGATGATAAATATTAATACACTTTACAGGTATACAATTTTGTGAGACTCAAGTTTTTTAGGCAAAAGTGTGTTCTTCTGCAGCTATACCACACAGACTTAACATTTGTTTTAAAGTGTTTTAAAATCCAGCAACTCAATGTCAATTGGATCTGGCTTTACGGTATGCTGGCTTGATTATGGCTCTCACTAGGGGAGGAGAGCTTTCTGATACCATCCAAACCTCCAGAGCACCATTCAAAGCAGCTGGTATTCTATATATTACATAATTATGAAGCACACAGTGTAGTTTAGAATACTTAAGAGGCACTAGGGGCCCACTTCTCAAAATATTTACAGCCTTTTATTCTTCTAAAAACAATAATTTGCATGCCTAAAATGATTTGTGTACCTTGGCTATGCAAATTTCCTTAGGCTATTTTTTGTCTGGTAAACCTTACTAGGAAAATATCAATGTTTAGCAGTGAGTAGGCCAGAGGGAGACTAGTTGACAAAAAAGGAAAATTTAAACATTTTCCACAAAATTTGAGTATTCTAGGAGAAATGGGAAGAATCCTTGGAAGAGGAAGTTCTGGAATGAGGCTGTAGCTCAGTGGTAGAGTCTGCCTAGAATTTGTAAGGCCCTGGGTTCCATCCCCAGCACCAGGGGCTAGGGTGGATGTGAGGGGTTCTGAGTGAGGATCCCTGCTCAGGACAGTCCAACACCTGAACAGATGCCCCTGAAATAGGAGTCAGCCTTTGCATTGAAAAGACCTTCAGGGCTGTGTTCCATTCAGTAGACCAGCTCCAGTGACTATTTCTGATTTAGAAGAACACTAAGGAAATTGTTTTGGAGTGCCTGGACCCTACAGTGAGGCAGTGATGCAAAACTTCATGCCGAGGGTTGTGACTGTGACCATTTCTAAGGCTCAGTGAACTTGATCATGCAGCAGGGCTACCCCGTCCACTTACATCTTTCTAACTCTCTACCATGTGAAGGATCTCTCTGCCAGCCATTCACTCAACAAATACCAGTTGTGCCTACTGTGTGCTGGGTGCCGTGATGGGCACTGGCAATATGAAAACAAATGTGATAATACAGTCCCTTTGAGACTCTAGTGTTGCAGAGAGAAAATATACACAAGTGCCCTAGGCAAGATCACAAAAGCACAGTCATGCATAGCGTAACAATATGTTTTGGGAAATGTGACACTGGGAGATTTTGTGCATGTGGCAGTATCACAGATACATAAACCGAGATGGCAAATGTCAGTCACTTGACATGGATTCTTTTTGTTTGTTGAGACAGGATCTCAGTATGTTTCCCCAGCTGCCCTGGAACCCCTGTGCTCAGGCATTGATACAGCCTCTTGATGCAGTTGAGGAAGTAGTAAACCCCAGACATGTGGGGCTGCGGCCAGTGAAAGGCATCAGGCTGCTTCCCAGTTAACTTTTCTTTTCTAGAAAGTAGAAGGGGTGAATTCTGCAAAATAACAAAAGTATGTGGGCCAGGGTTTTGGCTCAGTGGTTCCGCTGCCTGCCTTGCAGGCACAAGGTCCTGAGTTCGATTCCCAGTACCAAAAACAAACAAACAGTTTGAGGGCTGGGGATTTAGCTCAGTGGTTCCACCACCTGCCTCAAAAGTGGAAGGTCCTGAGTTCAATCCCTGGTACCAATAAAGAAAACGAAAAAAAGAAAGTTTTTCTAGATGGAAAAGCATAATTCATTAAATAGATTTCTAATAAATTTACTTTTAGGGCCAGGGATGTAGCTCAGTGGTTCTGCCACTTGTTCCCAAAGAGCAAGGAGCCAAGTTCGATCCCCAGTACCAAAAATAAACCAGTATGGAACAGTAAATACATAAAGCAGTACTAGGATCATTTATTATCATTATCAAGCATTATGCACTGTACATAATTGTATGTACTATGCTTTTATACACCTGGCAATGCAGTAGATTTGTTCACATCAGTGTCACCACAACTGTGTGATAATACATTGCACTCTTGACATTCTGTGCATGAAGACATAACTAGGCCATAGGAATTTTTCAGCTCTATTATAATCTTACAGGACCACAGATATATTCCCTTCATTGCTCACCATGAGGTCTTTGTAGGGATACTGAGGACATCAAGGCAACAGTGTTAATTCTACCATAAGTAGCAATAGTGACCATTATGGTTTGTGCCTAGACATTCCCCCAAAGCCTTATGCAGTCATGGGTGGGACATTTTCAGAGGTTGATGAATCTAGAGTATATGACACTGGGATTAATTCATGATGCAATGCTAAGATTAAGGGTTCTAGGATTAAGGTTGTGAGTGCTACCTGCCCTAAGTAGCCTGGATAAGATACAAGGGATAGAAAGAGCTGTAGTCATCTCTTGTTGCTTTGCTACCTTTTGCCCACCATGAGCTGTTTCTCCTCTGTAATGCCTCTCTGCCATGCCACCCTGCCTTGGAGCCAGCCGATTATGGACTGAAACCTCTACAAACTGTGAGCTAAATAATCCTTTCCTCTTTTAACTTTGGGTGTTGGGTATTTTGTCTCAGCAATAAGAAAAGTAACTAAGATAGTAACCAAGAAGTGCTTTGCCATGCAGGTGGACCTTGAGGCAAACAGGCAGGAAAACTATTCTAGAAAGGGCCAGAGTTGTGAACAATGTAAAACACAGGAGAAGGTCTTGAGGATGGGGTAGAGAGTAACATACTCTGGTATTTTAATGGTTAAATGAGTATATCTTTCAACAGAACACTTTAAAGCTTTCCTAAGCTACCATATTTCTTCCTGCTGGCCTGTCAGTATGTATTAGGGATCAGAGTTTGGTCTTTGGTATTTACAGAAAATACCAAATGGTACTATGATGATCTCGCCATTGTGGTGGAATGGGTCTCCTCCCAGGTGTCAAGTGCAGGCTGAATATCCTGGGCAGTGTCTATTTCTATCCTCAAAATCGTACTGGTCGCAGAGCATTTAATCTGGCTTCCATCCCATTATGAAAGAGATTACTAAAAAATGAGTATACTATGATACTGGATTAAAAGTAAACATGCTCCTTATAGAATTTAAGCTTAGTATGCCCCTGTTGTTTACAGGAATATGCTAAAGAAAGGATATTAGAAAGAGGAGCATATAACTGGATTAAATATTGATTAAAAATTATAGATTATATATATATATATAGTCTTGTGCTGAGAAGAGTCTGTGTATATGAAGTAAGCCAGGCACAGACAGAAAATATATTATATAATTTTGCTTATATGTCAAGTTTTAAAAAAGAAATAGATCAAACCTATACATACAGAGAATAATGCAGTGGTTTCCAGGGATGGAGGTGGAGATGGAAATGGGGAGCTGTAGGTCAAAGGATATCAAGTAGCAGGTTTGTGGGCAGAACAAGTCTAGAGGTCTAATGTGCCACATGAGGAATATAGTTAATAAAATCATACTGTATTAGGGATTTTGTTACACAAGTAGATCTTAGGTGTTGTTGCCGTACACACATAACTATGTGAGGAGATGAGAATGTTATTCTTCTTTACTGTAGTATCTATTTTATTGCCTGTTATGTATCCCATAACACCATGTTATAAACATCAAATAGGTGCAGTAAAATTTATTTTTTAAAAAGCGGTGTTAGTATTAAATGTGTACAGAATGTACACTGTATAAAAAATATTGTTTTAAGAGTCCTTATGTAATATTATCACATAGCAAACCAAGAAAATAGACAAAAATATTAATGGTGCCTATTTTGGGCAGAGTATTACAAAAGACAATTATTTATTTTTATGAATTTTTTCATGTGTTCACAAAACTGTATACAATGAAGCTATATTTGTTTTGTGAACAGGAAATACACTTTTTATTCTCATAGCAAGTAAGTTTTGAAGATAGCAAATTAGACAAAATCATCTCTCAGGAGAAGACAGTAGGGATACTATCAGGAATGCTAGAAGACAGTCTTGTACACCCAAACTCATGCTGTGAATGTGAGGCGCTTTCTACTCTACTCATCCATTCAGCATCCATAAGAGCACCTGTTGTGTATTAGCGCCACGATACAAAGAAAAGGAATCTGTCTACGGGCTCAGAGAGCTAAGAAACATAAAAGACAGCTTCCAGGAGTTATAAAGAACACCTAAGCAGATAACAAAGAGAAAGTGGTTAATTACAAAGGAAATTTGGCCTCACTTACCACAAATTGCTCTGAATCTGAGTATGTGCTCCTGACTTCCTGCCACTGTTTTCTTTCATCATCATCACAACTCCATGATCTCTTGAGGGCCATGTGCATTTCTGCCATGATAGAAGATCCCAGAGAGTCACATGTGTCATCTGTGTATGTATGTGCCATGTGGCAAGGAAGATGTTTCTTCATAAAATTAGTGGCCTCTGACATTCACCACACTGTCATTTTCTTAACAAATAGTCTTACCTATCAGCTAAGGTAAAGCTATCTGTTATGCAGGAAAAACACAACTGTGTGGAAATACAGAAACCTCTCTATTAAATCATAGTTGTATGGTTTGCAAAAAGAGATCACTTGAATGTGGAAGGTTAGATTATTGCAGTCTCCAAGGGAGCCTGGCTTTGATGAGTGTCCAGGAACTGCAAGGGTAGCAGTAGACACATTCTCAGCTCTCAGGGCCCAGTGCCCCTGGAGGGAGTGCTATCATTCAATTTTCACACAGCAAGAGTGACAAGAGCTAATTGTTTGGATCCTGTTTCTGTCCCTCCAGCCCCATGCAGTGGACTTTTACATAATAATCTGGATGGCTAGTTCCAGTTCTCCTAGTAGGCTTTTGAAGCCTGTAACTAGAATGGGCCAGAAAAATTGGCTGCATAAAAAAGGATATATTTTAATAAAAAGAGATTTTTCCAAAAATTTAATTTAGTTAAAAGTGTAGCTTTGTTTTTGGAAGAAATAATTTCTAGAACACAACAAATTGGGGTATACTGTGAAGGAATGTGACTATGTATGTGAACACATACACGCAAACACACATGCGAGCACATGTGCATGTGGATGTGCAAATGTATTTAATAACTAAAGTAAACCTGGTTAAGCCCCAGACTACTGAAACTTCAGGTCTTCCTCAAGAAAATTTCAGTGGCAAGTAATGTCATGTGTACTGTGGTGCCTTTTGGAGAATGAAGTCATGGTGGAGACTTCCTCTCTTAAGGTCTTACACCCAGGCCCCTAGGTGGGGAGAGAAAAGGAAACCAAAGAAGGCTGTGTGGTCAGAATATAGGGTGTTTTTGGGAAGTGCAGAAGAGATAGGAAGACAGCAGCATTTCTAAAACCTGTGGGATATGGGATAAGGGGATAAAAGTGGGTCAGGACCCATTTAGGGTAGTTCAGACTTTCTCTGTTGTAGAAATTAGGTACACACATAGTTTTGCTTTGTCCTTTCTTTATGTTCATTATTTCTTATCCTCTTGCTGCTGACTAAAATGTATTTCTGTTTTAGTTTAAATAAGAATCAATATTTTAAGTCCAGAAGTGCATTTTTAGAAGTTAACTTTTAGAAGTGCATATTTGATAAACTAGCATCCCAATACCCAAATGTTTAAAATAACTTTAAAATTAAACAGTGATCTACTTTTCCAAACATCTGAAAAGAGAAGGCACAATTATTCTTTATAGGTTGGAATATCCTTTTATAATTAACTGTAATCCATATTAAATGGGCCTTAAGAAACAGCCTTTTGCACCTCAATTCAATTTCATTTTTTTTGTTTTAATATTTCAGGTAACTCCTGCTAATTTTTGTTAGTCATGCACAAATGCAAATGGTAATGAGGCTTTTGTGTATGTGTGTGAAATTCAAAATCCACCCCTAGGCTATTAACTCTGTAAAGTAAGTTACCCTGTAGGAGTACGGAGTAGCTTGAACAAAAAGGCTTCTATTATACAGAACCAATTTCCATGTGCTCAATCTGGACGACAGTGTTTGCTCTTGAATGATGTTTGTGCAGTATCAGAGAGGCCTGAAGTGCAGGCTGTGGCAGGGAGTTCTATCACTTAGCAGGTAGAAAGGGTCAAAGGAGAGAAATGTTTCCTGAGTGTCTCTGCTGACACTAGCAAGCTTCCTCATAGCATTACTTTGTGATTGCCTCAGTCACTGCTTCTGTTACACTAAAGTCTGATGAAGTTTGAGCATCTTTTAACTGACTTATTTAGAAAACAACAAGTGAGTTCTGTAAATAGAAAAGTACTATTTCATTTGGGTTTAGCATTTTTTTAATGTGTTAAGTTTTGTTAAAATTATAGTTATCACTGAATGCATTATTCCGTGTTACGTGTCAGGTTATAGTCTGGCACATAGTAGGAAATCAATAAATGGTACATTTTATCAGTGAATGAAGGAACTAAATGTCTCCTAAGCAACGGGTGTAAAATAGTATGATTTAACTGTACTATTCTATTCAAGAAAGCTTGTTTTATTTTTATCTAAAAATTTTGGTTCCCTATAATTTTCTTGTAATACAAAAATTCACATAAAGCCTTCTTACATGGATGTGATATAAATTTGCTTTTCATTTGAGGAGATATCATTATAAGATTACAAATAAAATGTTGCAATGTAGGCTGTCAGATGATATTATACCCTTAACAGCACTTTAGCCCAGTGAAGAATCCCAATGTCCTGTAAGAACCACCACCCAGCATCCCACACACGTGGTTTTGCAGAAGTCTCTGAAGTTTCAAAGCAGCAACCTGATTGTCATAAAGGCTACCTGATGGAGCTCTCCTGGGATTGCCCCAGAATCAAATACAGGAGGTGAGCGCTACATTTACGAAGCAGCTTCACACTGATATGCAGGAGGTTCTACCTTATAAATCGATGCTGATACAATTCTACAAGTCTGTAATCAGTTTGAGATCATGCTCTGGTGTGTTCTACAGCAGATAGATTGCAATTTTCACTTTTAGTTTTCTAGTAAAACAGAAGATATTGGGAAAGTTACCCTGCAGTGTATTTGTTAATAGCTTTTTTTTTTTTAAAAAAGGTATCATCTTTTTGTTCATTTGGTTGCTACAAAATTGAAAAAGTAGATTTTAGCCTTTTCTTCTTGGAGAGAGTCCAATGCATTTGCTAAGCCCTCTGTACTCACATAGATTCTCCTTCCTTTGTCTCTAGCTTTCATGCTCTCCAAAGGAAGTCTGTGCTGTGCTTTACATCTGTCTCCCTAGAGCCTACCACAAAGTGTAGACATTTTTCAGAAAGGAGTAACAGAAACTTGTTCTTTTAGTTCATTATGTTTATTGGTACATTTTAAGTATACAATATGATGATATTCATCATTGGGTATTTGTACCTGTACATGATGTATCTTTGTTCTTATTTTTCCCAATTCCCTTGCCCTCCTGTCAACCCCTTCACCCCTCCCTATTTACAAAGACTTTGTTTTCATTTTTTTCTTTTCTCATATTTATTTCTTTCCCTTCTTTCCTTGCTTTTGAAAATTAAAAAAGAAAAAAAGGAAGGTCTTCAGTTTTAACTCCAAAACATATTTTCTAATATTACTGATTTGAACCTACACTACATCTACAAATCTGCTAAATATGAACTTCTGTGTACAAGGCTTGTATGGAGTAAGATCAAACCAAGCATGCATGTTCAGTCTAAACCAATTTATATAATTTATCCAGGTTGTGCTACCAGCATTAATTTCATATGACTACTGAGGTTGTCTTGTTGAAACTGGTTTAATGCTTAAAATTTTGAAATATATGTTCATAGGTTTTTTTCCCTTGCCAATTTGAGTCTTACAGCTTTGAATATGATAGACTGTTACTTGAATCATCAGCGTTGCATTACCAGGTTATTGTTCCTTTTTTGTATTGTAGTCTTTTGTCTGTTAGGTTTTTTTATTAATTAAGTTTATTGGTACAATTTAGATATATATAATGGTCACAGTCATCACATGGAATTTGTACCTGAACATGATATATCATGATTCTTATTTTTCTCATTCCCCTCCCCTCCCTTCCATCTTCTTCCCCTCCTTATTTACAAAAGCTTTGTTTCCATTTTATTTTTCTTTTCTCATTTTTCCCCTTTACCTTCCTTCCTTTCCCCCCTCCCCTCTCCCTAGTGTCCCTTCCTATTTGAACATTTTCTTCCTATTTCACATTATCTATTATATATTTTGGTCCTTATTTATACTTTCTGTTTCTCACACCAGAGAAACAATCCAATATTTACGCATGTGTGTCTGATTTATTTCACTTAAGAGTATGATCTCAAGGTGTATACACTTACCTAGAAATGTTACCAGTTTATCCTTCTTCATGGCTGAGCAGTACTCCAATATATAAAATAACCATGTCTTCTTTATTCATTCATAATTTGATGGGCATTTGGGCTGTTCCCAAGATTTAGCTATTACAAACTGTGCTGCTATAAACGTGGGTATGCATATATCACTGTGGTATGATGCTTTTAATTCTTTCAAGAAAATACCAAGAAGGAGGATAGCTGGATCAAATGGAACCTCTAGTCCTAGTTTTTTGAGAAATTTTCAAAATGATTTCCACAGTGGTTGCACCAGTTTATACTCCCACCAACAGTGGAGAAGGGTTTGTTTTTCCCCATAGCCCTCCCAGCATTTGTTATTGGTTGATTTCTTAATAATAGCCGTTCTTTCTGGAGTGAGATGGAATCTCAGCATCAACAGAGACAAGGACAAAATTCATATGATCATCTCAATAGATGCAGAAAAATCATTTGACAAAGCCCAACATCCATTCTGATAAAAACCCTACAGAAAGTTGGAATAGATGGTCTTTATCTCAATCTGATGAAAGCCATCTATGACAATCCAACAGCCAGCATCATACTGAATGGTCAACAACTGAAAGCTTTCACTCTAATATCAGGAACAAGACAAGGATGTCCACTATCAGCACTCCTATTCAATATAATTTTGGAAATATTAGTGGGAGCAATTAGACAAGCAAAAGAAATAAAAGGAATAAAGACAGGAAAGGAAGAAGTTAAACTATCTTAATTTGCAGATGACACAATACTCTATGTAGAAAGACCCCAAAAATCCCACCAAAAGACTTCTAGTTTTAATAACCAAATTCATTTGCATAGCTGGATATAAAGTCAATACTCAAAAATCAATAGCATTCCTATACACAGGAATGTACTGAGAGAGAAATTAGGGAAACCATGACTTTCACAATAGCATCAAAAAATGAAATACTTAGGAATCAATCTAACAAAATAGAAGATCTTTACATTGAAATCTATAGTACTCTGAAAAAGGAGAGAGAAGAGGATATCAGAAAATGGAAAGATATCCCTTGCTCATGGGTAGAAAGAACCAACATAGTAAAAATAGCCATATTCCTCAAATTGTTACATAGATGTAATGTAATCCAAATCAAAATACCAATAGCATACCTCACAGAACTAGAGAAATTATTCCTAAAATTCATTTGGAACCAGAAGAGACCTAGAATAGCAAAAACAATTCTGGATGTCAGTAGCACGGGAACTAGCACAAAGAATCAACAACTGGGATCTCATCTTATTAAAAAGCTTCTGCACTCCAAGAGAAACCACCAACAGAGCTAAGAGACAACCTACAATGTGGGAAAAAAATTTTACCCGCTGTTCCTCAAACAAAGGTCTACTATCTAGAGTATATAAAGAACTGAAAAAAATCAAAACCCCCAAATATGAAGAACTAATTCAAAAATGGGCATCTGAAATGAACAGACATTTCTCAGACAAAGAAGTAAAAGCAGCAAATAAACATATGAAAAAATGTTCACCATCACTGGTCATTTGAGAAATGCAGATGAAAATAACACTAAGATTCCACCTCACTCCGGTAAGAATGGCTGCTATCAAGAAATCAACCAATAACAAATGCTGGTGGTGTTGTGGGCAGAAAGGAACTCTTCTCCATTGGTGGGAGTGCAGACTGGTGCAACCACTGAGGAAATCAATATGGAGATACCTCAAAAAACTAGGATTAGAGGTCCCATTTGACTCAGCTATTTCTCTGCTAGGAATCTTCCCAAAAGAATTAAAAGAATCATACCACAGTGATATATGCACACCCATGTTTATAGCGGTACAGTTTGTAATAGCTAAAACTGGAAACAGCCCAAGTGCCCATCAACTGGAGACTGGATAAAGAAGATGTGTGGTTTTTTTTTTTTTATAAAATACAGTACTACTCAGCCATAAAGAATGAGAAACTAGTGAAATTTATAGCTAAATGGATGCACATTGAGGCCATACTCTTAAAAGAAAGAAATAGGACACACGTGTAAATACCGAATAGTTTGTCTGGTGTGAAAAACTAAAAGTGTAAGTAAGGATAAAAATATAAAATTGATAAAGTGAAATAGGAGGAAAAGGTCTACAGGGGTAAGGAAAGTGGGAGGGATGGGGAAAGGAAAGAAGGGAAAAGAAAAAATATGAGAAAAGGAAAAAATGGAAACAAAGTCTTTGTAATTAGGGAAAGGTAGACGGGGTGAAGGAGGGGATGGGGGAAAAATGAGAACCAAGATACATCATGTAAAGATACAAGATCCCAATGATGAATGAACTGTACTGTATACCTAAAATGTACCAATAAACTTAATAAAGAAAAAACAATTCTGGACAAAAAAGGCAAAGCAGAGGGCATCACAATCCCTCACTTGAAATTATGCTACAGAGCTACAGTGATAAAAACAGCATGGTACTGGCAAAAAAACAAGACAAAACAAAAAAAACCAGACCCAAGGATCAGTGGAACAGATTAGAAGATACAGAAACAACTCCAAATACACTCAGCATCTTTGACAAAGGTACCGAACACCTTCACTGGAAGAAAGAGAGCCTCTTTAATAAATAGTGCTGGAAAAACTGGCTATCCACATGCTGAAGACTAAAACTTGACTCGTGTCTCTCACCATGCACTATACTAAAATCAAAATGGATCAAAGAGCTAAATATTAAAACAGAAACACTAAATCTGCTGGAAGAGAGAGTAGGTAGAACTCTTGAAGACATAGGTGTAGGTAAAAACTTTATGAACAAACAACTGGGATCTCATCTTATTAAAAAGCCTTTGCACAGCAAAAGAAATAAAAAAATAGAGTGATGAGATAACTAATAGAGTGGGAAAAAAATTTTGACAGCTGTTCCTCAGACAAAAGACTAATATCTAGAATATATAAAGAACTGAAAAAAGAAACCCTCTAAATTTAAAGACCCAATCCAAAAATGGGGATCTAAGATGAATACACACTTCTCAGATGAAGTAGAACAAATGGAAAATATATGAAAAAATGTTCAACATCATTGATCATTTGAATGATGCAAATATTATTCCTTTTATCAATGAATATAAATTTAAATCACCATTTGTCTGATAAGTTGATTAACTTAATGGAACACATCAAAATACATTTATGTTAAAAATACCATAAATGGGAAATCTTTAATTGCATGTTCACATCTATTCTTACTGGAAACGAGGTATATAGATTTGGCATCATGAACATGATACAAGGAAACTATTGCAAAAGATTCTGAGTTTATCAAGATTACCACACTTTGTGAGAATTCAAGTCTCATGAGATTTTCTTTTTTAGGAAAACTTTGAATAATTTTATGACTACTTCATTATAAGCAGTCATTCCAATGATGCCCAATTATAGTTTTTCCTGCTACTTGCAAGATCAGCAATCATGCAGCCCATCCTCTGCTTCAAAGTTTAAGGGACATTCCAAACCATGTACTTTAATTAAATGAACGAAAAGCCATCTCTGTGGCCTCAATTAGAAGGTTATTTAAATAAAAGTTTGGAAATTTCCTTATGTACTTGACTTATTTATATTTATGTTCTTTTTTCTAAACTAATTTCATAGGAGTAATAAAGTTGCTAGATTTTTAAAAACAAATTCTTGATTCTTTGGAGGATTTCTGGAAAATACTCTAAGCATTTATTTATAATAAACATTAGGAGATTTCTAAGCTTTCTGATTGTTACAGTGTCATTTTGTTTTCCAGCAAAATTTCCCCAGGGCTGAAGAGATTTCTAAAATTAAGAATCATTGGAATTGCTTTAAGTCTTGTTATTGTTACAGTTAATTCTAATGGTTTAAAAAAACCAAATAAAATACAAAATCTCAAAGTACAGTTATAACTCTTTAGGGTTGAAGTACCAGTAGTAAAATTTGTAGTCTAATACCTGGATATCTACCTTTTAGAAGATAATTGAACATCAGAAGAATTGAACATGATGTTAAATACAGATGTAGGCTGACTGCTAAAGGCCGTTTTATCTCTCCTCTTTTCAACCATGAGCATTGCAATTACTTCTTGGTTCATTTAATTTTTAGAGTCTTTGACTAAGATAACAATAATAGCAACAATAATTTACATTTGTGTACTCAGAGGTAAATAACACAATTCCATGGTGCATTTTCACATACGTCATCTCATTTGATGCTCACAAAACCCATCTATACTGACCTTTGTCATGATTGCTATTTGAAATGAGGAGAGAGTTTAGGCCAAGGGAGGACTGTGTTGGCCCAGACATTTCAGCAGAGCAGGGTTACTTGGTCAAAGATTCAGCCAGTTCTCAAAACCGGATAGCTTCCTCAGTGCTCAGACAGAGGTTGGCCATTTTCAACAAATAGGTACCTCCAAGTCCCAGTCACTTCAAGTTGTCTTCCAGTTTTTAAATTCTGTGTTTTCAAGCTGCAGCTCACATGTTGCTTTGGAAAGTTGTGACAAACTAATATCTCTTAAGAAACTAATTTTAATGCACGGAATTTTGGAAATGAGTTGGTAACTGTGGTCATATTCTACAACTTTAAATTTTTATCATCTTTGGGGAAGGATGAGAAAGTCTATGAAATTTGGCATAAAAATTTTTCAAGGGTAAGATCAGAGTTAAATATGCAAAGGTTTATGGGTATAAAACTAAAAAAAAATACTAACAGGAAAAATATTTCACAATAAAAGGTGTATCAGGAATTGGCTAATTGCAGTTTTTAAAAATGGATTATTTATAAAATTAGATCCCCAGAGTTCCTTTATGTGCTCAGCTCTCCGGGTACATTTAATGCTGGATCATAGATCATTAACCACTTGATTAAATGACTAGTGACAAAAAGAGGAAAAATCACTAAGGTTTGGGAATCAATGCTATTTACAAAAAAATCAAAAGGATGATATGCATATCTGAATTTAAAACACAATGGGGAATTATTCTTTTGGATCACTCTACTTTTATTTATATAATTTTGTTAATGACACTATTGACAACCTAAAAGCTGTTGTTACTCAAATTGCTAATGTGTTTCATTCATTCATTCATTCACTCACTCATCCAATGCATATTCATTGAATGTCCAGTGTATTCCGGACACTACAAACCAGACAGTTCCTGACCTCATAGAGCATGCAATCTGTGTTTATTAATTTTATTTTGAAGCTTTGTGAATTAAAAATGTGAAATGGTAATGTATAAAGAAGTGCTTCTTTTAAAAAACTTACTGAAGCTCCTCCATGTGGTAGCATCTTTGCCTTGTGTAGTATATCTTCTTATACACTTCCTGAAATATATCATTGTAATGAATGATTATTTTCTTCTGGATTATTTGTAAAAGATAAAGAGAAAAGCTTTTCTTAATTTGGTTCTTGGCATATTTATATGGATGTTTTGAGGCTGTAGAAATGGCAATTATCATAAATATCCCAACTGGCACATTTTATTAGCATGAGCTCAAATAATGTAGATGAATCAACATGACATGTTTTCCTTTAGCTGTTTGGTCACCATAATAATTGGTTCTATTACAGGTGAGTAGTCTGCACTTAATTTCCTTTGGTAAATCTGAGTGATTTAATCTCACCAATGAATTATGAGCTAAAAATATATCTCAAAGTTTAAAAATCATCTCATAGTTTCCACGAAGATTTCTCTACCTTATAAATTTCATGAAAGAAAGTACTCAAGTAATACTTTACATATATTTGCTTATTCATGTGGAGAAGTGTTACAACTCCAAATTCTGTTTATATAAGCTATCCATAGGAAGTGGTTTTAGTTCATTTATTTTTACCATGATTACAACTTTTAGTTGAGCAAATATTGAACTTTATTAATACCACCTGTGTATCCTGTTGGGTAATAATATGTATTGGCACATGTATTTAAGATTCTCCAGGCTTTGAACAAAAATGTTGCCATGGGAACCTGATTTTGTGGCCCATAGTCCTTTGCAAAACTACACCTGCCTTATGGTAGAGGTTTCCATGGCAACATTTTTGTTCAGGGACCATAGAACTTGAACAGAATATGCCAGGAGTCTCTTTTAAATATGTGCATTGATAGTTGTGATATTACGATAATGTGCTTATTAGAAATACAGTGGTGGTCCCATGGTGGGCAGCAGTGTCATTCTTTTTGCAGTGAATAGGTCTCTTTCGAGTTTACTTGTCATAATGCATTGGGATAGGAAATAAGAGCAATTTTTAGTCTCTTTCCCCTCATTCCACCCTCTCCTCATTTGACCCACTTCCTAGAGTGTGGTGAAGAAATCATCAACAGTCAGTGTTACCAGGGTGGTTATTTGTGATAAAGCAAAACTGTGAGGAAGAGATGTATAAGTAATGCCTGGCCCAGCCCAGCAGGCTGTCTTTTCAAAGGGCAGCATCAATCTTGGGGGTCTCTAATGCTACAGAATATTCTACTAATGGTTCTTTAACTTCCTCACATATACTTTACTGTAAAGGAGGTCATGGGCTTCCATAACAAGGTATCATGAAGATGGGGTGTGAATTAGTTTTTTTATATTTTTGATTCACTATCTACACTTGATATCTCTTAAATTAACTTTCAGTGTAAAAAAGTTGACAATTCTTAAATTAAAGTGACCCAAGTTCTCTCTTTGATCATCATTCACTTGTGTCATGTAACATATATAACCAAGGCCATGCAAAGAGTGGGCTGTTCCCCTGTGACAGCTAATGCAGGTTCATCATTGTTTGTTATTATGGTTCTCTCTGCTGTTATTTGCATTCTCATCCATCAGGGCCCCGCTTAGCATGCTGGCATGTTGCTGCTGCTTGGCAGGGCTCAATACATGAAGCAGCAGAGTTTTCAGCAGCCACAGTGGCTGCTCACAATCTGTGGAGACTGAATGGAGGCTGTTATTAATGCCAATCATCCTCTGCCCACAAGGATATCAAAGGGACTTTCAGAGACAGCAATACAAGACTGCTTTCAGGAGAAACCCTAATCAGATCATCTTCCGTGATCAGGGAAAGGAATGTAGGAAAATCAGGTGGGTTAAAGGAATTAAAATAAGTAAATGCATTCAGAATCCATTTATGACAAATTAACTCAGAGTGCAAATAGAGATTGATTTGTCTGACTGGGAACATAGAAGCTTGAGCTAAGGCTTCTGCCAACTTAAGGGTTTGGAAGGTTAAACAAATGTAAAGTTGTGTGGAAGCCCTTCACAAAGAAGGTGGAGAGGGAGGGGAGAAAGGAGGGAGGGAGGGAGGAAAGAAGGAAGGAAGGAAGGAAGAAGGAAGGAAGGAAGGAAAGAAGGAAAGAAGGAAGGAAGGAAAAAAGGAGGAAAGGCTGAAAGGAGAGAAGGAAAGAAGGACAAATACAGACTTGTGAAATTATAAATTCAGCAAGTGGGCCAGTGATTTAGCTCAGTGGTGCCGCCACCTGCCTCACAAGTGCAAGGTCCTGAGTTCAATCCCCAATACCAAAAAAATAAAAATAAAAATAAATACATACATACATACATAAATACAGCAAGTCAATCTAGAATAATGTCACTAAAAGGAAAGGGCAGCAATTGTTGGTGAGTCTCAACAAGAGAAAAGTATAAGGAAGGTAGTGGAATGTGTATGGGACCAGGAGTGAGACAGTTTTGGTCTTTCCACTCACCTATAACCATGCACTTGTCTCCGAAGTTGTCTTCCTGTACATTACACAATGGGCCTGTGTGAGCTTAGTAACTGAATTGTGTGACTATGTGTGTAAATTCAGTAGAGAAGGCACACAGGAAAATTTTTGTCTTAACATTTATTTGCCAAGCACTCTAATAAGCTTCATCAGATGAAAATACTTCTTGGATTATAGAAAGTTTTGAAAGTGTTGGAAATGTTCATCTCCTAAATCCTACTCACTAAAGTTACAGTCTATACTTCAATCTTTATTCATAAGTTTATAAAATAATGGGTTCTTAACCATTGTGTAAATATAGTTATGAGAGAAAATGTAGTTATGAGAGTCATTGTTCAATCAATATTTCTTGAGTTGAATTGAAATAAATTTCATCAGTGCTGGAAATAGACTGTGCAGGCTCTTTTCCTAAAATGCCAGAGAAATGCTTTCAATCATCAGGAAGGCTGAGAATCCAAAATGAACCATGGACTTGCCCTTCTGAAACAGCAGGGTGTGGCCACACCAAGAAGATTTTGTGGACTTTTGACCATAGAACCTTAAAGTCATTGGAAAATGAAGCCTGTAAAGCCCAGGGAAGCTGAGAAAGAAAGAGTCCCTAACAGTATTCGGCTGGGAGTAGGGCTCATTCAGACATGTTGAGGAGGACAGGTTAAACTACATATTAGGTTTGCATCCTTCTGTGTGAAGTTTGAGGGAGCTATGGTCAAAGTCTAAAACCCATGATGAACATGTATATGATTAACTGGTTTGCTTGTTTAATCCTGGACAGTTATAATGAGAGAACCAACTTTCCTTGGAACTTTAGGGAGGTGAATTGAAGCCCAAAGGAAGGACTTCTTTACATACAAAGCTGCTCACTAATGGTGTTACTGTCAGAGTCTGAATAAATTTTGCTTGTAAAATTCATATCGTGTGAGGTGAATGTGGTAGACTGATTGGGCCCAGGGCTCTGGAAGTTTTGTGACCTTGCAGCTGTGTCTAAGAAGTGGAGGGAACCTCTGTGGGAACCTCTGTGGCTCTCAGATTCTATCCTCTGGAGTATCATTCTAGAGCTGCGGTAGACCGCTGGTCTTTTTCTAACTCACAAGCAATGGATTTAATCTGTGGCACAGTCCCAGTTTCTAGTTTCTGTACCTGATTTCACAATTATACTTATGAAGGGGAGAAGCAAATTTTCTCAAAAACCTTTTTTTCTGAAATTTCTGCTTATTTTGGTAAACATCTAGTAGGGGATAATTTGGTACCAAAGGATAAGCATACACTGATACACATATATAGATATCTACATGTATGTATATGCATGAAGGCATATTTATATAATGTGTGTGTGCATACTGATCAATAGGTCAACATACCCTAGTGGTTCATCATGATGGGGACACTTCGGGTAAAGGCAGCCGCATGAGTGAGTTCCCAGATGTGTAAAACTGCCTGGAAGGTTTTTGTTCTAAGGAACTGAAGATGGTTCTAGCTGGGTGATGGTAGGCTAATCCAGAAAGAGGAAGATGAAAAGTAACAGGAGTGAAGGCCAGAATGGTGCTGCTGAAGTAGGAGGATGGGAAATTCAAGTCCAGCCTGGAAAACTTAACAAGATCCCGTCTCAAAAATAAAAAATATTTTTTAAGTGGATTGGGATGTAGTTCGATGCTAGAAAAGAAAGAAAAGGGATAATGAGGATGGTGATCCAAGAAGATGACAAAATGGAGGGGCAGATACTCTCTCACAAAGATGTTCATTGTTTTGTACGCAATGGGACAGCACTGAGGAGTGGTAAGCACAAGGGAATGTGATGGTCTGCGTATTTGAGAAGGCTCACTCTGGAAAATTGGTAGATAGCCATTTTTTGCAAGAGTGAGGTCAACAAGATCATAGTTTAGATGTGATTTGTTAATATAGGAGAGAAAAAATGAGAGCCTGGATTTATTACTGAAGTAATGGGGAGTGGGAGAAGGATACACATGGTTTCAAGGTATTTTCCTACTCTGCTCTTGTCCAACAAAACCTTTCCATTTACATTTCTATCTTATTAAGTGGAGGATGAAAGACAGGTATAGTGGTGAATGTTGTTTATATGCTTACCACTTGCCTTCATTTGCTTCTCTTTTACTATTTGTAGCATTCCCTTTAAATCTTCTCAATTTAAGAAAAGAACAGGAAGGAAATCATTCTACTTCCTTATTTAAAAAGCACTTAATAGGTTATGAATGAGCTGAGTTTATTATTTTTTCACTAAGGCAGGATTTATTGTAATGAGTTTTGTCAGGAAGATCTAATTAAACCATACGAAGACACTGAGAATAGTAACAGGAAAACATGTAAAATAGGCTCTTCCTAGCCAAGGGTTTTTCTACTATTGTTACCTCTTCTAGCCTTTTCAATGCACTTTGCTCAAAGCAATATACAATGTACAAAAAAGAGAATTATTTAAGTATAAAGTTATTATGTCTTATAAACATGACAGCTTTACCCTCTGGCACATGTATAAGGAATAGAGGATCCTGTATAAATGTAAGAAATTTCCTCTTTTGATCTGGTGTAGAAATAATGTTAAAAATATATAGGTCTGACTAAAACACCTAGCCTTTAGGTAAACAACCATAAGTCACAGAAGTTGAAGAAGAATGCAGATTGTTTTAGTCTTAAAAATAAAGCAAAAAATATTTATTATGGAATAAATATACCAATGTGCCACATCCAATGAAAAGATACATCGAATTGTTAAACTCAAATGTCTTTTCCCATTTATGCAACTACCACACTTACTCATTTTGAACTTTTAGTGGTAAATTTGAGTGTATGTGAATGGTGAGGAGCAAAAAAAGAGACTTCAGCACCCCAACCCTGCTCAGGTTATTAGTATTCCCTCTGATCCTGCTTTCCTCTTTTTCTCCCAACATAACATCTCTAGGCTTAAAATGAAAAGACTTATTGGATTCTCTGTTGTCAACTGGACAAGTCCTCTCTGGGGTCCTTTCTGTCAAGATCCTCAGATTCCATTAAAATTTAAAACAGACCTGTAGACTTGGGAAGTGTAGCTGCCCTGTGTTCTAAGAAAGAAAGAGTTATTTTTTAAAATGTCTACGGGATCTTCATTCCACAGACTAGTTAGGAGAAAACTGGCAGATATTTCACAATATTTATAAGCAGCTATGT
>NW_004624785.1:10231547-10280287 GCF_000247695.1 Heterocephalus glaber | reverse complement strand
ATGTCTACGGGATCTTCATTCCACAGACTAGTTAGGAGAAAACTGGCAGATATTTCACAATATTTATAAGCAGCTATGTATAGGTGATCATGAAAGGAATGGACATCACTTAGGGTAGCGATTATTGAATGCATATACTGTTTGCCAGCTGATTTCTTTTGTTTTGTTTTTTCTTTTTTAATTCAATGGACCAAAATGTTTGAGGACTCGCACACCCCAGTGACATTTGGACTATTAAGAGGAAGAAAGCAAGACTCTTCTTTTTGAGTAATATCTGGATATTTCTTCCTTTATTTCTAACAATCATGATAGTAGTCTCTTTTTAATTAAAATCTCCAGAAAATGGTTTATAGTACTTTTTTTCAAAAAGTTATATTCTAGGTTTTAAAACAATTATATTGTAGTGAAATCTCCACTGTCAAAACAGTATCCTAATACTAATATATTTTAGGTTGAATTGTGTGATATGCTAACAAAGACAAGGAAAAGAGAAAATGATTCACTTGTAAAAAGAGAAGAAAAACAATAGATGTGACAAAAGGTATAATTGGTAATAAATACATGTAGGATTTATAAAAATATTTTAGATATAAAAGCATATTTAATTTTATTCTTTTTCTAAGAGTTTTCTTTTTGAGTTTAATATTTACTGAATTTTCTTTTCCGATGTAAGGAATAAGAATGAGTATGCATATTCAAATTTCCTTGTATAGTTGCCTAAACTGATATTTGTCTCTTTTTATTGATCGAGCTATATATAAAAAGGTAGATATCCCTGTCTTTTTATGTATACTTAACTCCAATTTATTTTCCTGACAAAAATGCATTTGGAGAACTCCCCTAATATTCCACAACATAAAACTCTCCTTGCAGTATGCCTCATCTCCTGATGACTCAACCCATTCATCATCTCTGTTCTTTCCAGTTCCCATCCCCTGCACATCTCCCATCTGCTTAAATGACCCTTCCCTCCTTCTCTCTAACTCAGTCCCACCCCATCCCAGACTGAATACCTCAGCTCTCTCACCACTCATTCTAAGTGCTTTTGTAATTAGCCTTCTGCATAGTTAATACTTTTTGCTACCTAATCACACCAGTATGTGCTACTTTTGCCTCTGGACTATAACTTCCTGTGGCCAGGAATATAGTCTCATATCATTTCTATGTTGCAGGACACCTCTAACACTCAAAAATAATTAAAGGCAGCCAAATCCGTATTTCCTCCAAAATAAAAGGAGACTTGATAATAACATAAGAAACTATCCGCTAAGCACAAGTTATTTGATATTTTTATTCTCAAATAATATTCTCTCAAATTTTTAATGTTAGAATATCCTTTGTAGAAATAAAGTAATTTGTAATTACTTAAATTTACTTAAAGTAAATAAAGTAATTGCTATCTTTAATTTGATTAATAAAAAGAACAATTCAATGCCAGCCCTTCGAATCCTTTGAAATTGAAATCACATCAATTGAAAACCACTGGGTCACAATCCATCCCTGGTCAGGCCCTGGTAGTTGTTCCTTTTGAGACATCTTGCATCTTTCTTTGTACACCCATTGGCTACTCAGACATCTGCATTGCTCTTCATCCCTTTATACCTTTTTCTGTCTCTGCAGCTAATTTATAGGACTGCCTCATTTTATACTTACTGCATGATGCTGACTTCTAATTAAAATGTTGACAGCAAATCTCAAAAGTATGCTTCTTGTGTAATCAAATATTCAGAATAATTCCAAAGTTGAAAAGCTAAAAGAAATCATGGATTTTGAAAGATTAATTTTTATTGAATGAATTAAAATTACATGATTTAGGCAGTAAAAACAGCAAAAACCATGACAAAGACTAAATTATACATCATAGTGTGATTTATGGAAAGGTATCAAAACCACATTGATTTAACAAGCCTTATGTGGTATTATATTAAAAACTTAAAGAGTAGTTTAACAAAGTCAATATCATTTGCTAGTAAATTCTGTAATATTAAACTTGTTGTTCCAGTGATGTGTTTCCCCCCCTTGTTAGGCATCTAAAGTTGTACCTTTTTCGTGTATATAAACATAGTTTGACATAATTTTTAAAATCAGGAAATATGTTTGTGTTTCCTTTAAATTATATCTAGCTATCAGTCCCATTCTTACAAATATTCTTAGTCCATGGAACATATTTTCTGCTGAGCACTGTGAAATTTAATTCAGAAGTGCTTTATTGATGCTTCGTTTTTGTGACCTTTCCAGTCCTGTGTTGGTGACATATTGGTCCTCTGTCTCCAGTGCTTTGAGAATCTAATAGATAGTATGGAATGGGTCAGATAATGAAAGTCCCTGGTACATTAACTTTCAATTTCATGAATGTCTGAATATTGCAGAGAAGATAAATAGCAAGACTTCCTTTGCTTTTACATTTTAACATTTATAAGCTAGTTAAATTTCCCTTGTATTATCAGAAGCTGAGTCCTAGTCTACAATATTAACACACACATTTATATTTCTGGGTAGTAGTGTAAAAGTTTAAAATAATTTTTAAACCAGAGAGCAGACAATTTACAAATGCATGCTATTGAAAGAGATGAATAAATAGGAGTTTTATTTCATGTGAGTTATAGTATATGAAGTATATATTGAACTCTCTCCTCTTTGTTTTACTGACATGGAGGAGAGTTAGGTGTTGTAGTCAGTCATACAACTGATCTATTAATAGGTAGTTATAATCATCCCCAAGAGCAGTGTTATTGTTTTGAAGCAGCATTCATCTTCTCTAAAGAGATTATAGCAAGTGTAGTCATTTGAAAGAATCTGTTGAAATAGATTAATCTTTGGGTTGAGACTCAAAGTCACTAGAGTGATAAGAAATACAAGAGCCTGAGGGATTAAAGGAGGAAGGCCTGGGAAGGCACACAGCTGCTAAGTTGTTGAGGTTTGGACCTTGAGCCGCAAACTCATTTGTATTCCCTCAGGTTATCTTCTAGGTGTTGCAGTATATGCTCTCATCCTATTACATTCTCACGGCTGTATTTATAGTATCCATTTTTATGAAATATGACCAGAATTACACAACACAGTGTGGCCTTTGCGATTGTGCTTGATATTCCAGCTGTATTTAAAGACTTGTGCCATCTTGCCATGCTAGGAAAGCTGTTTTTTAAGAGCTGAGATTCTGTCCTCAAGAAAAAATGGAGTCATTGGTTTGACTTAAGGAGAAATGCTTGCATGGAAACTACCTAACCTGGATGCCTTAAATATGTAGCTAAATATATATAGTATGTGCTGTTACATTTGTTTTGTTTTGTTTCATTTTGTTTTGTCAGAACTGGGGATCATGCTGTTATGTTTTGACACAGGAATGAAAAACGAGAGTCAACCTTGCAATAGGAAGTCCATAGAAGTGTGGAAGACCATTCTGTTTGCATCATTTTCCTCATTTGGTTTCTTAGAGAAACTGTTAGGCTCTGGGCTCCAAGTGCAGCCTCTCCACTAGTGACATCCTTCCTCTCATCCACTGGCTCTGTTTTGGTTTCATTTAAACAGTTCTTGAGGAAAGATTTTCTCCAGCTCATCTTACTTCACTGTAGTCCACACATGCACCCTCCGGGCATGACGATCCATCTCTGCCTTCTCCCTCTTCAGATTCGCCAGGCAGCACTCATCAACTGTTACAGAAGGTGCCACAGCAGAGGCTTGATTTTATGGCTTTGCATTTTCCTACTGTGCCATTGCTGCATCTGGCTACTCTCCGAACCCTTCCTCACCTCCTCCACTTTTCTGTGCTCTGCTTCCCAGATATGCCCAGCAGCCCTGCCTCCTACAGGGCTGTTTCCATGAAAGGACACTCTGGAGGGGGCTGCAGAAGGAGGATGGATCTGGCTCACTCTCTGCCACTCAATCTTGACTCCTGTGCTTTCTACATAGGTCCTTGAAGTTTCCAGATTGTGCTGGGTAGCCAAGGCCTCTGGCCTCTGTTACCTCATTCTGTAGTTTGGATGGTCCACGTCCCCTGAAGGTCCATGTATTACAGGCTTTGTCCCCAGGGTGGCACTACTGGGAAGTTGTGGAGCATTTATGAGATGGCTGTGGGATCCTTAGATCACTGGGGGTCTGTCCTAAAGAGGATTGGGGGACCCTGTGTGCTCCTCTGTTTTTGCTTCTTGGCTTGTGATGGAATCATTTTGCTCCACTGTGTGCTCTAGTTAGGATATGATGCCCTTGTCAGAGGTACAAAGACATCAGGCCACTGGAATTTTGCCTGGAACTTCTAGAACTATTTGCCAAAATAAACCCTTTCCCTTCATAAATTAATTCCCTCAGATATTTCAGTATAGTGACAGAAAGCTGACTAACACTTTCAAGCTTTGACCCTCTCTGCTAAAGGTAAACAGGAGTTTCCTGCTCTGTTTATCTGCTGGTTGCTGGACTATCTTTGCTAAGCTTCTCTGCTCTTCCATTGCCTGGGTAAACAAGTCTTTGGTTCACAATCACTCTTTTTTAAATACAAAGAGTAGTTTCTATTTCCTTGCTTGGAGCCTTATATACTCACTCAATGTGACTACTTCATATAATCCTCCTCCAAGCAGAATAAATTCACAGTTTCTCATTAGTCTAGTCCCCTCAGCTACAGAAGACTATCTCATTTCCCAATGACTGTAATATGTCCAGTTTTAAATTGGTTAGTATGCGGATTCAAAAAGTTGACCATCCCAAATTTTTCATGTCTAATGAAAAGAGCCAGAAATTATGTCCACTTCTGAGATTTTAGAGTTCTTTGTACTTATATTAAGAAATATGCCAATCTAATTTATGATTTATTTGATTATATTAAAAATCACAATCTGCAAACTTTAATAGATTATAAAATCTTTAAACTCAGTCACTGTATCTTTTCCATCTCTCTCCCATGACCCTAGCACAATATCATGTACATATGATGTGCTCAATATATTTGTCAAATGAGTGAATGTTAATGCTTTCAAACCAAAAATGGAATTTGTATGAAAATTCTCCTTTGTTAATAATGGCATTGTTGGTCGTTGCCAGGAAGAATCGAGAGAGAGAGAGAGAGAGAGAGAGAGAGAGAGAGAGAGAGAGAAGCCCCAGGAATTTATTTCCCTAAGAAACTTGAGAGAATTGGACCAAAAATGTGAAAAACATATGTTGCAAACAATACGTTGATAAGACATATTGAGAGTTTTAATATGCTCATCTTAGAGATAGTCTCCTATTTCACTTTCCAATAGTATTGATTCAGTAATCATTTTCTCACATTCTTGTGTTTATTTCCTAAGATGTAAAGGGGTCTCTTGGTTGTTGGTGATCTACTTAGTATCCACTCCCTCTAACTCCTTTCTAAGCTCATGGCTTCTAGGATAAGACAACATTCTCCTCGGCTAAGGAGTGGGAATGTGCTAGTCTAAACCTGTCAGAAAAGCCCCATTCTTATTACTATGGTAAATGGTTCGGGTAAACCAGGCATGAACCAATCAGCTCCTAGCGTTCCTCTTGCCAATCTGGACAGAAATGGTTTCAGAAAGGGCATATGACCCAATTCATGTCAGCAAAATATGAGTTGAAATACACTATACTCTGAAGAAGGTGCTAAAGAACATTTTTCTGTCCTCTTTGAGACTGTGCGACTATGATACTTGGAACTGCCATAACCACCATGGCCTCTATAATGGAAGCCAGCTTTAGGAAGAAGCTGACTCTATGGAAAACAGAGTAGAAACATAGGAAGCCACTGGCTCCTTGGCACTATCACTGAGGAGCTGACTCAGAGTTATGCTTACCTCTAGGTTTTCCTGTTTTATAAGCCCAACCGTTTGAGACAAGTTTTTCTGTTAAATGTGCTTTAAAGCATTTCAAGTACAGTACTATACCACTCTGAGTACTAAATGCTAATAGATTCAACTGCTTAGTCAACAAGGCTCTGCACGGAAGCAAATCAGACTATCATCAGAGGAATCAGGGGAACAGCACTGCTAGGCCTCGGAGCGAAGTGCCTTCCTTCTTTCTTCTCTTTTTCCCAGTCGCTGCCCCAAGATGTTTGCAGTGTGATAGTCCATGCTCAATATGGAGTATTTAATTATCAAAATATGTATAGTGTAAAAGGAGCTTGTGTGTCCAGTGCTTGTGTTACTCAATAGATCAGAAAAGAATTTAGGATCCTCAAGAACAGAGGAATTTTGAGAGGAAATTTGAGTGACTGGAAGCCCTATACCAATACATTTTGATAAGTGTGGAATAGAAGAATTTAAAATCAGGGAACTATTGAGAAAGACATATGTGTGAACTTCGCACTGGGCTGTTCTGACTAATATCATAAAATAAAAATATGGAGTGGATAATTGGAGAGTGGAAAAGAACCTGGAAGCAGAACATATCATGGTTAAGACCTAGTGCATGGGACTTGGAATCAGATAGACAGACTTTTGTGTTCAATCCCTGGTCTTATCTGTGGTCCAGGCTTTCTCATCTATAAAACTGGTAAATAATATCCATCTGATGGTGTTGTAAGAATTTAAAGAGAATATAAATGTCCATAGAATATTGCCTAACATAGTCTGCTCCTCCTGTTACTATTACTATTGTCTCTAGTGTTATCATTAAGCAATAAATGTCAGTTATCAATTTTTTGTCCCTTGACACCATTTTCTTACGTTCAGTCAACCTGACCCTCCAGGAAAGGGACCTCCCCAACCTTAGATGTATATATCTCTGAGTTGATATACACCAGGAATAGAAGATAGGGTGTTGAGATGTATATAGGATCAGGGTTGAAGAGTAAATCTTCTTAAACTAGGACTTGTGGGTCATAGGTGTGCCACAGTGGAGATGTGATCCAGGCCAATGAGGCTACAGAAGAAGACTAAGCACATGCAAGAGTCAGGGCAACTACTGAGTATTTTGGGGCAAAGTCAAGGCCATTGTGGAGCTTGGACTAAATCACACAGTTGGGTGTTTACCGCTAACATTTTTACTCAGATGAAAAAATTTAAATGAACTTCTAGACTAGTTGAAATGTTATAAACTCTGCAACTCCACTGGCAATTTTCCCAATCATACAGCTTCATTTGTGAGCTCTCTCCCACCCGTCTCTTTCATCCACACAACTGATTGTCTGATTGGTAGTGTATTTGAATGTTCACATATGTTCCCTCCAACTCCCCTACATGAACTTCTGATTGAAGGGACCACGTATTATTCTTACTTTTCATGGTCTCAAAAGCTGCACTTAGGATTTATTTATTTAGGATGAACGAACATATGTCAGAGGATTCTAAGTGGACAGAGGCCTGTTTCTGACAGATCCAAATTTAAGAGGCATCTGTTTCCCAAATAAATCTTTAAAAGAATTTTTTTAAGTTTCCAAATTTGCAATCTGCATGTAGAAAATTTCATATCTGAAGCAATTTAGGGGCTTGTCAATTCTTAAAAAGTAAAACTTGAATGTTGCCCTCATGATTTTCAAGAAACAAGGTTGGTTAGAAGTGAACAAAGTGCCCATTCTGTGTTCAAAGGCACTTGGCCAACATTATTTCATATGATCCTCACAATAATCGAATGAGGGAAATAATGAACCCTGTTTTAAAGTGAGGAAGCTAAAGTGCAGAAATATTCAATAACTTATCTAATGAAAGTGGCAGAGCTGAGATGGGGAGCCAGGCCTTTGATACAAAGCCCATGGTTTTTCACTGTATTAGTTCTGATGTTTAATTTTTCAAAATATGTGTTCCTTTTCATTATGAGCTTTAGCATTCATCAAAGGAAATGTCTGTATATGTAAATTCTCTGCACTGATAGACCAAGTGATTATTTATAGCCTGTTGACATTTGCTGAGTTTTCCGCTCACATTTACATTAGCCTGACATCCCTGGAGAAGAATTGGAAATGTTTTGATGGCATGTCAGAGACTTCCAAATGTATATTCACTGATTCATTCTACAAACATATTTTGAATGATCACTTAGTGCTGGGTTGAAACATATAAAATCTTTTTAAGTACAATTCTGTAGGAAGTTTATTTCAAAGGAATTCTTACAGAATTCTTCTAGGCAGGGGTCCGAAACTGCAAAAGCTGTCTGTAAGGAGTTTATCTGTGAGAACCCGGTACGGTCCTGGCAGCCCAAGCACAAAGATTGGAGTTGGAGCAGAGGGTACCTGCTTTCGACAGGAGAAAGAGAACTCAATAGGAAGGATAAGAGACTTGAAGAAATCTGGAAAATATTTGTAATACAAAAGTGGTTTATCTATAGTAGTGTATGAGTGAAAACTATGAAGTAGGAAACAAGAAATAGGCCTGCTGTTTAAGCAATGTCTGATCCTGAGCATATTGTTTACTTATATATGAGAAGCTCAGCTACCTTACCAGTAAAATACAGGAAGTGGTACTTCTTTCAAGTGAGCCAATAATGATTTGGTAAAATATGAAGTGGTATAGTTATAATGTTTAGTTATTAAAATTCAGGCTAAGCTGTCTTTGATACTCTGAAAAAGCTTGGAAATGAGCAGAAAGAAATGCATGATGAAATAGAGAAAGGATGGATAGAGGAGAGGGAAGGGGATGAAAAAAGAATTAGGATGTTTTATATATGTACATATATATAATGTTTTATATATATAATGCTATATGTATATATAACATTATATATAAAATGTTTTATATATATATATGCCAACCCCTCAAGTAGAATGTAATCATTATGTACTGCAAACATGTAGTAATAAAAATAGAAATTAAAAAAATAAATATGTAGAATGCATGGCTGCTGACTGGCCATGAATTAGGGGACAGAGCTGGGAAAGAGAGGGCTTTGTTTATACATATGAATCACCAAAACACACATGTATACACAAAATAATAGTCTAAAATTAGGAGTCTGTATTTTGAACTGGAAAACCCAGAAATATTTATTCAAATATGTAGCACAATTAAAAACTGAGAAGTTATTTTTCTGGAATAAATACATAGCTCGTCCTCTTCAACATTTAAGAGACAACATAAAGTGAGATGGAGATTTGTACTTCTAAAATGTAGAAGCTTTGGTTGTTTTGTGTTCTGCTTCATTACCTGCCTTTTGTTATCAGCCAAAGGAGCATTTCTTGGTATGAAATGAAAACTATTTAATCTGAGTTTATTTAAGGTTAGATTATTCTGATTTAGTGCCCTGCCATTCAGTGTTACCTGAGTCACCTTTAATAAAATCAGAACATCAAAAAAGATTTCCTATCTGACCCAGCCAGCCAAATAAATTTTAAAAATACATAAAACCATAGAAGTTGTTTTTTTTTAGTTTGAAGATCAAGTTTAAGGTGGTCTTCAAAAATGTTAAATCCAGATAGATTTTGAGTTTTCATTTAATAGAATCACAGTCGAGTTCTCTTTCCCCTATTCACATTAGTTTGGGCCCAGAGGATATTTATTAAACAAAGAACAGCAGAAGAAACTAATGTTAAGGGAGGAAATTGGTTTTCCTGCAGTCCAACCTATTTTTAAATTAGCAGAAGCAAGTGCTAATATGAAACCCTCTGACCAGTAATCACATTTTTCTTCTGCTTTGCCGGAAAATCACAGCAATCCGTATTAGCATTTCACACCAGTTAAGAGAGCATGGTAAAATGGTCCAGGGAGAGTGTTCAGGGTGAGAGCTGGGAGGGAGAGGTGATGTGGGCAAGAAGGTTTCCTGGGAAAAGCACCTCAGTAGGCAATTTCATGTGGAAGCTAAAAAGCCTTGTTTTTGGACAGCATTTTGAAAATAAAGCACAAAAGACAATGAACATGGCTCTACTCCAAGGCTGGGTTATAGTTTACTCAGGTGCTGACACAAAATCAATATCACCACCACCTATTGATGATTTATTTCAGTAATTACTCTTGAACTCATAACTAAAATGCTGTCAAAGTAGGACAACCTTGTGCGACTAAATGCTTGTGCTTTCTTCTTTCAGTAGATTAATTTACATGTAATAATGAAAATCACACAGTTCCCTGGTAGTGACCAGTCAGCAATCTATTAAATACTTTAGAAAACCAGGAGAAAAAATTTACAGCCAAACATCTGTTTGACTGGGTGCCTCAAAACTAGCATGGGCAGTTATCTTCCCATTGATCTGGTGAAGGTTAGGTGTTTCAAGAAAACCGTCTAGAACTACAACACCCTTTCTCTCCAAAATGAAACTCCTTGGCTCGTGAAGGGTTCTTAGCCATTGTCATTGTTGTCCTCCCCAGTGTGTTTCCGGTGAAGCCTAGTAGGCTATTGGAGAATTCTCTGGATAATGCATTTCCTTATAGGCAGCAAAAGAGCATTTACAGACAGCTAATTATTTAGTGCTCCCTTATGATTTACACTGAAATATAAATCATATAGTGATATGTAGTATAGTATTTATTAGTTGATCCTAGATTTCCCATTATCTCTAGAACTATATGGAATAAATTCATTTCTTCTTCTTAATCAGAGATTCTTAACCTGAGACCCTGAAGTTGGATGGACAAAAGAAATTGCATCTTCATTTTCAATAATACCTGTCAGAACATTAGAATTTATTTTGGTTATTAATGTGGGCAACTAAGCAGAGTAGTGTGGCCAGTAGTGTGGACCAACAAAATCACACACAGTTTCATAAAATTTTAGTTACTACACATATTTTGAAATAGGTTTTATACTCATTACTTTTTGAATTGGTAGTTATTTATCATATTGTTAGATATTAACATGTTTAAATGCCATAAGACATTTTAGAATAATTAAGTATATTTCAATGAGATTGGCTCTGTTTCTAATACTACGCATTTTATGCTTTCAAAGATAGTTTTTCAGATAGCCATATTTAAAATTAATTAAAAATGGATGACAGATTTAAATGTAAAATCTAAAACTATAAGGTTTAGGAAAAAATTCAAGAGCTAGGCATAAGAAAGGGATTCCTAGAAATAATACAAAAACATAATCTATAAAAGGGAAAATTGATAAAGTGAATCTCATGAAAATTAAAAATCTTTGTTCTGTGAACCTGTTAGGAAGAGAAAAAGACAGCTGCAAACTGGGAAAAAACATCTGTAAATTAAAGGTCTGTCAAAGAACTTGTATCTAGAATATATAAAATGTTCTCAAAACCCAATAATTTAAAAGGAAAATGCATAAAGTTCATGTCAAGAAATTTCACCAAAGAGTATATACAGATGACAAACTCGTACCAGGAAAGATGCTCAAAATCATTAGCAATAAGGGAAATGCAAATTAAAACCAAAGTGTGCTCTCATTACACACTGTCAAAATGACTGACAGAAATTAGTGATAACCCCTAATGCTGGTGAGGAGGAGAAGCTAGATTACTCATTGTGGGTGGAAAGATACATTGTTCAACTAGTCTGAAAATAATCGAGCAATTTCTTATATAATTAAACATGGACTTCCTCTACTTAGCAATTGTGCTTTTAGGCATTTGTCTTAGAGAAATGAAAAGCTGTGTTCACATAAAAATCTGTGCATAGATGTTCACAGTGTCTTTGTTTTTAAAAGCTGAAAGGTGGATGCAACTCAGATGTCCACAAAAAGGAGGATGGTGAAACAAACTGTGACTCATTCATTTCATGGGTTACCATTCAGGGACAAAGAGGAATGAACTATTGAAATGTACAACCTCAAGGGGATTCCATGGAATGAAAAGAAAATGCATTTTTAGAAAGTTTTCATTAAGCTTATTGGTACATTTTAGGTATACAGTACAGTTACATTCATCATTGGGATCTTGTACCTTTACATGATGTATCTTTGTTCTTATTTTTTCCCCATTCCCCTCCCACCCTTCACCCCCTCCACCCTTTCCTATTTACAAAGACTTTGTTTCTATTATTTTCTTTTTCTCGTATTTTTTCTTTTCCTTTCTTTTCTTTCCCTCTACCCCTCCCACTTCTCCTAATCCTGTAGACCTTTTCTTCCTATTTCACAATATCAATTATTCATTTTGATCCTTATTTACACTTTTAGTTTTTCACACCAGAGAAACTGCTTGGTATTTACACATGTGTGTCCTATTTATTTCACTTAAGAGTATGGCCTCAATGTGCATCCACTTAGCTATAAATGTCTCTAGTTTCTCGTTCTTCATGGCTGAGTAGTACTGCATTTTATTTAAAAAAAAATCTTCTTTATCCAATCTCCAGTTGATGGGCAATTGAGCTGTTTCCAAGTTTTAGCTATTACAAACTGTGCCACTATAAACATGAGTGAGCATATATCACTGTGATATTATTCTTTTAATTATTTTGGGAAGATATCCAGCAGAGGGATAACTGGGTCAAATGGGACTTCCAATCCTAGTTGTTTGAGGTATCTCCATATGGATTTCCACAGTGGTTGCACCAGTTTGCACTCCCATGAACAATGAAGAAGGGTTCCTTTCTCCCCACAACCCTGCTAGCATTTGTTATTGGTTGATTTCTTGATAGCAGCCATTCTTACTGAGGTGAGGTGGAATCTCAGCATTGTTTTCATCTGCATCTCTCGAATGACCAGTGATGTTAAACAATTTTTCGTATGTTTATTTGCTGCTTTTGCTTCTTTGTCTGAGAAATGTCTGTTCATTTCAGATGCCCATTTTTGAATTGGGTCTTATATTTGGGGGTCTGACTTTTTTGAGTTCTTTATATATTCTAGATAGTAGACCTTTGTCTGAGTTACAGCTGCTAAAAATTTTTTCCACATTGTAGGTTGTCTCTTAGCTCTGTTGGTGGTTTCTCTTGTAGTGCAGAAGCTTTTTAATAAGATGAGGTAACAGTTGTTGATTCTTTGTGCTAGTTCCCGTGCTACTGAGGATTGTTCATAAAGTTTTATCCTATGCCAGTGTCTTCAAGAGTTCTACCTAACTTATCTTCCAACAAGTTTAGTGTTTCTGTTTTAATATTTAGATCTTTAATCCACTTTGATTTTAGTTTAGAGCTTGGTGAAAGATAGGGGTCTAGTTTAATCTTTGGCAAGTTGAAATCCAGTTTTTCCAACACCACTTATTAAAGAGGCTATCTTTCCTCCAGTGAGGATGGTTGGTTCCTTTGTCAAAGATGAGGTAACTGAATGTGTCTGGAGTTGTTTCTGTATCTTCTAGTCTATTCCACTGATCCTTGGGACTATTTCTTTGACAGAACCATGCTGTTTTTATCACAGTGACTTTATAGTATAGTTTCAAGTTGGGGATTGTGATACCCCCTGCCGTGTCTCTGTTGCCTAGAATGGGTTTTACTCTTCTAGGTCTCTTCTGGTTCCAAATGAATTTTTGGATTATTTTCTCTAGTTCTGTGAAGTATACTGTTGGGATTTCAATTGGGATTGCACTAAATCTGTATAGAAGTTTTGGAAGTATGGCCATTTTCACTATATTTGTTCTTCCTACCCAGGAACAAGGGATGTCTTTCCATTTTCTTAAATCCTCTTCAATCTCTTTTTTCAGAGTGTTATAGTTCTCAATGTAGAGGTCTTTTGCTTCCTTTGTTAGATTGATTCCTAGATACTTCACTTTTTTTGGATGGTATTGTGAAAGGGATTGTTTCAATAATTTCTCTCTGAGTGATTCTGTTATTTGTGTACAAAAAGGCTATTGATTTTTGAGTGTTTACCTTGTATTCAGCTACTCTGCTGTATCTGTCAATTAAGTCTAGAAGTCTTTTGGTGGAGTTTTTTGGGTCTTCAATGTAAAGTATCATATCATCAGCAAATAATGGCAGTTTATCCTCTTCCTTTCCTATCTTTATTCCTTTTATTTCTTTCTCTTGTCTAATTGCTGTAGCTAATAAGAAAATGCATTTTGAAAAGGTCACATAATGTCTGATACCATTTATTTAACATTTGTGAAATTAAAAATTATGGAAATAAAGAACAGATTGTGCTTTCCAAAAATTAGGGATTTGGGGAATATGTAGCCAAAAAGGGTTAACACAAGGAAGCCTCAGCCAATGGAATAGCTTTTTATCTCATTATAGTCATTGTTACATAAAGCCACATATTGGATAAAATTGCACAGAGTTACGCTTACATGTACATACATGTCATATGAGTACATATATAACCAAAGAAATCTGTTTAAAGCTTTGTTTAATGTCAATATCCTTGTTTTTGTAGTGGAGATATTAACAATGGGGAGAGCCACTGAAGAGATACATAGAAATTCTTGTATGTATTTTTGCAACTTTGTGTGATCCTAAAATTATTTTAAAGAAGAAACCTGGTTTTTTTTTACACAGTTAAAAATATGCAAAAAACTCATTATTTTCAGGATGGATATTTTCTGGCTACCAAAGTTGTCCCTGGCACAAAAAATAAAGATCAGAAATGCTTGTTATAAGCTTCCACTATAAATGAACAACTGTTCAATCAGTGTGAACAAACGGGTTAAATAACTCTTTCCTTTTTTTTTTTTTTTTGTTCAGAGCAAAATCATGCTCTTGCTCGCTACCAACAGACTAGAAAGTCAGTTCCTTCCCTGGATGTGGACGTGCCCACTGGTGCTTGAGCTAGTGAAGCCTGAGGCTAAACTGCCTCCCTCCATTTTTCTAGTCCTCCTTCCTTCTACCCTTCCTTCCTGTGTTTAGAGGGAAATCTCCCTGTTTATTTTACAGGTTTATGTATAATTTCTAGAAAAGATTAGCCCCAGAGTTTTCTAATTCTAGCATTTTCCTTTTAGAAGTTAACTGGTTATAAACTGGTTCTGCTTCAAATACAGCATGCACTTTACTAATTAAAACAAAATCAACTTATTTTGAATTGTACTTGGGATTGAACCTGTGGTCTTCGCACTGAGCTTTATCCCCAGACCATTTTTTATTTTTTTATTTTGAGATAGGGTCTTGGTAAGCTGCTCAGGTAGGGCTCAAATTTACAAACTTCCTGGCTCAGCCTCCCAGACTACTAGAATTACAAGAGTGCACCACCACACCAGGATACTCTAAGATCTTTAAACAGTCAATAAGAAGTATTTGTATTAAAAAAATTCTAAAAACCCATCTCAGTATTACTGTCTTAGTGAAATAGATTACTAATGTCAAGTTTTAATAATTGATGGCTAAACAGACTCCTAAATTTTAAAAAATCAATTTTATAATTCTTATCACAAGAAAAATATGAGACCCAAATATTATACAGACAAAAATATTATAGTCTTTCAACTACTGACAGGATATGGCTTTGTCTAATTTCACAGAATCTCTGTAAGTCACAGGCAAATTAAGTAGATTTAACTTTGTTTCTTTAGGGTCCACTGATTTCCATTTTCTCCAGAAAATTATGCTATTTTCTCATAATATAGTTATTCATAGCAAAATTTTGTGTCCAGAAGAGAAAATATGCTTGACGAAATCATACCATAGATGGACCTGCAAGGAAAATAGAAAATCCTGTTAGGAATATGTTATGGTTTAGGTCTAAAATGTTCCCCAAGAGCCTCATTTGTTTGGAGGTGAGGCCCAGTCGGAAGAAACAGGTAGGATCTGGAAGTGTGTATTCTTGTCTTCAGCTCCTCCCTTCTCTGTCTGCTTCCCGCCTGCCATAAAGTAAGCAGCTTTCTTCCACCAGGCCCTTCCGCCATGCTGTTTCTGCCATGGAACTAGGGGACCATAGGTTGAACCCACTAAAAACTAGGAGCCAAATAAGCCTCTCCTCTTTTCAATTGTGGATATCAGGTATTTTTTTTTAAGAAAGAGGAATGTAACTAATACATTTTATTTTATATTGAAGAATATTTATACCCTAAAGCCTACAACACTGGACCAGGTTCTCAAAAATCACTGACCATTTGCCTCTGTTTCATTGCCTAGGAAATGAAAAGCATGAACTGTATAATCTCTGAATTATTTCTACTACTTCATTTTCTTCAGGAGTCTGACATCTGAGATAATTTCCATCCCCTACAATCCTAATGCTCTGAAACTTGGCTTCACTCAGAGCTTTGAGTTAAGAAGATGGTGGTAGCTAATATTTGCTGAGTACATCTTATAGGCTGGACACAATTTAGTACTGGCCTGCATCTGGAGAAATGCATTGTTAGTGACTTCATTGTATGAGCAATATAGTGTCCTTACACAAATGTGGATGATATGAGGTGATTTCATTGAATAAGCATCATAGTGTCTTTACACAAACATGGATGGTATAGAGCAATTTCATTATGTGAACACTATAGTGTCCTTACACAAACGTAGACATAGAGCCTGCTCCTAGGTGACAGATCTGCTCTGCATGTGATTGTACTGAATACTGTCAGCAATTGTAACAGAACTGTAAATACAGTACAAATACAGATAAACAGTGCCACATACATACAGGACACAACATGAATGGAGCTTGCAGGACCGGAAGTTGCTCTGGGTGAGTCCCCCAGAGTGTCAAATCGATGTGAAGACCCAGGCATCACTGTACCTACTGTAAATTTTACATACTCTGCACATTTAGACTACATGAACTTCATAACTTTTTTTCTTTCTTAATAAAGTAACCATAAGTTACTGTAAATGTTTTACTTTATAGAAATATCTTTTTAACTTTTGACACTTTTGTAACCACATTTAGCTTAAGACACAAACATCACAGCTGTACAAAAGTATTTTTCTTTATATCTTCATTCTATAACCTTTTTAATTAAAATGCTTTTTTTAACTTTTAAAACTTCTTTTCTTAAAAACTAAGATACAAACACACATTTGCCTAGGACTATGCATAGTGAAGATTATCTTTACCACTGTCTTCTACCTCCACATCTTGTCCACCTGAAGGTCTTTAGGGGCAATCACACACATGGAGCTGTCATCCCCTGTGATAATGCCTTTTTCTGGAATCTCTCCTGAAGGACTTGCCTGAGGGAGGCTGATTACTGTTAATTAACTTTTCTTTTCACATAAGTCTGAGCACACTCTAAAATAACAATAAGGGGCTGGGTATGTAGCTCAGATGTACAGCATTTCCCTTGAATGCACAAGACCTCAGGTTCAATCCCCAGCACCAAAAAAGAAAAACATAAATGATGTAAAGTATTCTACAAAAAATACATAAGCCAGTAGTACACTTATTTTTATCACT
Organism: Heterocephalus glaber; assembly: GCF_000247695.1. The sequence continues at coordinate 10,263,232 of NW_004624785.1, read as the reverse complement.
ATCAAGTACAGAGTTGTATGGGATGCCATTATATATAACTGGCAGAACACAATAGGTTTGTTTACACCAACACCACCACTATGTTAGGTTGGTTAAGACATCATTAAGCAATAGGAATTTTTCAGCTCCACTGTAATCTTATGGAACTGCTGTTGTATATGCTCTCCAACACCTGAAGCAGTGTTATTTAGTATATGATTGCCACAGCTTGGTCCATAGTTCACACCATCTATAGCCCTTTAATATGATGAAACCATATTTCCTGTATTTGGGGTCATCCCATTTCTATACGGCAGGCACGTAAGCTCTCTGTAATTAGTCAAACTTTTTTTTTTAACTTGTTTAATGTGAAAACAATGAGCACATTAAGTTTACATCCCAAATATGAGGCATTACTTAATTTGGTGTCTGTGTTACATCACTTAAAAATAATATGACAACTAGTGACATAGCATATGCTCTTCAAAATTCTGTGAAACAGAAATAGTGTGAATTCAAATCCATACTGGTGAGGAGCTGCAGACTACTCTGATCCCTCATGGCAAACTTCACATATTAGCAAAATAACTCCTAAATTGTTTTTTTTTTCCTGCATTAAAACAATGAGTCTTAGATGATAAAATGATAGAATACAAAGTACACTAAATCAAAATTTTACAAAAGTTTAATAATGTTTTAGATCAAAACAGGAGAAAATAAATAAATCATTCATAATCTAAAGTAGTTTTTTGTTGGATCTTAACTTTCTGTTCTTTTTTGTTCTTAGTTCTTTGAAATAAGCTGTATACGGATATGTGACCCAAAGATAAAATGTCTTAGATAAACTACTTTGAACTTCAAATTTCAGATGAGGCAGCATTTTCTTGAGATAATGATCCAAGTTTTTTCCTGATTGAATGGTACAAAATATCTCCATAAATCTAAAGAGAAGACATTTTCACCCGACTGGGATAACTTGTTACTTTTACATTTTAACCGAGAGATAGTTAAAAGTTATTATATTGTTAAAAAGTATTCAAAATGCTTGTTTCAAAGAACTAACACAAATAAAGGGCCAAACTTTTTTTTAAGGTGACTTAGAATTCTCTGTGATGGTTGCTTTGGGTAAGTCCAAAGCATGCTCTGTATGATTAATTTTTAATGCTGTATTTTAGTGATCATAATTAGATGCTCCCTTAACATTTAAAAAATTTCCCCATTCATACAAAACACAATTTGGAAAATGCTGAAAAACCTCACAGAGGCCATTTATGTGTCAGATATAATTAGAAATAAACACAGTGCTGTTTAAAACTGAGGACATTGTTTTAAGATTTTTTTAAAAACATTTTCTCTGGATGTTTCAGTTAATTAATAAATATTCCAAATTTGTGTAAGAGGCTCCTTTTATTAGTTGCTTATTCTATGATTTCTTTTCTTCTGCTTTAAAAGAAATGTATAATCCTTTCTCCTAAGGATGGCTCAGATACAGAGGTTTTGATTTACTCAGAAGTAATGCTCAAGGTCATATTTTAGTACTCTTATTATTGTTTTATCTTGAGACTAAAGTGCTTAATGGACATTGAGCATTTTAATTTTTTGTATCCTGATTTAGCACTCATGGTGTATTATTGCTGATGTGTGCACCTTCAGGATTAAGTGTCCAAATTAGTTCAAGGCAAGCCTCAATATGTGAACAAAAAGGTTCATGACACTGTATGTTACCACAGTGCAGAAAGCATGTTCACAATCTCCATCTCCTATAAAAGAACACAGTCATCACCTGAGGCTTTTGTTCAGGGAAGGGCAGGACTCAGGTTGGAGGCAAGGGGTCAAGGGTTAGATACTTGGTATGCTCCAGAGCATTCAAAGACAATGTCTGCATGCAGTCGTATTCAATTTTTAGTTAGGTTCAGACACACAGTGACAAAGGTATTTGTTTAAAGAGTGACATACTTTTGGTAACTTAAGATGTGTTCTGATGAAAATGAGTGAAAATAAATATTATGACTTAAGAGCCAAGCCAATCTATTTGGCTTCTTTACTATGTATGCTTTAATACATTTGTTTAAACTTGACTTTGCATTCCTTTATTTTTTATGTAAAAACTCAAAGGGGCTTAAAGTGTCATGCATGCTATTTAAATGAACCTGGAATCTTGAGAAAACCTATATATACAAACCCAGCAAGCTTTATGATTTTCTTGCTTTGAAAGGACAAAGTGACACACAGTGTACTTATTATGAGTTAATTAAATGATAACATACCAAAGCAATTTTATGGATACAAATAAAGCCTGTTTTAACAAAAAAAAGCATTGTATGATAAATGTAGAAAATCTAAGCTTGCTAGAGATGAAAATTAACTTGTTTTAAATGAATCAGCCTATATCTAAAATTAAACTTCTATCATCTTTACTAGAGGAAATAAAATTCCATGTGAGAGTTTTTCTAAAGGATCCTTTAATTATAGGGGGTTTATATTTATTTCAATAATGGTATCAAAAATACTGTAGTAATACATTCTCAGCAAGTAGCATCTTTACTGTAAGAAAAATAAACATATCAGTTATTCAATCCTAAATTTTGTATTGTCAGTTTTAATTATTATAAAGTTGTGCTGTATTGTGAATATTAAGCCATCCAACTACACCATCTTTGAAGATAAGCCCTGTTTAGAAAGCAGAACTCCAAGATGGTGGCTTTGGAACCAAATCTTAAAGCATATCTCAGAGAATTAGAAGTGGTTATGTTCTGCACCCCTTCACTCTCATCACCTCTTAATGTTTTTGTAACCAAGCTCCACATAATTATTTCCCATCTTCTCTTGGTTCCAAACTGCTGAAGATTATTCCAATATTTCTAGTCACAGCCAAGGAATGCTTTAGACTTAGATTTTTTCTTTTTAACATTTGAGAGTATTTTCACCATCCAGAGTACTGATAGATAAATAAGATCAACCACTCCTCTCTCCCACCCAGCTCTAAATCTGAGAATAAATGCCCATCCAACAGACATTGGTTTGAGTATCCCAATAATGTATAATAAAAAAAAAAAATCCAGATTTTTGTTTTGGAAAAGTTTCATTTACATTGTGTTAGAAATAGTACCAAGAATCAACAAATTGGATCCTATCAAATTAACAACCAAATGTAACAACCAACATAGAAAAGAGTACCTACAGAGTGGGAAAAAATTTTTGACTGTTATTTCTCAGAGGACTAATATCTAAATTACACAAAGAATTCAAAAAATTGAACCCCCCAATAAAAGACTCAATCAAATAATGGGCAAGTAGAAAATGTCAACCATATTGACATGTTTCAGAAGTAGCATAGGCATGTTTCAGAAGTAGAAGTACAAATGGCCAAAAAACAGATAAAAACGTTCAACATCTCTGGCCATTAGAGAAATGCAAATTAAAATGACACTGAGATTCCATCTTACTCCAGAAAGAATGGCTATCATCAAGAAATCATATAACAACAAATGCTAGTGAAGCTTTAGGACAGAAAGGAACCTTTCTACATTGTTGATAGGAAATACACATTATCTATAAATATGGAGGCATTTTTCTGAATCATAGTAAAGTTTTACTTAGATGCATTTTATTCATCAGGACAAATATAAACAATTGCTTATAGACCATAATACAAATATTAGTCAAATATGTTTTCCAGTATTGCAAAACTCCTAAAACAGATTTAGTATATCTTTATCATTACTAGCATTTGTCTTGCAAAGCCCTGAAATTTATAGAAAAATGTTATCCTAGTTTTTTACAAGTCATAAATATTCTCAACATTATTTGATATGCAAGGATTTGTTTATTTGGTGTATAGAAATGCAGCACTCAGTTGTATTTACATATATACCATATGTATATGATACTATAACATATCTCTATATACTGTATATTATAGCTGTTGTAATCTATGGTAAATACAGAGCTTTATATTTACAGTCAGTATGATAAATAGCATCTGTAATCTTTGATGTATGTCTAATTAATAGCATCTTTCTATCCAGAGACAATATAAGAAGTATTTGGAGACTTGAGAATAAATATGTGGTACCTTAAGTATCTACATATTATATTATGAATACATGTTCCATTTCTTTTGATAAATTCTTGTTACATATATATCTAACAATATAATTTCCCATCTGAAAAGAAGGCAATTAGTTGGGAAATTTTCCATTAAAACTGAATTGATTATATGCAAACTGATGCAAAATGCAAGTAACCAACCGTGCTTTAAAATAAATTTAGGTCTTCATTTTATTGATAAATATCCACAAAGAACTATTTTGTACTCTGTGCTAATTCTCACAGTGACTTCATCAGTATGATACCTTACAGAAGAGAGTTCCCACATTGAACAAGGAAGATAACCAATTTCTTCAATTCAAAAAATACTGATAAGGAGATAGTGAGAGCACTATTCTTTCCCTTTAATCCAATTCATGGCTTATTTTTGTTGATGTCAGTGGAGCCCCAAGCATCTGTTTACTTGCATTAAATTACAGTCAGTGTAAGAAATTTTTGGAAATAATTAAAGCATAAAGGTCATATAGAATATTCATATTTATTTTTATACACCATTGAAACAGTTATTCATCTTTCTTGACTCTTCTACATTAAAAAAGAGTGACTTAATTCTTGTTCACTGGTCATGAATCAGTAATGAAAAAAACAGAATGTATATTTTAAAGTTTAACTCAAGGTTTGTTAGTCATTCAGAATCTGATGTCTCCTTTCCTTCTAAAAAATGGACAAATTGAAAGCAATGCTCGCTAACAGGTCAAAGCTGTGCAGGCCAAGCAGATATATCGATGCTCCATGCAGCAAATCTCTCCCGTGGCCTCTTTCCTCTAAGTCTCTGTAATACGAATGTCATTGAGGTCCCTGCAACAGACAGCTAAGGAAAAACTGCTCCTCAAGGAAGTGAAAAAATGTTCTGTGAATGATTTGGGTGATAACACTTTCCTTGTCAGGGGTTTCGGGCTCCTTTGAAAGTCAATGTGAGCCTGTACTTCAACCAGAAGGCTAAGTAAATAACGAGCATGAGACATCTTTGAGGTAATTTTCATATACCACCAAATGAGTAAACCTGGTAAATTGTACCCCTGATCTGATAAGGAAGAAAATGGGCAGTTAATAGTATACTTTTAAAGGAATATTCTTTCTAAATTTCCTTTTTGTATCTACATTTATTATATATTATATATTATATATATTAATATATATGCATATATTAATAGGGTTCAGTGATATCTTCATGCATGCATTCAGTGTACACTGATCACATTGAAAGGAATATTAAAGTAAGGAAAGCAGCAAAACTCCAAAATATATCAGTTGTAATCAAATACCTTTTCTTTAGGTAAATTACCTTTTGAAAAGCATGAGAATTTTTACATATTTCCCTCTAATATCCTCATTCATTATTTTTTATAAAAGAAAAAAATTTCTCTCTGAGATTCCTATCCTAATGACTCTGATCTTTTAAATTACCACTGCATAAGGATAGGTTCCTTAACGTAATTCATCAGTTTTCCATGTAATAATCTCTTTAAGTTAAATAAATATTATTCTTTTATCATTATTGCCCTTACTGTCAGAAACAAAGAATATAAGTATATATCAAAACTATTCTGTGTTCTTAAGTTACATCCCATTATTGCTCCTTAAAAAATAAATTCTCATTTCTCCTGAATAAAATGAATTGAATGCTTAAAAATACTCATTAAGGTCCCATTCTGTACTGTGCATTTATGTGACTTAGGATGACTAGTCTAGCTAGATATAAAAAATTTTTAAAACCCCTCCAAGTGATTCTAATGTGTAGCCCAGGCTGAAAATCACTACCCAAGAGGCCTGAGTCTGAGAGAGTTGGAGGCTTCCACAGAGCAGGAGACATTTGAGATAGACCTAGAGAGTCTAAAGCCACCCCTCTCTGAATGTACCCAGTCTCATCTGGTCTTGAAAGGTAAGCATGGCTGGGCCTGATTAGCACTTGGAAGGGAGATAGATTTGAATGAAGAGTAGAAGTTTCCTAGGGGTTGAGGAATGAGGAGAACTATATGAAAAGAAACAAGGAAGTTTGACTTAAAATGAACCTTGGTAGGACAGGACCATCTACTGTTTGGATAGGTAGGAAAGGAAATGACTAGAGGAGATAAAGTTTGGTCAGGAGTACACTGAAAATGGATTCAAAACAATGGAAAGAAGTGGGACTTTACTCATATGGTCAGGCAGAATCACTGTATGTTAATTTTTTAGTAGTAAATATATAGGCTGACATTTTTTTAAGAGGGAGGGGAAAGCTGCATTGTGAAAAATGTATTACAGTGTAAGAACTTAAAAATTGGCAATGTTTGTATAATTTGAGTAAGTGACAAATTATAATTATCCCAAACTGACTTTTTCCATTGTCCATTTGGATGACTAAATAAACGTCATAATTTCTTGTGCACATTTTAAAACGTACTACAAATAGCTATAAATATCTTGCCAATTTTATGCCCAGATGATAAAAATAATATTCATGATTCAGAAGAAATTTCAAGCTAATTTCTTAGTATCCAAGAAGCAAAAAAGAGTTAAAGTACAGTGACTATAATAACTGAAAATGTAAATAAGGATTAAAATGATTAAAATGAATAATTGATAATTTGAAATATTAAAAGGTCCAAAGGTGTAGGGGTGTTTAGAGGAGAAAGGGAAAGGAAAGAAGGGAAAGGAAAAATTATGAGAAAAGAAAAAATGGAAATGAAATCTATGTAAATAGGGAAGGGTGGAGGGGGTGAAAGGTGCACAGGTAATGGGGGAAAAAATAAGAACCAAAATATATCATGTACAGGTACAAGCACCCAATGATAAATGTAAATGTATTGTGTAATATTTAGTACCAAGTGTCCTTATTTTTTAATCAATATTCACTCAATAGATGTGAATTAATCGACTAATCTATTCCACTCATTATGGAGAATGTAGAGAAAATACACTAACAGGATGAGGGAACAAAATTAGCCCAACTGAAGTAACAATGCAGTTTTGTACTAATGGTATGATATAGATCACAAGTACAGGTACATTCAGAATTAAAAATAAATAAAACCTTCAGCAGCAAAAGAAGGGTTCAGGGAGAACAAGGAAACATCTTGTTTTACTCTTAGGGAATGCTCAGTAATTATTTGGTTAATGTTTATTGTATTACATCTTATAAATACTCTGGTTATTTATTATTGAATGAAAAAATAAATGAAACATGATAAAATCCGTTCAATAGTTGGTTACAGTTTGGAATTGAATGATAGTATAATTAGGACATTCAAGATAAATGAAGACACAATACAATATAAAGGTCCATGAAAAACAAATCAAGAATTTTAGTATGAATGCTCTCAGAACCACTGAAGAAATGTTTTGTTTAGGGAAGATAAACTTTAAGACAAAAAAACTTAAAGTATCTGACAGAACCTTTAACTAGAAAACTGTATGACTTTCTAGAAAGATGAATTAGGTGCAAGAACATATGTCAAAGAGAATTATACTTTCATATACACTGAAATGGTATCCTTGGCTAATAATTTTTTAATCATATTTGGGTTTATTTAGAAAATTAATTTGAAAAGATATTAGGAGGACTGTTAGGCATAAAATAAGGATGGTGTAGAAGGTTAAAGTTTATTCCAAATCTTATAGTGCAAATATCAAATATTAGAATGTGCTTAACTTCCTTGGATAAAAAAATTCAGACTACTTCTACTTAGCATATCAATTATCTCAATAAATGTAAGGTATACAAATGTAGGAATTAAAAGACATAGATTCTCAGATTGGATTAAAAATCACAACTCAACTAAATGTGTCTACGAGAAACAGACTTAGACAAAAAATGGTTTAAAAGTGAAAGAATGGGAAAATGTATGTAATACTAACCCTAATAAAAAGGAAGATGGAGGCTACATTGACACAAGACAATATAGATTTCAGAACAAAGAATTTTACTAGGAATAAAGACCACAATTTGTGATAATGAAAGGGTCAATTTATCAAGAAAATATAAAATACCCTCCATTGAGAACCATTGACTTAGATGCAATACACAAACATCTTGAAAGGCAAAAACTGCTAAAACTCACCCTAAGAGAAATAGAGAACTTGATAGCTCTACGTCAATTAAATAAATTTATGATTGAAAGTATTTCCATAAAGAAAACTCCAGTTACTACTGACTTCACTGCTGAATTGTACCCAACATTTAAGGAATAAATCATACTAGTTCTACATAAATTTTTCTAGGAACTTGGTGACTGGGATTTACTTCCCAGGCATTCTATGAGGCTAGAATAATCCTGTACCAAACTAAATACATTAAAAAGATTTTGAATAAATGATAAATGTTTGAGATGATGGATATGTCAATTATCCACTCATTACACCTCATACATATGCATTGAAGTATCATACTGTATCTACCCCATAAATAGGTACAACTACTGTGTCAATAAAATTAAAATATATATTTAAAAAGAAAAGAAATAGCATAAGAAAGTAATAAACCAATATTCCTCATGAATGTAGATATAAAACTTCTGAACAAAATTTTAGCAAATGGATTTCAACCATATTTTTAAGGGATAATACATCACAACCTAGTAGGGTTTGTCTCTGGAATGCAAGGCTGGCTTAGCACTTGAAAATCAATTAGTGAATTCATCGTATAGCACCATATTGGAAAACAAAAATCATAGGATCATCTCAAAAGATGCAGAAAAAAACCACCTGGTGAAATTCAATATCAATTCCTGGTTTAAAAAACTCTTGAATAAATGACTAATCAAAGAGAATGTCCTCAAATTAATAAACAGTATCTACAAAGTGCCTACACTTAACATTAGATTTAAGAGTACAAAAATCTTAGTTCTTAACCAGGTGCAGCACATGCCTATAATCCCAGTACTCTGAGAGACTGAGGCAGGATAATTGCAAGTTTGAACTTGGCCTGGGCAACTTAATGACTTTAGAGAGACTCTGTCTCAAAAATAATAAAGGGCTGTGAATGTAGATAAGTGTGAAGGCTCTGGGCTAATCCAACAGAAACTGCCAACAAAAAATAATACTTCCATACAAATACTTTACATGACTATACATGGAAGTTTTATTTTTAATAACTAAAACCTGGAAACAACCCAAATATATATGAACCGATGAATAGATAGACAAACTGTGGTGAGGAATATAGTGGAATTCTGTGCTAAACAGTAATAAAAAGGTATAAAGTATTGATACATGAAATAGCAGATGAATCTCAAAATAATTATGATATGTGGAAAAAACCCATAAGACAAAGAAGTGACCATATGTGAAACTTCAGTTTTATAAAATTCTAGAAAGTGTGAAATAGGCCTGAAATCCTTAGTTGCCTTTAGTGGTGTTGTAGTGGCTAAAGGCACATGAGAAGCAGCAGGAGGGAGGGGATATATACACGTATATGGTGTGTATGTTATGTAAAGTTGGGTGGTTTAAATATGTGCCATTATAAGGGAAAAACTTTTAAAAGTTTACGTAGCCAAGTAAGTAGAAAGTAATTTCAAAATTTAAATATAATTGTTTTCTTTCATGAAATATTAGATAGGACAGGATACTTACAGCAGAAAAGTAACAGACTCTCAGAATGATCCTTGGACAGAGGCTGAGAGGACCAGTCCCAGAAATTATCTGCATACTCACAGGCCATATCCTGGATATGATTACTGAGCCAAATAGTGCAAAGCCTAGTCTTCTAAAGCATAATATATAAAACCATCTCCCTCCTGTTATTTTTTAGCTACCAAATAGTTCAAGAAGTGGAGAAGGGTGCTTTTTTATTGACATTTTCAAAAGCCATTCATGTTGGTCAGTGAGCTAGTTTTTTTTTTAAGGCTCTATATCTATGAGTTGATGCTGTATTTTTTTTTCAGTACCAAAAATTCTGTGATAACACATCCTATGTGAATATGAATTAAGACTTTGTGATTAGCTTCCTTTTCCCATTCAGTCCCACTCTCCAACTCTGCAGGGTAGCAGGAGGTGGCACAAGGGAAGCTAAGAAAATGGGCATCAATAATTGCATCTAATCAGAAGATTCCTGCTATCAACATTTAAGGCAGAGCAGATGACTGCCACCTGATGCTACCAACAACAGGAGGAAACACCACGAAGTTGAGCTGGGAAGGCAGAACCCCAGAATTCCTGGTCACCAGCCCTCAGAGTCATGTCAGTCACTTTGTTTGCTTAACAATTATGCAACTGTGGATTTCAAGTATTAAATTTCTTACACCCCACTTCTCCAATTATAGGAGATTTCCAGTACATTAGTAGAAATTACATCATATGTGTGCATGTAAATGGGCTTTAAAGTTCACCCTAGAATTTTTGTTTTAGTATTAGAAATATACTAATTGGAAATTAACACTATAGGAATGATTCGGTATGCATATTATTATTTATTCCTTTATTTATTGTAGTGTTGGTAATTGAACTCAGGGCCTTTTTACTAAGCTACATATTCACCCTCCCAACATATATACACATATATTTTATTTTTAATCAAGGTCTTGATAAGTTGCCCAAGCTGAGCTTGAATTTATCCTTCTATAATACTGGGATTACAGACCTGCACCATCATTCCCAGCCTCACTGTACATTTTATAGTTATCAATAATGTACCAAGGACTAATTAGCAAAATACCCGTACAAAATAAATCTTATTAGTGGTTCGTAGCAAAGTACTCTATACCAGTACCTTTACTGACCAACCAGCTACACTGACTGTAGCCTTGGAAGTCTAATGATCTGATTTCACCTTTTCATCTGAACCCCAACTTCAGGTCTGTCCCAGATCTGATTACAAGTCGGCTCAGCCCTATCACAATATCATCACATATTGACACTGGAAAACCAGGCTTGTGTCTTATGGTGATAAAGAATGAAACTACAGATGGAGGAGATAGGATACAGGCAAATTTATTTAAAAGAAATAAAGGCAAGGAAGTAGAATCCCTGTTAGCCAGGAATTGATGCTGAGGAGGAAGGCTCCTTTCCTAGGGTTTTTTAAGGGGTTTATAAGGGAACTTGGACCATTGTGTAAGTGATATGTTGTCTACCCTCTAGGAGACTACATACATTTCAGGGTCCAATCTATGCAGTGTTCATGCAGTGTCCATGCAGGGGCCATGTGCTCTTGAGCCAGTGGCCTTGTCTGATCATGCTCTGAGGAGGTCCCTGACAGCCACTAGCCACCTGTAAGATCCCTAGAGGGTCATGACTCAGCAGACTTCATTTTGTGCTTCCTGACTTCATTTTGGGGCTGCTTTCCTTACTGCCAAATAGAATCCTCACTCCTGTCTTACCAAGTCCTGTCTCATTATGCTTTAGGGTGCATCTTGCATTCAGTGTGTTCTCTCAGGCCTTTTTTGCCTATTGGTAATAAACAGTAGATTTTGTAGTTGAATTTGGAGGTAGGCCTGCTTTGGTTGCAATGTACCAACTCTAATCAAGTCTTGGTGGAGGGAACATAGAGTCTGCCACCTGCCTCTTCCTGTGAAATGCCTCATATGGCTGTTTCCTGCATGAACCTAATCAATGTTGCCTGGCCAAATTGCCATTGGTCAGTTGGCAACATTTTGTTTACATACCAGATTCAAGTTTTCTTCAGGGCTATTATAGCTCTTGCGAGATCTTCAAACATTTATTTCTTTCAGTCTACATCTTCTTAGGTTGCTGTGTTTAAAGACTTCAGTAAGGATTGTTTGAGTTAGAGTTTACTGTTCTGTCGTTTTGAGAAATTTATTGTGTTAGTTAAGGGGTGGTGGAGGCATCAAATCCTCTTGCAGTAGATGTATAAAGCCCTTAGATTTTGTACCCTTGTAAATGCTTCAAAAGTAATTAAGGAAACTGTGGCTTTGGCAGTTGGAAATAATCAATTCTCAGGGCCGGGGATTTAGCTCAGTGGTTTTGGCGCCTGCTACGCAAGTACAAAGACACAAGTTCGATCCTCAGTACCAAAAAAAAAAAAGAAAGAAGTAATCAATTCTCAAAATTGATAAAATGCTTATAAGGTTCAATGGATGATAGATTCTTGATTGGGTAGCTAGAGAAGTAATTCCCCACCAGCTCTATTGCCTATTCACTCAATCCCTCCACCAGGCCTTTGAAATTTATGAGCATAAGCCAGAACTCCATTTACTCTTGTAAATTGGTCAGAATCTGGGGTTAGGTAAATCCTCTAAGAACTTCTTATGCTTCATGATAAAAATAAACACGGGGCTTTTCCTCAATAGTCCACTTATTCAATGAATACATGGAGTGTCTACCAAATGGCAGGTGCTATTCTTTGAGAATTCAACTGTGAATCATGGAGTCAAGTCTTTCTTACCATTTACATTCTAGTTGGAAGAAAGGCAATAAAACAATGTAAGTAACTAAAATACTATTTTGAAGTTGTATGTACAGAAAGAAAAAAGAAAAACAGGGAAAAAGAATTGAATCTTCAAACAGGGAGATTACATTTTCCACTGGGAGGCAGGGAGGGCCTCCCTGTGAAGGTGACTCATGAGGCAAGGCCTTCGTGTTTGTAGGAATTGTCCAGAAGAGAAGATGTTTGTCATAACTGGAGAAGGGCATTCCACCAGAGTGCTTCCAAGGGCCCTATGAAACTCCCTTTGAGCTTTAATCTACAATTAGAGCTGAAAACATAGGTGGGCATGATTTGCCATGTATCTTCTTAATGTCCTTCTCATGGTAAGGTTTGAACTCTCTAGTTTGTTTTCTTTCCACATGCATGTGGATCTTTTGACCATGTATGTGGCTATTTTTTGAATGTGGCCCCCAAAAGTCCATGTGTCAGTAACTTACTCCCCAAATTACTATGTTAATTGTATCTGGGGGTGGGGCCATTGGGAGGAATTAGGATTACATGAGGTCATGAGGACCTCATGAAGATATCTGTGGCTTTATCAGAAGTGAGAGGCCTGAGCCAACAAGCTCTGTCTCTGTATGTATTGCCCTTTTGTCATGTTATGATACAGCAAGAAGGCTCTCACCAGATGCCAAGAAGACGCCATTGCCAAGCTCTTGGATTTCCCAGCTTTTAAAACCATAAGCCACACATTTCATTATAGCAAAAGAAAACAAACTAAGATATCAACAATAGAAAACAACCTAAATAAAAATCCAAAACAAACAGTAAAAGTAAATTTGTTTTAGACATCAAGCTCCTATGATAAAGTGATAGATGAAAGTCTCTGCTGTAGCACTTTTGATGTCTGCTGATTTGGGGATGGGTGTGTGCAAGGAAAGATGAAGTAGAGACCTCAGAACCTTTTTGGCATTCCTTCAGAAGGTGACACATGATTAAGCAATACCTGGGTGGCCAAAAGGTAAAACAGTTATCCAGTTTTAACATAAACTTTATAAATATTTATTACTCTGGGATTTTCCTAGTAGCTGTCCATTGAGGGAACCAATATTGATAATAATAAATATCACAGCACACTTAAGCAGGTTTTCTTCAGATAGGCTATAACCAAATCTCAGCATAAGTTTTCATGATTTGTTGCCACATGTTAATTAGTTCTTACTCTGTTTTATTGTTTTATTTATTTGTTTTCCCTTACTAAATTGCTAAAAATTTGTCTCTAGCACTCAGATATTGACATTTAAGGTAATTACATTAGCATAGGCCAGAAAATAATTTCTTTAAATATGGTAGATATTATTTACTAAAAAATCCTGTAAGCAAATTAATTATCATTATTTGTTTAAACATTTTTAAACTAGAGCTGCTCTGACAAAGTACTAGAAAGTGGGTGGTTTAAAACAACAATAATTTATTATCTCAGAGTTTTGGAGTCCAGAAGTCTGAAGCCAAGTTCAGGGCCACACTCTCTCTGAAGGCTCTGAACAGGGATCCTTCCTTGCTTGCTCCTAACTTCTAGTGGTGACTGGAAGTCCTTGCCTCTACTTGATTTGTGGATGCTTCATTGTAATTTCCCCACCTGTCACTATATGGCCTTATCCGGGCATGCTCCCTTTGTTTTCTCTCCTCCTCTACCTCCTTCTCTTGGTCCTCTTCCCCCTTCTTTCATCAGTAATGAGGACTGAACCTAGGACCTTCCCACTGAGCTACATCACCAGCCCTTTCAAAAATTGATTTTTTAAACCGTAAAACAGGATTTGCTAAGTTGCTGAGTTCCCCAGGCTTGGCTTGGACTTGCAAACCTCCTGCCTCAGTTTCCCAGAGTTCTCTTCCAGCTCTCCTGTTCTCCTAGAGACACCAGTAGTAGTGGATTAGGGCCCACCCTAATGGCATATGATTTCATCTTACCTTGACACTGACGAAGACCCCATTTCCAAATAAGATCACATTCAGAGGTACTAGATGTTAGGACTAACCGATCTTTTCTCAAAATGTAATTAAACCCATAGCAACTAGTATTTTAACTAATGACCTTATTTAGCAAAAGACTCTAGCAGGTTTTTAAAAAGATCAAATATTTTAAGATGCTCACTCATAAATAAAGGTGATTCTTTACACTGAAATCCTTGGAATTTGAATAAGTTCATGCATCTTTGAACCCTAAAGATTTCATAAATGCCAGCAATTGACTTAGGAATATAATTCATCAGCCTGGTGGTATCCCTATATGTACTTTGGACAAACTGGAAAAGAAGCTGACTGTCTAAATAGCAGAAGCTTGAGCCAGCATCTGCTTTTAATAACAATACAAAAGTTAAGAGAACTTCAAGGTAGCTTTCTTCAATAAAACCACATACTCATTTTTACCAGCTTGCCTTGCCAAGACCTTAAATATGACTTTCTTGTATGAATGGCTTCTGTAGTGATATATATATATATATATATATATATATATATATATAAAATGAAATTTTGCAAGGAAATGTGTTAGGTAGGCTTATAGGGTCAAAGGTGGGTGACTTTACAATGGCACTGAAAAGCCAGAGGATCCAGAAGCTTCTCAGTCCAACAAACTAGAAGCCATAGAACAAAAAGGATCAAGGATGCTGCACTCACCTAAGGCTGAAGGCCTGGACGCTACCTTGAAGTCATGGAAAGAAACCCGAGTCTGAGGTCCACAGCTGACGGCAGCAGCAAAAGATGCAGCTGCTCAGGCAGTGTTTCAAATACTGGCTGGTTTCCTCCTTCATCCCCTTGCTAGCCTCTTGGATGGTGCCAGTCACAATCAGGCTGTGTCTTCCACCCTGAGTTTGCTGGCCTCCATGCCGATCTCTTCTGGACACATCCACAAGTCAGCTTTACTAATCTGTGAGACATCTGCTAATCTAGCCAGGGTGACAGTCACAACTTCCATAGGAATATGTTGTTTCAAATGGAAAGAAAATGAATTATTTGAATGAATTGATTCATATTTTTAATATGAAATAATAAGAGATAACAGGAATAGATAAATAATTGTTGAACTGTAGGAAATATCTGTGTGATTATGTAAAAGTTAAGATTTTTTTTTCCAGCTTTTAAGGTGAATCTTTACAAAAATAAAGCAGAAATTGGATCACTGGCCTTTCCAGCTGAAAGTATGACTCACAACTCTAGTTTTTCTGCCATTTCCACACCAGTGGTAGGTGGGTAGAAATAGATATAGAAAAGCCCTGCTCTGGAGCTGGGGCTGGAGCTCAGAGATAAAGCACTTCCCTAGGGTGTGCAAGGCCCCAGGTATAATCCTCAGCACCACAGAGAAGGATGGGGAGGAAGAGTGGGTGAATGGATGCTGGATTGGATCCATGCATGCTGTATGTATGTATTGAAATACTACATTGAGCCTCATTGATAGGCACAATTAGTATGTGTTAAATAAAAATGCAAGATATTTTTATAAAGAAAGATAGAAAATCCATTCTCTATTTCTGCCCCTGACTGAAATTTCCAAAAATTGCCTGGGCGGATACAGCCTCAGCTCTGCCTACATCACAACCCCAAGATAATCTGCCCACATTGGCAATCTATGTTTCTTATCTAGAAGCAGCAAACTCATTTGCATTAGCTCTCAACTTACAGTGCCCAGAGCCAATGAGCATTTTCACATTACTAGACTTCTTAAAAACAAACAAAAAGGCACTGATATTTGTAAGATTGAGAGTGAGAGCTTCTGCAGGAGGTAACAGGGTTTTTGCCAGACTTTCCAGCCTAACTTTCCTCCCCAGAGTTCACTTCTAAGCCCTGACCCTCTTTTCCAGGACCCACCATTCAAACTCAAGGGGAAACAGGCTGAAATAAATCCTGGGAAGTATAGTCTTGGAAGGATGCCCCTTGTGTGAACTTAGGGTGGATGTTCCTCCCTGGCTATGTGACAGCAGCTGTTACTTAGTGACGTCGCTCTGAGAGCAGCCCAATTGAGCAAGCAGACTGCACCGAGACAGAAATGTTTCTGGACTTTGTGATGGAGCTGATGGCTCAGAGGGAGAGGTCCACTCTGCTAGAAAGCATCCTTGCTATGGATTCTACAGCTTTCCTTTGCCCTCCTGAATTTTTACCTTGCTTTAGAACTGTCCAGAAAAGTCACCTCAAAGCAAATTAGATAAGAGATGGGATTTCTTATTTTCTGTTGCTCAGTTTAGATTTGTAGATGAAAGACAGACAGAGAGAGAGAGAAACAGACACACACACACACACACACACACACATACACACAGAGAGAGAGAGAGAGAGAGAGAGAGACAGACAGACAGACAGACAGACAGATTTTCTGACTGTCAAAATGCTCCAGAGAATCAGGCTGAGTATTAAAAGAAGATTTTGGTTGCCTTTCACCCTTGAAGATATATTTCTAATTCCTGTCAGATGTATGGATGACACCCTCACACGTGGATGTGGTGGCACACACATGTACTCCTGGCTCCTCAGGAGCTTTATACTGAATGGAGACTTTGAGCCCAGCCGGGAGAACATAGCAAGGCCCTATCTCAAACAAAAGCCAAAAAGCACCACTTAACTCGTGCTGTCACTTTGCCTCCAGATTGCAACGCTGCCAGAGAATCCTATTCTTGGACAACTTCTGGCTTTCGAGAATTCACCAGTTCTCTTCACTGAGGCTGGTACTCTTTTTATCTTTTTTATTTCTTCAGCTTTCCAGAAATGTGGGGTGTCTACAAAGCATATATTTCCCACCCATCGAGGTATAAGAGGCTCTACCCACCCCTCTGCCCCTCACCCTCAACCTCTGACATCCTCCAGAAATGTCACTTGCTCCCTGGGAGCTGGTGTGGATTTTGAAAAGCTAGATTTGAGGCAAGAATAGTTGCTCACTATTCAGAATTTATTTTCTAGCAACCAATACAGCAATATAATAAATTTACCCTAAAATAAACATAGCATTTTTATGTTATCAAATACACCTCATGTGTAAAAGTAAACATTAAACAAAATTTTATGTTAGGCAAAATTCATAACTCTCTTTTATTGTCACTTTCAGAAATAGCCTCTTTGAAATCACAAATGTGAGACTGCTTGATTTTGTATTTTTATCTGAAAGTGGTATATGTTCTCTGAAAGGAGCTTTTTGTGGTCAGTTTTATTCTGATTTAAAGAACAATTTCCAATGCAGAAATTGCCCATTGTATGGGCTGTATGCTATTAGTCTTAACTTTGGAAGCATTTCCCAAAGTGCAATAAATGTTAGCTTAAGGATCTCAGCAAAAGGTACAGATGAGGGAATGAGAGATTATAGAAGTTCTCAATATATTTTGAAATTATTTCTCTTTGCTACTGATTGTGTTAACAAGGATTGGAGGAAGGAAACATTCACCTAGCAGAACTGGAGTCACAAGTAAATGTTTGTACTTCTAGAAACAGTGTTTTTGAAATCCTTAAAGATGGAGCATCTTCAACATTTTGCAGAGTCCCTGAACTAATATTTTTCTGTAAAGGCCCAAGTTTATGTAGATTCTCAGAAATACTATTTTAAAATTAGTTCGCATTAGTAAGAAGAACTGATGAGAGAGCAAGGGTGTTCCAGATGAAAATTCCTCCCTGTTATATTATAACTGTCTTAATTTATAAGGCTGAGAACATCAGCTAAAAATCATAACAGAAGTTGTAAAACACTTGAATATCTATTTAAGAGCACATTATCTTGCCTTGTGTGCTGATGTAAAGCTAAGAGATTTTGTTATGTGTTGTAAAAGCCACTGAAGCAAAAACTTAAGTAGAAGATTGTTTATCGAGGAGTTGTAAAATGGAGTTCAGGAATAAGTTGGGCAACGTCTTTTTCTCCCGCACCTCCTTTGTTTCCCTTTCATGGCATTTTCTTCCACGCAGCCATTTATGGGTGACATATATGTCATCATTTCAAATACTGCCCAAGGTCTGACCTTTTACTGTTCGTCTGACACTCCTGGCTCAGCTGCCCAGCCCACCCTGTGTTATTAGGGTTTTGTCGCTGATAGAAAAGTAGCCACTTTATTTTTCTTGACTCTCCTTCTTTGATTTCTCTCCTCTTTTAAAGGATTTATGCAGAGATCTGCTACCCAACAGCATAAACATCATCTTCACTCACATGTGTTGAATAATGAATTCTCCTTCCTGAGGGAGTGTCTTGATTGTCTTTCATACTAAGGGGCTTGGCTAAATACGTCAATTGCACTGTCTGAGAATTCTAAGTGCCAGCCCCTAAGTGTGTTTGAAGTGGGTACAATTAGCTTTATCAAACTTTTTCATATTTTCCTTTAAGAATATTCTAAAACAAAAAAAAATGGTTTGGTTGACAAATGCTGTTGTCAAACCTACCATCTTGCACATCTCTGTATGGTGCTTCTTAAAAAAACACCCCCAGCAAGGTGTTAGAAATAGATACATTTTTCATAAGGGATTTTTGGAAGATCGCAGAATACCATGTTGGAAAGAAATACCGGACCATTTGCAAAACATCTTAAATCAGAGGTCTGTAAAGAAATCTTGTTGTGACAGAAGAAAGCCTAAGTTCACCTTTGCTTTATTTATTAATTTATTTTAGTGTTGGAATCCAACACTTTACATTGCAACTTTTCAAATTATATAGTTGTTATAAAACTATCTCTCTTAGAAAAATGTTTACTTTATGAATCTTGCTGAATTCCACATGTGTCCAGTTGCAATATCTGAAGCCTCTTAACAGTAAAATACTATGTTCTATGTAATTGCCTGTTCCCTAGGGCTGATAATGTATAACAAGCAAATAAATGGTTCCTCTCTAAAACTTTTGAAGGCAACAACTTTAAAATGGGTAACTTTATTGCAGAGACTCTTTTAGAGTCTATACTGTGCTAATATGTATCATAAAGCTGCACTAGGGGAATAACGTATACTGCTTTGCAAACTTATTTTATCAGGGAGCCGTTTACTGGGTGGGTGCCCCTGAGTTTTAGGGCCAGTGTTTTATGCATTCTACTTTCCTTTTTGGAGTAAATTGACACTGGGACTCAGTGGAAGCCACATGGGAGACCTATTTACATAGACTCTTGAGTGTATTGTCTATGTATTATGGACACAGACTATGATCTGTGTGTGGGGGATGGGGGGGGAGAGAGACAGAACAGAATAGGAGGAGAAAAATTAAAAGCTGATCGACCTGCAGTCTGGTCATCTGATTGTTTGCACCTCGGAGTCATGTAACATTTGGCTGCACAGATACAATGCACTGGTGCATTTCACCTTTGTAATACGTTATTAAGTTTAAGGCTTCTCTATTCTAGTGCCTTATATTAATAACTGTTGGGTGGATTCATATATGCATGGTTTTCCTAATATTTTCTGAAATAGTTTCCAATGAGAGTCTGTCCTCAGAGACCCAGGGATGCCAACCAAGGGTAATTATTATGACTGTTTGCAAGGTTGAGCCTTCGGTGTCTACCTCAGGGAATATTCTAAGGCAAGATCATAAGAGAACTCTCTTCCACTATGTTTTGTTAAAACCTAATGGGTTTTGAGTACCAAAATATTCTTAAACAAATGAATAAATAGTTGATTGTCTATTCTAAGTGATAATGCATTTATGCCTATTGACAATCTATTAGCCTAATGAGAAGAAACATTTTCCAAAACAGACAATATTTCAATAGTAGTTATAATATAGCAATATATTTTAAAGCTTTATTTGAGTTCCAATTCTGATTTTTCATTAAAATAATGAAACATTCACACTCTTAATAGCTATGACATTAAAAGAATCAGATTGCAACATTTGCAATTATATTCTTTTAATATTTATTTTAAAACTGTCATTATTCCTCAGTGACCTGAGATATTTTTTCCTAGTAATCTATTTCCAAGAATTTAGAAATACAAGTTTATATCTGTATCTGCAAGCACACATACATATGGTTACATTTGTCTTGTGCTGATAAGTTTATAAATCAGCAGAAATGTGAGTGTGTATGTTAGAGCTAAGTTCTTGAATCCCCATTTTTGAAAAGTCCAAAAATTAATTACACAGGAAGAACACGTTTCCTCTCCCTGACACCAACAATAATAGTTGTAATAGAAAAGAGTCATTTGTTCAAGGAGACACATAAAACATCAAGACCCCTTTAAAATGTTTACAATGTAATGAACAAGTTACAAAACTCTATGAGCAAAGATTTCATCATATGATTCCATCATATGAGTACCCAAATGGAAAAAGAGGAAGTGTACTCAAATGCTAAGGGATTAAGATTATCATTGGTTGATGGGACTATGAACAATTTTAGTCATATTCTTTATACTTGCCCTAATGTTCCAAATTTCTACAATGAGAACAAATACAATTCTACAATACAAACAAATGCTTTGAAAGAATATAGGACTCTTTCCTTTCCTCACTCAATTTCACTGCCTTCCTCTTCCAACCAAGCACAAAGGCAGGAATCCCACTGCATATAACTGGAGGTATTTATACATCTCTGGTGAGGTAGACGCTGACTAAAATCATTTTAAAAGAACACCAAATACTCTGTAGATGCACAAGCTAAAAAGGGTATATTCTATCAATCTGACCCTATTGGGCTTATTTCCTATAAAAGCACATGACTTGAATTTCTGTTAAAATATATAGTTCACACAGGGCTGTTAAAAAATTGAGTTATTATCCGTATGAGAAAGTCTATATAGAAAAGAAAGATCTATAGGGGTGGTGAGAGGGGAAGGGGAAAGGGAAGAAGGGAAAAGAAAACTATGAGAAAAGAAAAAATAATGGAAATGAAATCTATGTAAATAGGGAAGGGTGGAGGGGGTGAAGGGTGCACAGGTAATGGGGAAAATAATAAAAACTAAGATACATCATGTAAAGGTACAAGCACCCAATGATAAATGTAAAAGTATTGTATACCTAAAATGTACCAATAAAAGAATTTAAAAAAAAGATCCATGGAGGGATTGCTAAATAGCAATGACTTTATAAATACTAAGATCCAAACTGGGAGAAAAAAAATTATTTTACTATCTCTCTGTGCAGATGACAGTGAACTATAGTTTACAAACAAACTGCCATTGGCCTTATGACAGTGAAACAGTTTGCCAAATATTTTTCATATGTATATGTGATACATCTGGCTGCATTCTACAGTTATACTCTTGTGCTTTTTCTCATTATGGCTAATTAGCTATATTTTAGTGTACTTGTTGGTTTTTTTTTTTTACTTAATCCTGATGATGTTTGTGTATTTTATGCTCTAAATTATGGCCATCAGTGAATATTTATTATAAAGAGAAAAATATTTTCAGATTTGCTGAAATATTTGAAAATCTCCTAGGAGTAGGCAAAGACTTCATGAACAAAACCCAGATCACATGGGAAATACTACAAAGAATCAACAACTGGAACCTCATCTTATTAAAAAGCTTTTGCACAGCAAGAGAAATCACCAACAGAGTGAAGAGAAAACCTACAGCATGGGAATTTTTTAACCAGCTATTCATCATATAAAGGACTATTATCTAGAATATATAAAGAATGCAAAAAAATTAGGCCCCCCCATATTTAAAGACCTAATCCAAAAATGGGCAACTGAAGTGAAAAGACACTTCTCAGATGAAGAATTAGAAACAGCAAATAAATATATAAAAAAATGTTCAACATCACCTTGGTCATTCATTAAATTCAAATTAAAACAATGCTGAGATTCCATCTCACTCCAGAAAAAATGACTTATCAAGAAACCAACCAATAACAAGTGCTGGAGGGGCTGTGGGGAAAAAGGAACCCTTCTCCACTGTTGGTGGTAGTGTATACTGGTGAAACCATTGTTAAAATCAGTCTGGAGATTTCTCAAAAAACTAAAACTAGAGGTTCCATTTGACCCAGCTATCCCCCTTCTTGGTAACTTCCCAAAAGAATTAAGTGCATCATACCACAGTGATATATGTGCACTCATGTTTGTAGCAGCACAGTTTATAATAGCTAAATCTTGGAAGCAGTCTAAATTCCCATCAACTGATGAATGGATAAAGAAGATGAGGTTTTTTTATACAGTGGAGTACTACTACTCTGCCATAAAGAAGGATGAGCTTCAGGTATTTATATTTATATGGTAGACTTTGAGACCATACTCCTATGTGAAATAAATCAGATACACATGTTTAAATACCTCATTGTTTCTCTGTTATGAGAAACCAAAAGTGGAAATAAGCATTGAAATGCATAATGGGTGTTGGGAAATGGGAAGAAAGTGTTCAAATGGGCAGGGGAACAAGGGAGGAGGGAGAGAGAAAGGAAGGAAGGACAAGAGAAAAAGTGAAAATAGAAGGAAAAAAATGAAAACAAAGCTTTTGTACATAGGGAGGGGAGGGGGCTTGATGTGGGAATGGGATAAAATAAAATAAAATTTATTTTAAAAATTTAAGTGGAAAGATTTTATCTAAAGCGTTGGAAGTAAAATGTCTTTTTTAAAAGAGGTTTTTTGATTATTTTCATTAGTACTTGTTTGTAGTACATGACTACATTTATCATGGGGAGTTGGTGCATTATATAATGCATTTTAATTCTTCCTTCATCCCCTGACCCTCGCATCCCATCCCTCCATGCTCTTTTTATTTTTTGGTCTCCTTCCCATTTGCAAAAGTTCTATTTCCATTTTTTTTCTTTCAATTCTTTCACTATCTGCTTTTCACCTCCCTCTCTCTCTTTCTCTCTCTCTCTCTCTCTCCCCCTCTCCCTCTCCCTCTCTCTCTCTCTCCCCCTCTCTCCCTCTCTCTCTTCTCCTTCTATCTCTTCTTACTCCTTCTCATTTGAAAAAGATCTCCTTAGTTCTGATTATCTATCTTCTATTTTGCTCTTTATTTTTATATTTTGGGTTTCTCATATAAGAAAAACCATGTGATATTGACGCTTATGCATCTGATTCATTTCATCTAATATGTAAAATGCCTTTTAAAGAAGTTTGTGGTAAGGGTAATGTGTTTGCAATGAGAGGGAATGATTTGCACTTTTGAAAAGAAAATGTATTAAGTTTTACCACTGCTGACCCTGCCTCTTCTCTCTCACCACCATTTTTCATCATGAGATGCAATCAGCAGAGGCCAAGGGGATCCTCTCCATTGTCTGCGAGATACATGGCACACCATCGATTTTTTAAAATAGTGTTGTAGAGATCAGAGCTATAGTATGCACATTAGATCCCTGATGCAGAGGAGGCCTAGTCTTTCTAGTTTGCTTTTAAGTTTAGGTTTCAGTGACCTCAGTATTATAATTCCATGAGATCCTCTGGGATTTAGCCCTGAAAGGACAATGACCCAGTAGATAGCCTAAGATATTTTTGGCTGAATATTTGATGTCTCTCCTTTGCTGAAAAATAATTATAAATCCTCAAGGGTAATCTCATACTAAAAACACAAGCCTAGAATATGAATAAAAAAGATTTTCCGTCTTGCCAATACATTCAATGTTTAAAATTTACTTATCTTTGTCTTTAATGTAAATTCTTTGTGTCCAGTGTGGCAAGGGAGTTGGAAAGAAGAGTATGTAGTTGGGACTACATATTTGTATAGGATTTTGACTACAGATAGAAATGTCATTAGAAAACTTATTTTATAACAGATTGATTTGCATTTACAGCTATTCAAAGCCAGAAAGAATATTGGGCAGATGAAAGTAAATATGCAGGGAAAATTCCTTCTGTTGAAGTGTGCTTGTAAGTTCTTTCAGATGGCTTCTTGGGTTATATAAATTTAGTTTGAGGTCATTATATGGATAATTTGTTACTAAGTAAAATAGTTTGTCAGGTTACGAGACATTAATCTTCCAATAGGTCTTTAATTAGGACAGATGCACTAAATAATTCATAGCAAGTCTTGGCCTGGAAACATTTATAATACTCAATTATACCATTTTACAGGCAATGGCAAATTGTTTTTGTGTAGTCTGGCAATTGTGGGACTTAATTAATTACCTTCAATGTTTTAGACATCTGCTCTGCACTCTTTTAAATGCATTAAATTGGCAACTCATGAAATGGCTAAAAATAGAGTTAAAATTCCCCAGATGGTAAAGGGTGAAGATCAACTATGACAGAGAGAAAATCCACTCAATGATGTACTGGAAATATGAAACCAAGTTACATATCTTGTCACATTTGGTTTAGAAAGCTCTTAAGTATGCGATGATTATTTTTTTAAAGAATGAGAATTTTACATGTTTCTTAAAAGCATTTAACTTGCTGTTAAAATCCATTTCTTTCCTAGTTTCCTAAGATCGGGTGCAGTAAACAAATTGGGAAACCAGGCAGTGTACAGATATAAAACACATATCAATCTCTGTCATGTAAACACCTCTGAGTGAAATTTATTTCTACACAAACAAATAACTTTGCCCCTCTAAGTTGTATCAAAGACGTGACAAAAATAAGTACTCTGGAAGTATTTGCAGAGGCATTTTCATGTCATAGATCTTCAAGTGATGGAAAGGGGAATTAAGAGCTTATTCCATTTGTAATTAGATCACAGAAAACAGATGGTGATGGCTTTGCAGTGGGTAGGGGGATGTGACCATTTAAGTAAACAAAGAAGAAAGGAATGTTGACTTCATTTTTCATCCTAGAAATTCTGCCAAGAAATATGCTGTAAGGATCTGCTGCTTCATAGTATGTGAGTCAATTACAAAGGAACTAAGCACATTCTGAAAGATCTAAAGGGAGTCAATTTGCAAATACAGTGGTCGCTCTTACTCTCAAAGTGAGCATTCTATTGTGGACCTGTAATAGAGCAGCTTCTGGTCTGGGAGTCCAGATCCCTGCAATTTTCTGGGAAGATATTTCTCTTAAGTCTCTGCCTTCCCTCTAGAGCTGTGGGGAGATGCAGTTGTCCATGTGGATACAGTTTCCAGGTCCTGCCCCCAAAGCAGTCATGCTGGGATGAGAGTCCAAGCAGAAATTTTTCCTACTTCAGGAGCTCCTGGAGAGGAAAAGGAGCAGTAGAGTTGAGCACAAGTGTATATGCTCTGTGAGTGAAGTGAGCTTTGTTGCACAATCACTCAGAATCTAGATGAGCACTATCTGGCAGAAATACAGTGAAGGTACATATGACTTGAACATTTTCTTGGAACCACATTTTAAAAAGTAAAAAGAAACAGATGCAGTTAGCTTCACTAACATATATTTAATGTGAGACAGACAAATTATCATTTTTACTTCTAATTAATATGAGAATTATTAATGTAATATTTTTCTTTTTTAGTGCAATATGTTAATAAGCTTTTCATTACTGTGGCTAAATACCCGACATATGCAATTTAAAAGAGGAGAGGTTTATTTTGGATCATGGATTCAGAGGTTTCAGTCCATGGTTAGCTGGCTCTAAGGAAGAAACATAAGAGTAGAAGGGTGTGGGGAAAGTAAGTTCTAACCCCATGGCATCTAGGAAGCAGAGTAAAGGAAATGAGCCAGAGAGAGAGGCAGGGTCTGGGGGCAGGATATACCCTTCAAAGGTGCACCTCCAGTCTGGCCTCCAACTAAGCCCACCCTCCTAATAGCCCATTCAGCCATAAAGTCACCACTTATAAGGTTAGTGCCCTCCTTATCCAGTATCCAGTCACCTCTGTAGGCCCCTGCTTGGAATCTTGCTACACTGGGGATCAAGCCTTCAGTACCTAAATCTTCAGGGGACATTTTGTATTTAAACCATAACATATTGACTCTGCAGTATCCAGTGTTTATCTTATTCTCATAAGTACATCTCAGCTTGGGCAAGCTGCCTTTCAAGTGCTCAGTAACTCATTGTGGTTAGTGACTACCATCTTGGGCAGGGCAGCTCTGGATAATGAGCAGGATGACAAACTACATTCCCAACTGTGGTGAGGATAACAAGTTAGCACACATAAACTCTGTGGTGTGGGCCTAGCATAGGGCTTGAAAGACATGGTTAAAAGGAAAACTTTAGATAAATCAAATTTAGCAGAGTTTATTCAAACAAAGAATAATTCATGAATCTGAGATAACTCAGAAGAGCTTCAGAGAGCTCCTCCATAACAAAGATGGATGGAATTTATATACAAAATAAGGAAATGACATACAGAAACAGCTTGATTACTCAGCATTTGCCTTCTATGGGCATAGTCTAATCAGATGGCAGTCTGTGATTGGCTGGAGCTCAACTAATGTGATTGGCTGAGGCAATCACAAGAATATACTTATTTTCTCTTCCTCACTTCTGCTCTGTCCTGAAATGTGCAGTCTGATATTTTCCCCTTGTCTGAATTTCAGATTGTATCCTTTCCTTAGAAGTTAGCAAATATTTATGGAGCACCCTGGTAGGTTGGGAAATCAATATGAAAGGTTATTATTATGGATTGAATCTAAAATGCCCCCAAAAGGTTTGTGTGTTGGGGGCTTGGGTCCCAACGCAATAGTGTGCAGAGGCAGGGCTTTTGGGAACTGACTGCATCATGAGGGTTCTAACCTCACCCAGCAGAGGGAGTGGTTAATCCATGTCCTCATTAGGAGGTGGGCCTAACTAGATGAAGCAGGTTCAGGGGGTCATGGCTTTGAAGGGTTTATTTTGTACAGGGTCTTTCCTTTCTGGCTCTTTCTGTCCCTCTCTGCTTCCCACCTACCATGAAGTAAACAGTTTTCCTCCACCACCTCCTGTTGCCAAGATGTTTCTGCTTTCTTGCAGACCTAAAAACAATGGGGCCAGCTGACCATGGACTGAAACCTCTGAAAACATGAGCCAAATAAACCATTCCTCCTTTAAGTTAATTTGAAGTGTCCTCAAGAAGTTTAGAGTTTGCTAAAGGGAATATTATAAAAACAATTTTAATATCATACTAATGGTAAACTATTATAAATTCTAAAGGAAAAATGAAGTGTTTCTGTAGCATAGAAATGAGCAACCTTAACCCTTCCATCTTAGAGACAGGGGCAGGTAGATGAAAATAAGGGGAATTTTCTCAGAATACAAAGTTGGAACTTAACAGATTGGTGAGATTCTCTTACCCTCTTTATTTTGTTAAATTTGGCCTAAGCGTGCCTCTGTAGTTGCAAACTGCTATGTAAATTAGCATGTGAATAAAGTATAAATAAATATAGTGAGTTTTTAAAAAGAATTATCAATATCAAAAGGAATACATTTATTCTTAAGGATGGACTAAAATCTATACAAATTCACACTGCAACTATATAGCATTGAAGTTATTAGATTGTTGTTTGAGGTTAATTTTGCCACTGAAATAATAAACCAGACAAGACAAATCTCTAAATGCAACCTTGTTTTTAAAATTACCTAAGAGATTTTCAAAATAAAAGAGATAGAAGAAAGAGATTCAAAGGTGAGAAAAGTTAGGAATTTTATTTCTCTTTCTTTTTAGTTTGTCAAAAAGCAAAATTTACAGTATGATAACAGTTTGTTCCTTGGGTACCAAGAGCGGTTTATTTCTTATCTATAGCGCTATCTAGAACCTTGAGCGGTTTATCTTGTTTCCCACTTGGTCCTGTTACAAAAAATGGCAAGGCAGCAATATTAAGAATAGGCTTATTCTATCAAATAGTTATAAAAACATGTCAGTTCATTCCAGTTTTCTCTTAGACTTTTTTCTCCTACTGAAATTCCACCCAAGATACAAATCATATTTTCATGAGGTCATCCAGTTATTTCCAATGCAGTGAATTAAACATGTAACATGTTTTTCCCCTAAGTAATTAAAGAAAGAAATTTAACTCTCATAAAAATTTAAAATACATATAAGTAAGGTTATTTAACTCTAATAAGGATACAAGGCTTCTAATTAAGTACAGAAGGGGAGAATATTATAGTCTTACCTGCTAAGAGGATTGGGCTTTTCCCCAGGATATGATGACTGTATTCTGAACACTAATAATCAACACTTACTGAGTACACACTACGTGCTGGGCACTGGGCATCCCAATAAGGGAAAGTTAGGATATTTCTTTTACAAGTGAGAAAACAACACATTAGAGGTTTGAGTTGCTTGACCGAATTTCTTCTTGGAAGAGACAGAAGCTGTATTTAAACCCAGGATTGTAGCATTCTTCTCTGCTGCTTTCCCAGGATGGAGTGTGAAATGAAGATCTATGAAATCTGGCTTGTTGTTCATAGGGTTTCCTATCTTTCAGTTCCTGATGGAGGTGAAATGAAGAAAATTCCTTTCCCATCACCTATACCCAGTCTGGTGACTGCATTCAGTCATAAGGGCCAAACAAGGACCAATGGCTGAGTCAGTACAGCCTGGCACCATGTTGAAGAGAACTAAGGGTGAAAATTCTGCATCCCCCCAAGTCTCATAGTTCCGGCTAGAACAGGAAGTGTGTTTAATTTTTAAAATTTTTCTTTGACATATTTTCTTTAATCAACTTCAGGGTCAGGTATACTATCTTGTACAAGAGCAAAATCAATTTTTTGGTAAACTGACTGATCTATGCCTTATTAGGATTATCTTTAATAATGCACTCATAAATATTTTTTATGAAAATAGCAATATATTGAAAACATAAGAGAATAAATAAACCAAACATATTTATGTGGGAACTATCCTCACTATGTCATTAGTTGACTTTTAAATAGCTTAAGGTCTTTCTGAAAAAAATGTAGCAGCTAATTGTAATGTCAGTAACATACAAAGAGGAAAATGAATAACTCAAGGTTAAAATATCCATCCATATGATGTAGGAAACTTTTCTGTGTATATATTGTGCTAATACCAGTAGTGCTTCATTATTATAATGAATTATTCATTAAAAGTATAAATTTTCTATTAAATGGCTCTAATTTTATAACTAGAGAAATTTAAAATACCTGAGGTAAAATAATGACTCACTACTTAATTTGGCTTCCTTCCCTTATAGTTACAAATTCAATACTTTCTTCTATCAGATTTATCTTTACTTCCTTACTAATTAAACCAGCTGCAGTAGTTTCCATGCATAGATTCTTTTAATGTTCTATATACCTTCTGGAAAGTTAGGAAGTATTTTATGATCCATCACCAATGTTATTTCAAAATCCTCAAATTAGCAGTAGGCTTACATATAGGAAAAATAATTGAGTCAGTGAATTGTTGGGTGCTATAGACTCTTGAGAACAAGTAAGTTATCAAGAGTTACTGCATTTTTAAAAAATGTCCCACATATATATTGAGAATCTATCTCAGCTGCTGTTGGCTATTAGAGAGCAGGATACAACACTCTCTTCCCAAAAAGACTCTGGACAATGCTTATCAAGAATAAAAGCCTTTTTCTGAGGGTGGGAAGAAATGTCTGATTTGCTTTACTTTCCACAACTGCGGGCTTCTCAGTTTAGCTATTACCTGAATAGTACATACTAGCACTTAAGATCTTCATAATTTCATAATGGATCTTAGATTTCTTTATCCCATTATTGATCTAAAATGTCTCCTGCTCTCTTGGGTGAAGGAAGAACATGCCCATGTGTTGCATCAGATAATTCCTATTATTGAAAAGCTGTGTTCAATCTCAAATGACCTTTTCTTGTATTTATTGTCAAGCTAGCTTTACAGCCCACATTAAATGGAAGCTTTTGTTCAAAGGCTAAAAAGCACATTGCTGCTTGGGAATGGTGCTCACAGTGTTTGCTCAGGGCAGCCTGTTCTGCAGACAGCTGGGGCGGAAGCTGGGGCATTGAGCCTGATACTCTTTGCTGCTTGTTGTTAAGTCCTGGGCGAAAGCAAGGCTTGTGTCTTAATTTGGATCCTAAGGAAAGATGCGGAGTGCTTCTGTAAAGGAAATCTTCATCTGTGAAGAGGGCTCCATACTCTGGCAGCAAACATTCAGGACAGGGCACCTCAGGAAATGTTGATGGAGAATTTTCTGGGTATGGGAGGAGTCTGCATAGACACTGGGACTTTTCACAAAACTAAATGTGATAATATTTACGATTTGATTTTACCTTAAGTGATTTCTTTTATGATTGCCCGTATGTGTAGTGACAGATTTAGTCTATGAGATTTGGCCAAAACTTTGAGAATGGCCTAGTCATTAAGGTAAGAGATGTGTCTCTTAATTGCCTCTTATTTCTCCTGTGCATTATGGTTTTCAAGCATAATTTGTTCATCCGCTTATCTTTTCAAGTTTAGCTTTCCATTTAGAAGCTGAGTTTTAAACTCCACTTTATTTAAAATAATAATGAATCAGAATTTTCAAATTCCCCTGGGCTAACGATGTGAATTTCTCAAATTTTCACGCTAGTTTTATACCTGTCAGATTTACTCTGGCTTAATGGTTGCACCAATTTTTCCCCTCAGATCGAACAACTTCACTTGAGAAGTGTGAATTACCTGATTAGATTGCCAGGTTCTACTGAACCTACTAGACTCATTGATACTGGAAATACTGCAGTACAATGACTTGCACTAGTCACAGGGCTGACCAGGGACTGGGCCCATTTAGTTTACTGAGAGTTGAGACTTTTAACAGCTCCACAAATGTACCCTTTCCAGATATGTCAGGTAGCTACATCTAATTTTTTTTCAGCTTTTGCCTTCTCTTTCATTCTCTTGTGACTGAGCCTCCTTTTTTTCAGCTTTATCCTTCTCTTTCATTCTCTTGTGACTGAGCCTACTAAAGGAGGCACAGGGTCACTTTCCTAGCTGTGAATCCTGTGCACTCTAAGCTCCCACACTTGGTTGGATACCCTGCTGCTGCCATATTGAAATCCCTAGTAATTTTAAACAAGGACCTCGGATTTCCATTCTGCATTGAGCCCTACTTTCTTTGCTCCTGCCCCGAGAGGGAAGGAGATGAGAGGATCTGAGAAGGCCCTGAGTCCTCCAGTGTCTCACTCCGTCATTGTGGCATTAATTTTGGAGTAATTAGTCCCTAGCCTGTAGTACCAAAAACACATCAGTGAACATTTATGACACACTAAAAAATTTATGACACACTAAAAATTGTAGATTCCTCAGCATAGACTGATCAAATTCTTGAGCAGCAGGGCCCAGGAATCTGTATTTTCACAGATTGACTGTGACTCACAGTTCATTAAAGGCTGAGAACCTCTGACTAGTGAATTGCACCTCTGAATTGCAAAATCTTACTATGACTTTAGCAACTGGTTCAAAATCAAAGAAAAGAAAATAAGAGAAATTGAACTTTATTACCTCTGGTATACTTTGTGACGTGTTGTCAAAGGACAAATACACTGGCTTGTACTAAAAAAAGGATCTCTCTCTCTCTCTCTCTCTCTCTCTCTCTCTCTCTCT
>NW_004624785.1:10218639-10231447 GCF_000247695.1 Heterocephalus glaber | reverse complement strand
GTGCCATGGTCATAAAGTGCGAAAATGCAACCATGACTACAACAAGGAATGAAGCTCCCAAAGGCCAGAAATCCAGAGCTGTTCCTGTCATAGCAAATATTTCACTGTGTAATGTGGGACTCACATCACAGATGGGAGCTCTTTTCAAATTTGAATACGACATCACTAAACTTAACCAACAATAGAAGAAAAGAGAATTTCACAAAATACTCAGTAGATTTTAAGTCTCAATTCAAACACATAATAGTCTAGTACCTTGTAAATTACCTAACTCTGAAAAAATTAAAGTGAGGTAAATAATATGTACGACTTACTGGAAACTTCTTTCCAAACTTAAAGATGTGTACTGTCCCCCAAAATACTATAAGTTATATAGGCATAAAATGCTGTGTATTTTATATACATATGTATTACACCTTATACACAATATATATGCCTACTTCATACACATACATATTAGGACAGTGTGTGTGTGTGTGTGTGTGTGTGTGTGTGTGTGTGTGATTTGGCATAGGATAGCAATATCTTCATTTGGGGTCAGGAAGCTACTCCATTGAGAATTCTTATTTCATTTATGATTATTTCTGCTTTCACTCAAAAAACTCTCTCTCTCTCTCTCTCTCTCTCTCTCTCTCTCTCTCTCTCTGTGTGTGTGTGTGTGTGTGTGTGTGATTTGGCAGAGGATAGCAATATCTTCATTTGGGGTCAGGAAGCTACTCCATTGAGAATTCTTATTTCATTTATGATTATTTCTGCTTTCACAACTAGAAAATGGAATGCTTGGGTTAAGCAATTATGGGTGATCAAGCAAGTGTTTAAACCAATCATTGGCCCCATCAGTGACATTGCAAAGATGAGTTACAATGATAGAGATCATTGCAGTAAAGTCAGCTGACCCAGCCATCAGCCATTGTTGAAGTAGAGTTTTGACAGACATTGAGTTTAGTTGTCGAGAGGCTGTGAGTTGGAGGCAGATAGACTCCAGCTGAATCCAGACCCATCACTTACTAGTGGGATCTTGGAAATTTCATTTTCCCCCAAAATCCTAGGATTTAAAATAAATTCGTTGAGAGGGATATTAATAGATCCTACTGTGTAGGTTTGTTATGAAGACTAAAGAAGATAATCCAAGTAGACTCCTAGGGTAACATAACATTAGACCTGCTTCCTCTCTTCTAACTATTTTGGTACCAATTATCCACTCCCTCACTATCCTCTCTCCCATCTAGACTTCCTAGACTATGGTCTACAAAAATTAATTGCACATTTCAAAATAACTACAGAAGACTTTGAAGCTCCTGATACATAGAAATGACAATATTTGAGAAAAACAAAAATGCTAGTTACCATGATTTGATCATTATACATTGTATATATGTATTGAATTATAATATGGTACCTCACAAATAAGCACAAATATTATATGTCAATTTAAAAATCCTAATGCATCATGCCTGGCACATAGTACAAATTCAGTGTTATTAACTTTTAGCTATCAGGAAAAGCTTAAGAAACACAAAAGCTTAGGAATTGAAGCAAAATTGAAATCTTGCAATCCAGTTTTACAGGCAATAGTACATATACTGGACCTGTTTCTTGGGAAAACTCTGGCTGATACAAGAGAAATTATTTTTACTTTCTATTACACATAGTATTGGTGAGACTCAAATATCACACTGAGCATTTTGGCTCACAAAAATAAATATTTTGGAATGAATTTATTTGAAGAAAAGCTTTGGGTATTGAGTCTTGTGATAGTTCCTAAAACCACTTTCTGGTAATGAAAATTCAAAGCTATAGATCAACAATGTGTGTAAAATTGGGATGCATTGCACCCTGGCTACTGCTCACCTCCGACAAGTTGCTCTGTTCTCCAGGCTGTGCTAGGAAGCTGCAGATTTCACAACTGCTTCTGGGCAGGCAGTGTTGATAAAGAGTTTTGCCTTTCCATGAAGTGGCTCAGCTAGAGTAATTATTTGTCTGCACAGGCTGATGCCTCCAGCTTAGTGCCTGCAGATGCCTGTGAGACTAGAGATGGGCGTGATTGACAGGTAGCTGAAATTCTGTCACTTGGGTAAAACCCAGCTGGTAATGAAGGATTCATACTCAGACCTCACCTTTCTGGACCTGCCAGGCTGCATTTGCTGGCAGCAACTCTGAAAGCTTTCCATGGGAAAAATGATGTTTCAAAGGTGCCAATTACAGCACATATGTATTTCACCTTGAGAATTTCAATTGGCAAAGATAATATCATGGGTTGCCCTTAGAGTTTTGATGGGAGGTTCATTTGTACTAAGAGATCTGAGCGAAATGCAGTTATTAACAGAGGCTTTTTGAAAACAGTGAGCAAAAAGCAATAGGGGATTGTTTTTTTAAAAGCATGTCCTAAAGGACCATTTACCAACTAGCTCTCAGCAAATGTTTAAAGAATATTGGTGCACAAATAACCATGCTCTCCTAAAAACCAACTGGATATTGGCTCCCTGTTGGAACATTGTATGTAAATATAAATTAGCTTGTTCTAACCGGTAGCGAAGAACACCTAAAGGTGGTTTCTTTCCTTTTACACCTCATAGAACCAGCTAGGCTGGAAAACTGAATGTTCTGTCATGCCAGCTCCATCTAGCCTCCCTACACTCTTTCTTTCCTTCTCCTGCTTCTTTTTAGGAGAACTTTTATACAAATAACTAAGTCATGGAAACCAACACGATTGATAAAATGGGTATTTTTTAAATATCTATGATAAAGAAAGTGTTTTACACACTTTTATTGAAGAAACAGAACATTTTTATTTCTATCTTTTCTGGGAGAAACAAGGATATCAAATAACAAGTCCGAGGTTGTCCACATAGGTAAAGTTGTGTCTTTGTATTTACTTCTCTTCTGTAGGTACAAATCTCTCTCTGTCCCCCTCTCTCTCTCTCTCTTTCCCAACCCCGACCCCCTTCTGTACTTATAGGCCTCTGTTGTATTGGACAAAAGCATTTGATAAACTCATTCACACTCAGTTCATTCACACTCATTTGGTCTCTACAGCCTTAATATAGTGAGTGTGCTTTTCCTAGGCATTTTAGTATAAAAGGTCAGGGAGAGGGTGCAGCTGAGTAGAAAGAATTGCTTTGTAAATGGACTTTCACAATTGATAGAGATTGTGGCTTTGGGCTGGTACCTAGGACCCCTCAGATCATCCCACACAGGGCTCTTACAACCTCTGGCTCCTTGTACCTCCCTCTGCTACCTTCAGGTTTCACATCCCAGCTTTTCTTCCAGTTATTGCCCACTGTCTCCTGAGCTCTTCCTTGCTCCTTGGCCTTAATGTGATCCATGCTTTCCATCATCTCACCAATTCAGCAAGCACTTTTTTGAAGGCACTTGTAGCATAGGAATAAAATTGTTGGTCTGACTCTTTGTAAAAGTGTGCTAGATTTCAGGGGGGGAAATCTGCTTTTAAAAGAATCCTTGAAATCCTTCTATTTTCAAAGATCTTGGCAAGGATGTAAATCTGCAAAATCCATAAACCTGAATACCCTAGAGGCTGCCTATATTTATTCTCCCTTTTGCAGTTTTACTCAAGCAGATTGATGCAGGTTGTGGAGAAAGCAAGAAGCACATACACCTGCCATAGCAAACGGGATGATAAGCCCCCTATTCCATATGGATGTTCTGATTTCTCCCATCCCAACCAGGGAGTGGCCCTAACAAGCAACAGAGCCCATTGACTACTTGTTTTCAGAAATGACAGCTCAGTAGCAATTATGGGAAAGCCAAGATCTTTGTTTTTGGCAGGCACTCTTAGTGTTTAGAAAATGAGGGATACGCAGCAACACAGAAGACTGAGGCAGGTCATTATCCAGTGACAGCTTGGGCAACCAAGTCATTCCACCAGGTCTACTTCAGTGCTGCCACTCTCAAAAGGAAGAAAGGTTGCCTGTGGCACAGGTAGCTAAATGGTATATCAGACCCTCACCCTCTCACTGGCCTTGTCACATCTTCCCTGGGGACATGATGCAGCATCCTGAAGCATCACAAGGCCAATATTGCCGCTTACCTGTCATTTTACAGCAGCATCCACACAGTGGAGGTGCGCCTCCGGAGCTTGATTTTCATAACAGAGTCAGCCTGACTCTAGCTTGTCAGAGACAGAAACCACCTGAGCTCTTTTCCTGCCAGGACACACAATAGCTGCTGGCTGTGTTCTGTATCTCAATTCACCAGTGTCCGTTTCTATCACATTCTAGCCAGAGCAGCAGCCCAAGGGACCTGACAAAACACCAACTCCTTGCGAATTTCTCACTTTCCACAAGTCTGATTACCAGAAAGTTACATACCAGAATGCGTGACTTTGGCTTCCCCTGGCAGTGCCCTCCCATAATTGTGTTTACATGATGCCCTGGTCTTTGATCTGGGGTTGATAAGAGAAATCATATGCCAATCCATCTTGAGGAGCTGCTCTGGAGGTTCCTATGCACTACCTTGGTCAGCATTCCATATAAACAGAGAAGTAAGTTCTCTAAGAATTCAGCACCCAACTAAGGGGGTTTTCTCTTGATGAAAGGGTGTGCTTTTGTTTATAAGATAATGAGAGCTCTTTAATGTATCATATTTCTCTTTTTGCTTGAGCTGCAAAAGCCCAGGACCAATATTTCTTCTCAGTTGCAATGGCTTTCTTTTACTTAAGCTTAGGATATAATTATTCCCACTTTCTATCCATCTCATTACTTGGCATTTTCATAAACAGAGCTAAGCATTATCTTGCTCAC
This sequence comes from Heterocephalus glaber, assembly GCF_000247695.1. Next base: position 10,226,687 of record NW_004624785.1, on the reverse strand, counting down.
AGCCACACCCAAAATAATGTACTTACTATCCTTATAAGGAAGAGGCAGGTGAAATGATTTGTTACCATTGACAAAAATTATAAGCAATAAACAAGGGAATGAAAAAATTGTGACTTGTAGTCATAGTACATGGTCTGTGTCTAAGTAAAATGTTCCTGTGGTTGTCACTGTTCTGTAACCCCGGCAAAGCCACTCACTGTGTTGATATGCCACTGGTTCACCAAACTAGCATTTCCCATTGTTAGGGAAGTCATTATATGGGCATGATTGTATGAAGGTCAAGAAAAACATTCAAAGCAAAAACTCACCATGGAATTTCTACATCCACATTAGAAGATATAGATCTTGTGTATATATGTTTTGCTGTCTTATTAGGAAGCAAATTTAGAAGAAGAAGAGTAATTATAATTTAAGTAATTTGCTTAATACAGTACCTAAAATTACTGTCAGACAAACATTTCTGGAGAAGATCAAAATATATGGTTATTTTATACTTTCCCATTTGGATCTCTTTCAGTTTCTGCAGTTTATTAGCTTGGTTCACTGTCTTTGAACATTAGTCAATATTTAAAATGTGGGATTTTATGATTCTGGGGGAAGCAATTGCTTCCAAGGGAGAAAACATTCTGTGAATTACATGTAAATGTTTTTACTTGGATGAGTTCTTTTGCATCTGTGCAGAGGATCATTTTAATTTACACAAGAATGAAGGTTTTCCATGATTGAATGTCGTATGCACGCCTGTATATCTAATTTCCACTTCATTTATACCAGAGTCTAGCAGACACAAGGGGCATTTTGTTATAATGTAAGTGCTACTTAAAAACAAAATAAAATTATAATAAAAAGCTAAGGATTAGTGTGCCATTTCTAATTTTATTTCAGAGCTGCCCCTCAGAGTGGGTCAGAGCAGATTTGAGTCATGTAATTTGGCATTATGATGCTCTAAAGATGCAGGCCATAAAGACTTCATCCCAGGAAAAAAGCAAATGAGAAGCTCAGAAATGCGACTGAAGGAAAGCATCAAACCAGCTTTCCTTGCCCTCACAGCTACAGTTCAGAGCAAAGTCTATTCTTCCCATGGATTCAACTGCTCTATAATGCATTTCCATTTATCTTTTCCTTAATCTCTGAGATTATGCAGTCTTTTTAAAAATTGGATATTTGAAAATTCCAAGAATTATAAAGGTACCAATTAATTCTATTTCTTTTTTTTGTAGCATTAAAATCTTTCAGAGAAATAACCAGCTTCTACTTTCTGTTAATTGATAGTGAAAAGGATGTGACATTTTGACTTTAATCAGTTACTTGGATGAAGACAAAGATATAGGTTTTGATGCTCTATTTTTATTGTTCCATCACTGAAAATGTAATAATAAAGACAACTAAAATGTGGAAATTGGTGTGAGGATTTTCCTCTTCATTATTTAGAACCACAAGACTTCTTTCTTATTTATCTTTTTAGATCTGCATTATTAAATGCCCTAAATTAATGAAAAGTTATAGCTTATGAGATCAAATTCATATAAACCAGTGAGTCCTAACCATTTGTCTCTAAGCCTTTCTTTCCTCTCTATGGCTTCTTTATTAGGCATAGTTACATTTTTAGCATTTTATTTTTATGACCATTTTTTTATTGTTGTCTTGGTTATGTCTTCCCTTTGGTTATCTTGGGAAAGAGTGATGGAATTTTTCCTAACTTAGAGATACTGAGGCTTTGGAAGAGTACAAGTATCTTGGATTAGCATTGGCTAAGAGAGTAGCCAGTTGATCATCTTCCAGGAATTGTTGGCTGTTGAAACAGGTGTAGTCCAAGGTGGGGTGGAGACAAATGAGAATGTAATACATTTCCTTTGCATCCTGCCACCGGGCTTTACAGGTAAACTGATGGGGAGCAAAGGCAGTCCTGCATCTGGACCAAGTGGGTTCTCCAGTTCCTGCCACCCCAGATGCAGTGTCTTAACAAAGGGCTTGCATTTTCAGGTTTAGGAACCTAGGCTCCGCAGTCTTGGATATCCCTGCTAGTTACCTGCCTGCAAAGCCATAATGCCTCTCATAATTAATGTAATCCTTCCTTTCACAAATTAACTTTGAACTAATTTCAAATTCTCTAAAGTACAGGGAACTGTTGAATGTGCCAGTGGGTTGTTGCAATAAATCATTCACATTGAAATGAAAGGAAGGGGTACAATATATATATTAAAATCTTCCAATCTTTTATTTTTTTCATGATGTAAGTGGCTTTTGTTTGTCTCATCTTATTTCAATTTAATTGCTTCATGTTGGATGTGGTAGTTGTATAAATACTAATTACCTGAATACGTTTAATTCTGTGGCATAGAGGGTTACCTGAAAAATATGAATCAAATGACAACAATTAAATATTACTGTGTGAGTTAACTGTCTTTTACAACATTTGCACTGGTGAGGAGTGTCATCTTGGAAAAAATAAAACTTGAACTATTTATTTACCATAGCTTTATTTCTATCTTGGAAGATGTTGCTTCAAATCTTGCTTTAAAACCAAGATCTAATCCTTAAGATTTAGAAATTTTGAATAATGTCTTTAAAAAGTTTTAAAAATCATGTACTATGCCAATTAATTTCATAATTTTTATTATCAATATATTCTCTCCTAAGAGTCCACAGCACTGCCAATATTGTTTTTGCTTTTAGGTGGTTTCTAAAACAGCCTTTGTAGTGTTGTATTAACCTAGTAAATCTGAAACAAGTTCAGGTACATATCCAAAGTTTGGGGGCTTTTATTTAATAGTAGGTTTCAACATCTAACTTTGATCCAATCTTTCTTTTTTAGAAAAATAAAATAAGGCTGGGTCAAGATGGCAGTTATAACAAACTAATGTGTTTTCTTTCTTGCCCCAAATCCCTTCAAAATAAAATTTATAAGAATTAAGCCTTCTGGTCAACAATGAAGTATACTATGGAAGAACTAGAAATTGGGAGGGACTGCAGAAAAGCTACTAGCAAACAAGATCTAGTTCACAGAGAAAGGAGATCATAAAAACAAACCAAAACATACACACACACACACACACACACACACACACACACACACACACACTGCTCAGATTAAGTACAGGAGAGGATTACCAGTGGGGTGGGAATTTTCCAAATTCAAGAGCAATGAAAGCAAGTAATGGGAAAAAGCCTTGAGGCAACAGTCACAGTGACTGGACAATAACTTCACTGGGAGCTGCCCACCCAAGGAGCCCTTTTCCATTCTTGTTTTTGTTGCTCTGAGGGCAGCACATGGTTTGATGGGAAATTCTACCATATGTTTAAGGAACATATAATTCCCTTATTACATAAATAGTTCCAAAGAAAAGAAAGTGTTAGACTGTTTTCCAACTCATTCTTTAAGATTAGTATAAGAAAATAAAGGGCCACAAAATAAAAAGAAAGCTATAGCCAGGCTTTTTCTGAATTCAGATGCAACAATCTCAAATAAAATACTTGCAAATCAAATGCAGAGATATATTTAAAAGGGATTTCTTAGGAATGCAATCATGACTCATCACTGATCATTCACTATATTATAATATTAGAAATCAAAATCACATGTGTTAGAAATAAGTGTTTTTACAGATTTTTTAACATTTAATCCATACATTCACCTCTATAGATACCAAAAGTGCATTTGATCTAATTCAATGTCAAATTCTAACAAAAGCAACGTAATGAAAAAGAGCCACAAACTCAAAACAAAATAAAATATCACAGACTAGGAAGAAAACTTGATAAAGGGAGTCTATCAAAAACAAAGCACAGGGCTGAGGATTTAGCTCAGTGGTGCTGCCTCCTGCCTCAAAAGTGCAAGGTTCCAAGTTTGATCCCTGGTACCAAAAAAACAAAGAAACAAAAAACACAAAAAAGCAAAAAAGCAAAGCACAAATCTTTAATGAATTTGCCATTAAAATTACTAAGGAGAAAGAAGTGGCTACGTGGCCCACAGACTAAGGTGACCTCTTCCTCTCAGTGAACATAGCTTTGTGGAATTCCTTCCCCCTGAGTGGGATGGGACCTGTGACTTATAAACAACAGACTGACAAAACTGATAGACACTCACTCCTAGATTTCACTATGTATATAGGAATTTGTCTTACTAGTAGACACACTGTCTCATCCCCCTAGTGGTCTGATAAAGCAAACTGCAACCTTGTAAACTTGACCTTCCTATGGAAGGGGCCACATGATGAAGCTCATGGTCATCACCTCAGAGCAGAGAAAGCCTCAATTCACCAATCAGCAAAAATTCTAAAGCTCTCATCCCTATAATCAAGAAATAAAATCTGCTAACAGCTTCAGTGAGCTTAGAAATGGAGTCTCCTCCAGTCCAACTACCAGATGAAAAGGCAGCCCAAGTGATACCTTGATTGCAGCAGGTGTGATTTTGATGGCAAAATCCCAGATGTTCTGGGCTTGAAAAATCAACCCACAGAAACTATGAAAAGATAGTTATTTGATGTTTAAATTGCCAAATTCTTTAACTTTTTTGCAACAATAGATAACTATTGCATTTATTATCACCATTACCTTTTTAAATGATGTTTATGTAAAATATTTATTGTCACACAAGTGCATGTTTCAAGTATGAAATTTGACAAATTCTGACATATATTAAAACCAGGAATGCAGCACAATAAATCAGATAAAGTACATGACCATCACCCTAGCCCCTCTATAATTCCTTCCTGTGCCCCTTCCTACTGATGCCCTTCATTGTGAGGTGACCACTGATTTGCACTCTGTCATTACAGATTAGTTTCTTTCTCCAAGAATTCTACAATGTGTGCTTTTTGTGTGCTTCATTCATTCTGTATAGCCACATTGAGATTCATGTATATGAGGGTGTACATTAAGTTTATTCCTTTTTAAATTATTGGATGGTATTTCATTATACTGTGTAGATAAACCACAATTTATCTTCCACCTGTTAGTGGACATTAGGATTGTTTCCTGAAGTTTTGCTCCAGAATAAGCATTTGTATGCAAGTCTTTATGTAGATATATACACTTTCCTTTCTATGGGTTAAATATCTAGGGGCAGTAGATCCTGTAGTATATATGTTTAAAACTTTAAAAAATTCCAAGCTCTTCTTTAAAAATAGTTATCTGATTTTGCATTCTCACAAGCAATGTGCGAGAGTTTTGTTTCCTCTGCATCCTTCTCAGCACTGGGTATGATCATTCTTTTTAATGGCAGCCATTTTAGTATGCATGTAGTGATATCTCATTATGATTTTGATTTGCATATCCCTGATTGCTAATGATGTTAAGTACCTTTTCATTTTCTTATATTACATCCATGTATCTTTTTTGGTAAAGTGTCTGTTCAAATTCATTTTAATCCACTTTATTTTGGATTCTATCCTTATTACCAAGTTTTGAGAGTTTTTATATAATCCAGACAAAATTCCTTTAACTTATCTGTGACTTACAAATACTATCTCCTGTTTATGGAGTTATCTTTTCATTCTCTTACTAGTGTATTTCAAAGAGCAGAAGTTCCTAATTTTGATGAAGTTCAATTTATCATTTTTTTTTTCTTTAGTGAGTCATCCTTTTGGCATTCTACCTGGAACATCTTTGCCTTACTGAAGTTTTAAGAGATTTTTCCAGTAATCTTTGTCAATGTGTGTAGCTCAAGATTTCCATCTGTTATTATTTTCCTTAAAGAACTTCAACATTTTTGTAGCCAGTCTAATGGTGATGAGATCATTTATTGGGTATTTTCCTTGGGTAAAGAGTTAGGGGATGATGGGACTATTCTTTAAGTACTTCTGAGTTATTAGAGGCACTGTCATTTAGCTTGAATTGTTTCCAAAGAGAAATATTTTGTCGTATTTATCTTCATTTCTTGGTATATAATGTTCCCCACTCCTCTGGCTGTTTGTAAGATTTTCTTTCCATCTCTCTTTGTAAGCATTTTGATTATGATGTGCATTAGTAGTAATATATGCATCATATATTTCTTATGCTTGTGATTTGTAGACCTTCTTAGATATATGACCTATAAAATATAAATATTTTAATCAAATTTGGAAAAATGGGCTGTTTTTGGTACCCTCACTGTCTCTCCTCCTTTGTATTCTCATGTATTCAGCTGAAGTTGTTCCTGGTTCACTGATTGTATTAGGCCATTTTCTGTTGCTAAAAAAAAATACTAGTGGATGAGTACTTTATAAAGAAAAGAGGTTTACTTAGCTCACAGCTTTGAAGGCTGAAAGTCCAATATCATAGGATCTCATCAGTTCAGCCTCTAGTGAGGTCTCCCTTGGCTGTGTCACTTCTGGTGGGTGTCATTATGGTGACAGTGCATGCAAGAGGAGAGATCACATGGCAAGACAGGAAACAAGAAAGAAAGGTGAAGCTGGCCTTGCTTTTTTATAGCAACCCACTCTCATGGGAACCAGTTGGGGTTCTGCAAGCATTGCTTAATCCCTTCTGAGAGCAATGCCCCAATAACCTAATTACCTCCTGGTAGGCTCTATTTCTGAAAGACCTCTCCACCTCCCAGCATCACTGTGTTCAAGACCAGACCTCCAATGCATGAACCTTGGGGGACAAACCATAGTACCTGTGTGTTCATTTTTCCACTGCTTCATTCTGAACATTTCTGTTGCTGTGTCTCCGTGTTCACTACTGGTTTCATCTACAATGTCTAATCTGACATGAATTTTATCAACTATGATTTTAACCTTACATATTTATCTTTAACCTTTAAAAGCTTTTCTTTGAATCTTTCTAATATTTTCCATGTCACTTCTAAACATATTAAATCTTTCCTTTATCTTCTTGAACATATGGAATACAGTGGTAATAATGATTTCAATATCCCTGTCTACTAATTCTGTCATCTGTGTTATTTCTGGGTCAGTTATTATTAGATGGCAGACATTTTTAATTTTACCTTATTGGCTGCTGGATTTTTATATTTCTATAAATATTCATGAGCGTTTTTTCTGGTATATAAATTGGGTCAGAGGATTTATTCCCCCACTCCTGAGGCAAAGCCTTTCTTACTGTCCTAAAATATGCTCCCAAGTTATGAAGTAATTATGAATCAGACGCTATTGACAATGCACACTAGTCCTGGCTCTAGTGGGTTCAGGCATCGTTTATTCTAATCCTTTGGAGTGATACTTTCCCTGGCCTCTGATCTTTCCTTACACACGTGTGATTAACGGGACTCAAAGGAATTCTCACTAAGTATCCTCTGTAGATTTCTAGAGTTCTCTCTTCTGTGTAGCTCTTTCATCTGATGCTGCCCTCAACTATTTCTGCCTTGACACCCATAATAATGTTCAAATTCACAGAAGAAATGCATGGTTAAAATGCATATAAACTTATATTTGACCTAATTAATCATAAGGTATGTAAATGAGGCATAATTTTTTCAGTTATCTGATAGTAAGCATCCAAAAGAGATCAATAAAGTTTAATGTTGTAATAGATGCATAGAAATAGAGATTCTCAGAGAGCATGAATAGTAGGGCATATTTGGACCACCTTTTTAAAGAAAACTTAAGCAATATCCATTAAAAGATGTACATGTACTTCAACTTAATGATTCCAGTTCTGGCAGTCTGTCCTGTATTTATATCTGTTTGCACACATGCATACAAATTTCTAAATAAGCAGTCACTGGGAGAAGCTGAGCTAGTCCTAGCACCCAGAAGGAAGCTCCCTGCTTGCATCCCAGGCTCCTAGGGCAGAGAAGCTCAGCGGGTCCCAGCACCTGGAAGGAAGCTCCCCGCCTCTATCCCACGCTCTGAGGGCAGAGAAGCTGAGCCAGTCCCAGCACCCGGAAGGAAGCACCCCGCCTCCATCCCAGGCTTCTAGGGCAGAGAAGGTGAGGCAGTCCCAGCACCCAGAAGGAAGCACCCCGCCTCCATCCCAAACTCCTAAGGCATGAGCTTCATGGGTGCCAGAAGCAACCCTGCCCCCCCCCGTGGAAATGAGAAGACACATAAACAAGCCTCAAAAACAGACTTCCAGATCACCTACAGCAACCCCAAAGGGAAATG
>NW_004624785.1:10177857-10215789 GCF_000247695.1 Heterocephalus glaber | reverse complement strand
GAACCAAGCGACTCATGTAATGGTACAAGATCCCAATGATGAATGTAACTGTATTTTATACCTAAAATGTACCAATAAAGTTAATGGGGAAAAAAATTAATAAAATAAAATAAACCACAAAAAAAATAAAAGGCTATAAATTTCAGTGATCAACCAATTCTTACTTTTGTGAGAGGAAGGGAAATAGGGAGTAGATTAAAGAAAGATTTTTAGATTTAGGTAACTACGTTGATTGAAGTTCAAAATTAGTAAATGGAAAATTTCAGAAAGAAACACCCTGTAGGCTTTAGATGGCACACTACTCTAAGTGGTGTGATGAAATCTCACACCATCCCACGCTGTTCCACTTGGGATGGAAATCGCCCCTTCATCAGCCTGTCCACACTGTATTCACCATCCCACCCCATCGGTGACTTAGTAGCTGTCTGGGTTATTGGGTGAACTATAACAGCACTGCAGTGCTTGTATTCAAGTAACTCACAAGAGTAGTGGTGCTGGCGATTCAGATTTGACAAAGAGAAGCTAACAAGTGCTTCTCTTAAGTGTCATCTCATATCATCGTAAGAAAAAGGCTGTGTACAGTATGAGAAGATATTTTGAATGAATCTGTAGCCACATATCTTATATACAGCATGATATTTCGTTCATTATTCTTATGTTTAATCTTTTCCCATACCTAATTTATAATTTAAATTTTATCATAAGTTGTATGTGAAGGGCAAAACAGCACATGCAGGTTTTCATACTATCTGTGACTTCCAGCCTCTGGTAGGATCTTGGAATAGATCTTCTGTGGATGATATATTGTTTGTGTTATTATGACATTAAAATATGGGGAAATCACGTGCAGAGAAAGAAAGGAAAGCCAAAAAAATGGCTGAAATGAAGAAAACTGCAGTTTTGAGATTTATGACTGACTTGTGGTTGTCATAGAATACTTCAATTTGGTTCATACATTCCTGGTCTACTTTGGAGAGGGCCATAGTATATAGGGCAAGATAATAGAATTTTAGGAGTGGTATTAGTCATTATTGATTTGTACAATATGGACTTGTAAATGATTGGTGAGATTAAATGTGTAAGAGGAGAATTCCATCCAAGGGTAGATGAAAGCAGAGGCTTTCAAATCTCCAGATTATTGTTAAGGACAAGCAGGGAATATTATAAAATCTAATGTAAGAATATGTGGTTTAAGAACATGAGAGAAACCCATTTCTAAACTCATTTAAGCTTTCTCCTCAGATCTAGGATGAGAGCTCATGAGTTGGAAATATTCAGTGCTGTCTATAGTGAGAGAGCTTAGATTACAAAATAAAATTTGGAATTACACAGGAAAAGATAGTCCTTTTGTCTGATGCCTGGAAAAGGAAGGACAGAGGCCAATCTTCTGTCATGTCCTGTTTCTCCTGCCTCCTGCCTCCTTTCAAATTCTGGATCTCTTTCAAATGATTGCTTATGCAAGGATGTATCACTGGCTCAGCAGTCCTATCCGGCCTCAGAGTGCACCAAGCAAGCACTGGCAAGGAGTCCGGGCACATGGTCTGGGGAGCCTCAGGGTGGTGGCGGCATGGGAGTCAATCTCCCCTGGGTGGGTGATACTAGTCCTTGGCCAGAAACCATTCTCATTCATTCTCTCTCTCTCTTTCTCTCTCTCCCTCTCTCTCTCTCTCTCTCTCTCTCCTTCCCTTTCCTTCCTTCCTCCCTCCATCCCTCCTTTCTTCTTCATTTTTGGTTTTTATAAAGCTCAACAACAGTTTATTGAGCAGTTATTATGCCACATTTTGTTCTAGTAGAGATACTAGAAACAGCGGTGACTGCAATAGAAGAAAACTTCATAAGGCCTGCAACTCCTTCATTCTTAGTGTATTTTCCGGAAATTCAACTTTCAAATGTAAAAAACCTAGCTATCTAGTAGTATTTAGAGTATGCATTGCCAATGGAGCAATGTATTCTTGGTTTATAAACCAAGCCCTTGTTAATTTTTCTTAGTATGAATTACACTTCCTGGATAAAATTCTGTTTTCAATGATGACATTCAAATTATGTACCTGTAAATCTATGTATTACATTTGGTTTCCTACAGGTCCTGTCTTACTTCCCTCTGATCTCTTTTCCCTGTCTTTCAAATGTCTACATAATACTCCTTCCCTAGTGGTGGCACCAGTTGCCAATCAATTAAAAGAATGATCTTGGAATGAGAGGCAGGATGGAAAGCAAGCACCCTAATACAAAGATGAGATTCTGGGGCGTCGCCTTCGAGGCACACACCGCTCACTGCTCATGCCTTTCAAAGTTCCTTCAGATTGGATTTATACATTCAGCAGAACTCTTGCTTTGGTCTAACATCTGTAATACTCCTCTCTGGGCTTCTAAACAAGAACTCTAAATCATTTCAATTTCTGGCACTTTTATTATTAATAATTAACATTTTTAACAACTCAGTGTTTTTGTTAGGACCTGGGATTATTACTCCACATCCTCACATCCACGGTAGAAGTGGCATTTTCTTTATTTGACAGAGGAGGAAACTAAGTTATAAGAGTTACATCATCTGCCCGAAGTCAGTGAGTTAGTATATTTTGAAGCTGGAATCTGATTCTAGAGCTCATGCTCTCAGCCACTTTCCTCTCTCTCAGTTACTATTGTTCAAACTTGTATGAAAACCAGTGCAAAACGTGGCACTGTAACCGATAGGTTATCCTAAGGATTAAATGGTAAACTGAGTGTGAACTCCCTGACAGGATTCTCTGCATGTTGGGATTCAATCTGTATAAACTATTTTTTCAGCTTCCCTCTTAAAATTTAACAGTATTCTGAGTATCACAAAACCTATTGATATTATTGCTTTATCTTATCTACACTTATTCTTCTATTCATCAGTTTGTAAGTAGATTAATTTTTAACATTCATGTACAACTCTGTTCATACTAAATTTGTAATAATCAAATATTATTTTTAAGAATAAAAAAATCCTTAATTAGAAGCTTTTTTGTACTTGTATTTATACAGAGGTAATTTTGGTGTGTTCCTTTCTAATTTTTAAAAATTTTCTATATACACATTTATATAGAAATGTGTGAGCCAGGTGTGGTGGCATGTGCCTATAATCCCAGCACTAGGAAAGCTGAGGCAGAAGTATCCTAAATTCAAGCACAGATTAGGCAATAAAAGGGCCGGGGCTAGAACTCAGTACAGAGGTTCAATCTCCAGTACTGAAAAAAATAAATTAATTTTAAAAATTAAAAATTAAAATAAAAAATGCAAGAATACATGTTGTTGAATAGTGTATATATACTATTTATATAATATATATATGTATACTATTTTCCACATCACGTAAGTTTTTTTAAAACATGATTTTTTTAAGGCTGCATAGTATATTCCATTCCATGGTACATTTTATTGTATTGCTCATCACTTGGTGAGTAGACTTTGTTGCACTTTCCATATATCTAACACCAATTTTTATATTGATTTCTGAGGTGATGACAATAACTTCAGAATCTGCCCGGCTCCTAATGATGCAGTTCTCAAACTTGTTTTGTCCCAATCCTTCTATTTAAAAATGCCAAGAGTGCAAAACAGTATTTATTTGCCCTCTTATGCAATTCTTTAGGAAATCCCGTGTTAAACACTATAGAACATGAATATGCATGTGATGTTACACATACGACTTTATATTTACATAGGATTAATATACAAGATAAACACATGAGCTCATTTAATGCTCAAGAGAACCCATTTTACCAATGAGGTAAGTGAGGCTCAGTCTTCCAAAACCACCTGCCCAGGAAGCAGCAGAGAAGGGCCTCACCTGAGTCTTATGTTCTGAAACCCTTGCTCCCTGCTACTTATGTGAGGATTAAATTTTGATTCATTAGTATTTCCGCAATAGAGGGTATTAGCATATCAGCAGGCTGCTCAAGGCAAAGTATTTTCTCATTTCACCTTTCATTAATAACAATTAGTTTGTGGAAAAGAATTGTCGTGAAACCTGATTAGTTAAAAACCACTAGCCCAACTCCAACATCTGGATACATAGTAATTGATTTTGGGGGAGTGAAAAGTACAGCTTCCAGGAGGAGCCCAGGGCATTCCTGAACATTGGCACTGCCTTCCCTTACAGAGACTGAAAGGCTATCCTTAATGTATTGTCATTTAGGGGGTGGAAAATCCTTAACAGCTGTGAACATTACAAGTGCAACAATAAAATATGATTTTTCTCCCCTGGAAAATGCCCTTGTTACAGTGCTCGAAAACTAAGTTAGAGATGATTTCTTTGTTGCCCCTATGGACCTTTAACTGGAATATATTCAAGGCTGTCTGTATCTTGAATCCTTATAAATTTATTCTTGTCAGGTCTAGCCACATATCAGGAGCCCAGAGTGAAATATGAGAATGAAAATGGAAGCAGAATCAGGTGCTGACACATTAGCCAGAGGAATTCAGACTGAGGGATACTGTGCAAGGCAAAGCGGTGAGCTCAAGACAGAGTATTGCAGGTGGCATCTGCAGCTTCCTCCTCCTTCCTGCTGTCATTTAGATGCTATAAAGCTGAGCAAATGAGAGGAATGAAAGGCTTGATTCCATTACCCTGCCTTGACTATGCTGCCAATCTAACACCCCAAAATAATAATAAAAGCACATGGCACCTGAACAGGGGAGATAGAAAATCAGAGAAACATGCTGCCTGATTTGACCTTGGCCACATTAGGAAATCAGATTTCCTACAAGGGCTCCATAGTGATTGGATTTTGACATGGTGAAAGCCTTTCCAAGTGGACCTAGATGCCATATCAAACTGGCCATCCTACTCCCAGGAAATCCAAACTGGAAATACTGTCTTTAAAGGGCATTTTGAAAAATAGGACTCCAACATCTGGGAGATTTGAAGAGACAGCTGGCATTAAGCACTAACATTTGATTAGCAAAGGCCAGAGGGAGTGTGTTGCATGTGGTAGAGATTCAGCAAACCTATTTTATCCTAAAATGTCTTGTTCAATTTGTATCTTGTATGTAACCTCTCTGTGATTAACATATTCTCCAGATAATCAGTGCATCTGAGACTTTTGGGGAACTTTGCTATTTTTCTGTTACTTTGTGGAATCCCAAAGATGTTACACTACTGTACTTTGATTTTATAAGAGCAAAGGGAATTCCTCCTCTTCTGAAGTGTAGTCTTTAAATCTGCCAAAATAAACTGTCAATAGAGAGATTAACTGGATAGAAAACATGTTCATTTGTTTATGTGTGTGGAAACATCATAGGAAGGTGAATACCTGATAATGCAAAGAGATTCAGAAATATATATAACCTTATTTAGAGGAGAGAGGGAAATAGGATGTGAGGGAAATTTAGAGAGGAGTAAATGGTCTTTAAAATGGATGGGCTTGGGAGGGTAGAAAATGTGCTGGGACAAGGCCTTGTGTGCTATCAATGTGATGTCTGATTTTCAGTCTCTTTCTCTGTGATATGAATTTAATTTCCCTTTGTTAGTGGAATTGCAATAAGATTGAAAGCAGTTGTATTCCTCTTTGGTGAATCTAGTCTTCAAGCAGATAAGGGAACTTGAGAGAACTCCTCATCTGTCATCTTCTGATCACCAAGTGCCTTCAATTTAAAATAATCAGAACACTGAGGTGTCATTTTTCTGAGCCACACACTTCAATTCAATCTCTAACACCCCTGTTGATTACAGGGTGTGGCAGTTGGGAGGAGGTGAGGGATGAGATGAGTAAGGCATAGTCCCTGTCCTCATGCAGCTCCTAATCACTGCAGCGACCCTCGAGTAACAACTGGAATCCACTAATATAGGGCTGAGCTTAGAGCCTGGGCATAGAAGCTTAAAGACAGGATCACTTGTTCTGCCTGTGAACGTGAAGGAAGTTTCCCTGGTGCTAACCAGGCTGCTCTTAGAGCCACAGGGGCAGCAGAGGTGGCCAGTCTGGCTTGAGAGCAGGCGTCTCCACAGGACAGCAGGAAGAGTCCGAACTGACTGAGGGGGAAGAGAGTATGTAGGGAGAAGCTGTGCAAAAGTTAACCCAATAACAGAAAGAACAACAGATTGTGATTTTTTTTAAAGTATAGTATTGTTTTAATTGAAGTAAAGTACTAAAGATTCTCCTAGCTATTCTTTCCCAAAAATTCACTGGAATAATGGAACAGAACATTAACCTAAAAAGCACATCACCAGCATAGTTTAAACTTTGGGTTTGGGGCACAAGTATCCTTCATATCCTCTTAGTACCAGTAATGAAATGTTGACACAGGCTCATCATGCATGAGCTATGCCAGTAACATAGACTGGACCCACTTGTGTCATTCCACAATGTCAGAATTTATTGAATAACAATGAATTAATGAGCTACATTAATTTTGCCCGCCTTATTAGGCCAAGTGCTCAAGGGTCACTCAGTAGTCAGTAAGCTAGGCAATCATAGGTTCTTTTGTTCCTATCTTAATTACTATTATATATCTAAAGCACTCAAGTCACACACCACTTTACACAATAATGTAAGAAAGGGTTAAGAGTGGCTCAGGCTTGGAAAGAGAACTGAAAGCCAGGACCAAAAGGCTCCAGAGATGTAGGAAGTCACCAGGTGCCTATCAGGAGACTCGGGGCTTGTTGACAGCACAGTTGGTGAAAGCTGGAATGTGGATGGCCAGCAGTTGAGGTTGGTGTCCAGCAGGGAGATGAAGCTGAGCAGAAGCCTGTAAAAGCGAGCTGGAGATCATGGTCTATTGGCCTCCTTACACATGCACCAGGTGGCCTAATGAGATGACAGGTCAGTGTGGCACCACCACACCCAGAATCAGGTCTCCCTCCTTTTATATGATGCAGGTGAGGGGGTTGCATCATTTACTTATCTGGTGTGTCTAGTAAGGTCCCAGGCCTGGTTTTCATGAATAGAACTTAGTTACATCATGTGCCTGTGTGTCCTTGATTCAGCTTTATATGTTTATAGGTGGCAATTTTTATTTTTCAGTATTGGGGATTGAATTCAGAACCTTGCACTTGTCAGGCACAGTGCTGCTGCTGAGCTAAGTCCCCAGCCCCTGGCAATTTTTTATTAGCTAGGTTAATTTATTTATCAGTTTATGCTTTGTGATTGTGCTATGAATCTGGGGGTTTTGTGGATAAGTTTGTGTGTCCAGCATCTGAGGGTTCTCTATTGGCACAGATGAGACATTAACACATCCTGCCTCAGAATTTGTACTTGAAATGGAGCAACCTGCTGTTTTATAAAATGGAGTCACTTAGGGCAAAAGTCAGCCTGAAAGCACCTATCTTGTACAACTGTACAACGTGAAATCACTTATAGCAAGATACAGCCTGCCCCACATAATGTTATAACATGAATAAACCTCAGAAATTTGATGGTTGGCACAAAAGGCCAGTCACAAAAGACCACATATAGTGAAATATATATGCAATATGTAGAATAGTTCAATTTATGGAGACATAAAGTAGATTGGTGGATGCCTAGAGCTGAGGTAGGAGGAAAAGAGACTGTTAATAGCATGAAGTTTCTTTCTAAGGTTAAAAGTACTATAAAATGAAAATATGATATTAGATTAGACTGTAAATATCTGAAAATGACTGCATTATAGTTTTTAATGGATGGATTTTGCAACATGTGAATTATATCTCAATAAAGCTGTTTTAAAAGAATCTTAATAGTTGCAGCTTCACATGCCTAACCCCAAGTTTCACTTTTAGGTTTATACACAAGCTAGAGAACAGGAAAAGTAACCTGCCTGGGATGTGCCCAGACACATCCTAGGTGGAGCAGGGAATGCTTCTAGAACCACTTCACTGGCCTTCGCTCCCTACATAGCCCTAGGCCACCTTGAACTGCCCAAAGGAAGGCCCTCCTGTTTGGACATTTGCAGAAAGTGGTCAGGGCACAATTATTTTAACAATAACACCAGGACAAGCCCTAAAATCATGGTACACTGGACAGAGAAGTGTCCTGAGGAGAAAGATCAGGGTTCTAACCCTACTCAGCTACCTAGCAATTGTGTGGCTTTGGGCAAATCACCTCATCCCCCAGGGCAGTGGAATCTTCTCTAGCAAGAAGTGATTTGAATTATAAAGAAGTGCCCATGGCAGGGGTGTGAGGATACCAGTCACTGGCTGCCTGATCCCTTCAGAAAAAGAGCTGACTTGGCAAGGGTACGCACAGAAGGAAGGCCTAGTCAGTGGCTTGCCAAGCTCTGATCTTGATTCAGTCACTCAGGAGTCCAACCCACCTTCAGAGGCTGACTCTAAGCCTGCCCACAGGACTTTGAGTTATATGCCAGATTGCCAATTTATAAATTTACAGTAAAAAGCATGACTGCCAAGGGCACTCTATACCAATTTCTTCTAGTTCATGCATCCATCCTGTTTAAGAAATCTAAATCAAATGTCAAATTATGATCAGAAGGTTACTTGGTGAGTGCTGAATCATAGGAGAAGATTCTGAGCTCTGGTAAGCCAGTTGGTTCCATTTCTGATAGTAATTTATCTGTCTCTCTGTAGGACAAGATAGGCTGGGTTGTGGAATTAGGTCAGTCTTTCTTCCCTGGAAGTGCATGGGTAAGAACATTTTCCCTGAGACAAGAATCTTACCGAATTCACTACCACCACCAACAACACACCACCACCAAAAGATTAGCGTCTGATTATGTTAAATTCTACATACAGTCTATTAGATCGTAGGCAATGCTTTGCTCTTTTTATTTCTAGCCCAGGAACTATTTTATCCCCAAGGTCTCTTTTTGCATAATCTGATCTTGTTTGTTATACATAAATTCTGCAGTTTACTTTTTAGAATTTAGGGAGAGTTTTACTGTCATCATATTACCTTATAGCAGATAACTATGTTATCATTTGTAAAATGCAGTACCATATGTAACCCTATGTATGTATATATGTGTACATGTGTATTATAGATAATCGTGATCAAGCAAATAATATGTTACTATATATCCAATGATAAAAGCATGCTAATTGATGATTATGAAAGTCAAATAGGTAATTCGTATTAACAGTGCATTGAAAATTGTAAATCATTTTCTTTATGAAAGATACTAATGGCCAGCCCTGGGACTAGATCCAATTTGAGTCTATCACCATATTGAAAGTAAATGCATAGGAACTGTGAGATTTGGGACAGAAGACAAACTGGAAAAGAGAGACCTGTCAAAGGTAGATGTCTCAAATTGCATGCTTTTAGATAGCTCAGGCCTATAGTGTTTTTGTAAAGCTTATAGAGTACATTTAGATGCCCATGGAATTGCTAGCCTTTTAAAATCAAAAGAAATCACCTAAAAGGGTACATTTTCCCACTTATATTGAAAAAATAGTATATTGGTTACACTTAGAGTCTTTTTTTCAGATTTAAAAAATTTCATTTTTAATTGACAAATGATAATGTGGAATCAGGCTTATATTATTTTATGATGACAAGAGTAGCATTTAGAGAACATGTGTGTGTTCTCTAGCGTTCTACTGGCCTCTTCACTCTCTCTTGACTTAATCTACATTACCACACAGGCATGGGTAGTCATTTGAATCATGACCTCTAATTGTGGGATGATTTCAGTGTTCTGGAAATTTTCCTCCTTTAAAAAAATCTCCTCATTTTACTCCCTGATAGTTGAAATTAATTAGTAAAGACCAGAGGACTCTACACTACAATTGGATGGAAGAGTTCGTACCCTAAGTAAAGGTAAATTACATCAAGTTGTTAATGTTAATTGATTTTGGTTCCTTCCTAGTTGGAAGTGTTGGATGAATTGAGAGACTGCTCTGCCTAGCTCCTGAGAGGAGGCCAGAGAAGTGTCCTGGAGAGAGAAGGAAAAAGGGAACAGGAGATAGATGCTCAAAGCAAACTACTTAGATGATTCTATTTGATCATTTTGTTGGATTTCATCTCTTTTAAGATAGACGCTGTCCCCGTGAAGTCTTGATGACTAAATCTAATCTACATTTTTCTGTAACTCCAATAACAAAAAAGTGTCCTTGCTTTTGAACTAGCACACTTCTGTACTAGGGAACAATTATAACCACCTCAGAGTGAGTTTAGAGCAAGGATTTTTACCCTACCAGTCAGGACCTATAGAGGAATAGAGAAAGCCTGTGACACATTGCTTATATACCTCAAAATGACTCACATGAAACAGTGACTATGATTATTTTCTTGATTTTGAGTTGAAAAAGGATTATTGGCCATGATACATTCTCTGAAACATGCAAGGAATTTGCAAGAACTCACTGGGAAATGAGCCAATTCTGCTATTTTGCCTCTTGTCGTTTTGCTGGAAATGCAAAAGTGTACACACAGGTCATTCATAACGAGTAGTGCTGTGGTAGTAAAAGTAGTCCTTGTAATGAACGGGACCACCCTGGAATGCAGCGAGAAAGGTGGCTAATGGGTGCTTGGTCGGCAGGTCATCTTCCAAAGAGAAATGAGTAATTGCAATAGTTTTCTAAACAGTTCAGGAAAAACAGAACCCCTCTCTACTTTCTCACTAATTGTCCTAGTTATTTATGTCACTTTGAATGCAGGCAGCTTGCCTACTCACATACAGCAAGCCAACCTAGTGCTAGCAGATCCAAGGAGGGAGGGAGGCTGGGTGATTCCCTAGATTAGTGTAAATGCCATGCCACATTATTATTATTATTATTATTATTATTATTATTATTATTACTATTTCAAGAGGATAAAATTATTAGCTTGTCTCTTAGGAAATTATTATGAATGCTTTGCCTAATCTAATTATAATGAAAGAACTAACGTATAATATATATATTTATTTATGTACCTGGATAGTGTTTAAATGCTCAAAGCTTGATTTTTCTGAAGAAAACATATTCATGCAAACATAGAATAGATAGTGCTGATAGTTGAAGAGTGTGATGGTCAGGGTTCAAATCATAGTTTCATCAATTACAAGCTATGTCACTCTCAGAAAGTCACTTAATATCTCTGTATGTCAATTCCTTCAGAGATAATGGCTGTATCAACATTATAGAGATATTATTAATAGTAAATAAATAAATATATATATAGAGAGAGAGAGAACTTAGAAAAGTGTCTGGCCGAAAGCATGTACTCAGTATATATCCACTAATTGATGGTTTATTCATCTATATGTGTTCATATAGAAGTATAATAGTTAATTGAAATGGTAAATTATTTAAAGGACATTTATCTCAATTATAAGTGAAAAGCAATTCTGGAAAAGTAAGAGAACTCATCAGGTATCATTTTTGAAGAGCACAAAAATGACAACTGGGAACGGTTAGGTAAGGATTTATATATGTAATTCTACATTCTTTCAATGTGGCATGTTAACAGACTATGTGCTCCTTCTGAGGTAGCTTTTTCCATTCTGGATTAAGTAGGCATTTTTACACTCTCTATTATATTAAAGATAGTGATGATCTTCTGCCAAGATCCAGAAACTAAAAGTATGAGGATTGCCATTTGTGTCAGAAAGAGTGTGAAAAAGTCTGAAACTCAACTACACAAAAGGAAAGCTTTGTTATGATTGCTCATTACTTAGCATTTATTCTGCAGGTAGCAGTAGGAAGCATTGCTAAGAGTTCATCAGTGTCTGCTATAGGAAGAACATTAGTAAATAACTCTTCATACTCATTTATCCATCTTAATTTCCTTATACTTCATTTGGAATCCTCCACCAATATCCCTGACCCATCTCTTAGCTTCTATCAGGCAAAGGTCCTTGACATCCTTTACAACTAAAATAGCCCTGTCTTGGATAGATATTGTTTCTAGTTCAGAAATCAATAGTTTCTGGTGGCATAGAGCTTGAATTTTCTGTTATTACATTACCTTCATAATTAGGACTTGCTAATTTAAGCCTTGAATAATTTAATAATCAAGAGAAAAATCAATCATTCTTGGCCCAAATAGCCTCACAAATATCTGAGATGGCCCTAAACACTTGTTAGAGCTATATTCATTTGACATTTGTCACATTTGTTGCATTAAAAACACCTACATATCAAAGCCACATTATAAAATCTTGCTAAGACTATTTCTGAGTTGTAATGTGAATGAATATACCTTCAGAAACTTTGGATCTTGATTTAGATTTTTAAAAATCTTTGTCTTACATGCTACTCTTAAAGAGTCACAGAGCTCATTTGCATAGCCTCTGGTCTGCCTATCATATAGCAATGAAGCAGGTTTAATCTTATTTAACCTAATATTGCTCTGATTTATTTTTGAACATGGGAACTTTGTTTATTTCAGAACCCACATTAACCTGTCATCAACAAGTTGTCCAAATGCTTTGGGAAAAATTAATCTAAAGATTGACTACTTCCTTAGAGCTATCATCCATGATTAAAGCTTAAAATATTTAATTTTTCTCTTAATCTGATTTTAATTGTAAGAAATATTCTGTGATCTTATATTTCTTTTACCTGCCTGTCCTTGTCCAGTGAATTTCTAACTATTCTTTAAAGGCAGCTGAAATGCTATCAAAACTTTTGTTTTCCCTAAATACCCCTTAAAAGTGATTTGCAGCAACTATCCTACCACATCCTTATTTTTACTATAATTAAGTATATACCTGAATATTATAGGAGTTCAGAAATTATGGAAAATTCCTTTTTAGACTACTCATGAACATAGATTAAAATAGGTGCTTGATAAATATTTTGGCTGAATTGTGAGGCATCTGTTTTCATAAGCCTTTCAAGGATTGACTTGCCCGAAATAATCTTTCAAGACCACAACCTCATTTGCCATCTCTAATATCAAAGGATAAGAAGTAGTGTTAATTATTTTTTCTATGAGGTCAAGGCTTCAAGAGGGGCTGCAAATCTTTGAGCATATAATTACAATGGAGTCACTGTTCCATGACTAATTACTTATTAGTCATTTCATCACTAATTTGATTAATAGCATTAATATAAACCTTTGTGTTGATTTTGTAAAATGCATTACAAGATAGGTCAATATTCTGGCCTCATTATATGGATGAGAAAGAAGAAATAAAAAGTTGATTTGATTGATTACCTTAAGGTTATCCTTTAGGCAGTGATAGAACAAAATAAAAACTCATTCTAGTCAATATCTAACACACTGGACAGATTTTCTGACTATAAGATTAGAAACTAACAAAGTGCATATTTTTGTTAAATGTGCACCCTTCTCAGTACAAATTTAGAAATTACACAAGCCAACAGCATTTTTGATAGCCATCATTTCAATACAGTAGACTGACCCAAAAATGGCATCTGATTTTCCAGTAAGTATGTGTTGGAAATTCTGGGTTTCTTAAGTAATGTTTCAGCAAATATTAGATTTCTTTGTCAAATTAGTCAGTTTTCCATCACTGTGACAAAATACCTGAGAAAAACAGTTTAAAGGAGGAAAGATTTGTTTTTTGCCTTATGGGTTCAGAAATTTTAGGCTACAATCCCTTGGCCCCATTGCACTGGGCCTGAGGCAAGGCTGAACATCATGGAAGGAAGCATGTGATAGAGAACAACTGCTCACCTCATGGCGACTGGAAACCAAAGAGCCTGCTCTCTGCCTTCTTCCTTCTCCCACTTCTGTTCCACCCACCATTGGACAGTACTGCCTACATTCAGGGCAGGCCTTCTTCCTTCGTGTGGGGGTCCCACATTCCAGTCATCTCTGGAAACACCCTCATGGACACACTCAGAAGTGTGTTTTACTAATTTCCAAGACATTTCTCAATCCAATCAAGTTGATCATGAACATTAACCATCACATTCGTTATCAAACTTCTGTAATCACTTACTGTATCAGTACGCTCTCTGAATTCCCAAGCTGATGCTAGAACGTAGTCTTTCCAGATTTCTTGTCTGTAAAGCATATTGCCTGAAATTTTGCTCAATATGTCCCACATTGCATGTTATTCCTCTGCTTCAGAACAATCCTCTTAACTAACTTCTACTAGCTATCTAGTCCTGTGGTCCATTTTGTCTGTGGCTGTGGCAATAACTGCCAGCTGTTCACCAATTTGGGTTCTTCCCTTCTATGGCTGCCCAACTTCACTTCACAGCCTCTTTCTTGTCCATAGGGTTCATTTTCTTCATTGACATGTATATGGAAGGAGTGCATGTAATTTACAGGTCTGGTCTGCAAAAGCTTCTAAATGTGCAGCTCCATACTTTCCCATTCCCTATGGCTGGACCAGAGCCACCAGAGTCCCTTTGGAGAGCACAGGTTAAAAATGGCAGGGTTATGCCTTGCTGGATTGTCTGAAGAACAGACAGGAGGGAGGCACTTGCCAAACTGATAGCCCTCAGTAGGTGTTGTGAGAAAGAAAAAAAAAATCTGTTAGAGCCATTAGTGTTTGGGCCTATTTGTTACAGCAATTTATTCTGCCCTAAGTATTACATTTATATTCCTTATTCCTTTGTTGTAAAAGTCTATGACTCATCTCCCATTCATTTGGCGGGACCAATCTTCCGTTTCTCACCATCACCTCATAGATCTTGCAGGTGAAGCTAAGGAGTTTAAGATTTTCCATGGGAGCATTTCCTACTTTTAGTCACCAGCTGTGCGTTAGATATCTCTTTGAATTTGATAGAAATTCAAATTCATGAGTTTGAAAGAAATTTTATTCTATTGCCCTACGTTTTACATCACCCATATGAATATTTTCCCATCTAACATATAACTTTAAATGGATACATTGGTTTTTAAATAGTTTATTATTTTTATTTCAAATGTAACACATGTTCATTTTAGAAATTTTAGAAAAATATAGGTAAGCAAAAATTGAGAAAATAAAATTACCCCAAATCTCCTTACTCAGAGATGATCACTGTTGAAGATGTGGTATATAACTTACTGATTAAATGTAAAATAGTGAAGTTGAAAACAAACACCACAGTCTATGTAAAGCCATGGGTCTTCTAATTTTCACTTGAACAAAATATACCAGGGAGACTGGGAAGAAACTGATTTTAAATAAAAGTAAAAATCAACTTTTAGATGAGTTCTCAAAATCAATGGGCCCACAAGATAAGGTTTAATTTTCATTAGGCCACAGGAGCACATAATTACTTCAAGCACTCTTGGCAAGATGCTTTAAAACTCACTCGATTATAAACAATGTGAAGGCCGTGTGGGGCCTCTACTCATTTTACATTCCAGCACCTGACACACAGCAAGAGCTATGAAAATGCTTTCTGGATGTGGGAAAATATATTTGAATTAGTTTGGCTATGAACGGTTTGTAAATCTTGTCCCCAGGTGATTTTAGAGAAATGGTACTGTAAGCATCCTATACCAAATGGCCTGAGACCTGAGAATACTTTTAATTAGGAAGAAAGGAAAAGAAATTTCGGAGATTTTTTTTCCATCATTATTAGTCTTGCTTTTTCTGCTAACACATATTTCTCTATTTTGATTCCCTTTAACTTCTTTTCCGCCCTTTGGCAATATTGGCAGGGCCTAGAGCCCATCCACAGTCAGAAAGTTAGATTTAAAATTGATTTTTACTTGCACTTGTGAAGATAGACTGGCTTTTTCATACACATCAGGGCCAGCTATTCTTCACTGGTAAAATGAGAGGGTTGGATTCAATGGCCTCTGTCTCCCCTTCCTTCCTTCGGGCTTTTACACTCCAGGATCCTCCAGATCCTGTCCCTGGATAACAGAATATCCCTTGAAGATGCTCAAGAAAGAAAAGTGTCGGGCCTGAGAAACAAATCCAGCTCCTGAGAGCCACTGATCTGTGCCTGGGGAAGACACTTATTCTTGAAGGACACCTTTCCTAGCCCAGGGCTTGTCAGCAGCACTTTGCTGGAAAAGGCATTGGTAGGATAATTTGTCAGTCAGTTTGGGTAGGATATCAAGAGTCAGGGCTCTTGATGGGTGACATAAGTATTCGTACTTATATAAAATCTTTAAACTACCTTAGGAATAGATCAAATAACACCCAGTGCAGACTTCCAGGGAAATTTTGCTACAGGTAATATTTTAAGTCTTTCCCTTCACATTGCTATAACAGTTTTCTTTTGACATTCCATGGGAGAATAGCCTTAACTTCAGCTGAAATAATAATTGTAAAAAGCTTAGTACTTTTGGCTGTCAGCTGTAGCCTGAGGATTTAGGTGGCTTTGTCCCAGCTAATAGTTTTACGAAATTATCTGCATGTAATAGTGCAGTAGCTGCTCCCCTTGCCTTTATAGAGTAAAGCTTTAGGTTCGCCTACTTTTGATTAATCTTCTTTTTACCTCAAAACTAGGCACTGGCTTCATAGAAATCCAGGGGATAAGTGAATAGGGCCTCCCCTAAAGTTTGGTTTACCCACAAATCACCTTCCCTCTGGAAGGACCCAGATTTCCCTATCAGTCTCCACCCCTGCAATCCTGCAGTTTCCCATTTAACACACTGAGTCCACCCACATACCTCTCTTCACCCTCAAGCAATTGTACCCTGAAGATGCATGAGGTAAATCAGCTTGGCATCAGTGGGCCTGTGGCTCTACCTCTCTCTTGCTGCACTTTTTAAAGTTTTCCATTGAAAAATATCTTCAAACCTTTCTGGAATTTGTAGCAAGTAGGTAGAAAAATGGAAGAGGCAGCTTTATGCTTAGGAGGTTTGAAAAATACTGTGTGGATTTCTCCAGCCATTTCCCAGTCTGCAGTTGCCAGCCCTCTTACTTGGCTGGCATGGTGGTCCCATCACAAACACAGGAGACAGGACTGTAGGAAGCAGGTATTCCTTCCCTCCTGAGTAGCGCTAGATGGAAAACTGAACAGTTAATGAAAATTGATCCAACTAAAGTGAACTAGCTGGAAATGAGGCTCAGAATCTGCAAAGTGCTCATCCGTGGTACCTCCCCTCTACCCTAGACCCATTCTGATCTGAAATTTGAACCTTACTGTTTCACAGAGAAGTGGATGATTGGCACCCAAGGCAGCTAGCTATAGGAGGAGTTCCTCTCCAGTCTCCTACCATGCACTACCCCTCCCACCGCTCCATCCTCCTCTTTTTCCTCTTTTCTCTTCTTTTTCTTCTCCTCCTCCTTTACTTCTCCTCCTTTCCCATCTCCTTTTTATTCACTGTGTTTCCTTCTTCTCCCAGTCTGGATGATGTCACCTCCTCCCTTCATATGGAACCAAGAAAAGAATGATTTCATGGTTTAGTTAGTCAGTCAGTCAGTCAATTAAAACCCATGCCAGTATCTACTTATCCACACACTGACATGCCAGCTGTCAGAGCCATGACTAATTGGCACAATGTCCAGGATGAAAATTTGGGCACTGTATGGAATCTGGAACAGAGGGCCTGAAGGACTGGAGCACTTGTATGATAAGGCTGCCTTTCCCACAAATCTTCAACTGATGCTCTTATGAAAAGAGGTATAAGCAAAATCCTGGTATCTAGTAAACAGATTTGCAGTACATCTTGGTGGTAACCTATGTTACCTAGATTAGCCAAGTTAATCTTGTCAACTTGACAGACTTAAGAGACTCCTGGAGAGGTGATTGGATCATGTAGGTGTTACACTCGTGAGTGGATTAATCCACTCATGTTCAGAGCTGAATATGCTATTAGGAGGTAGGGACCAGTTGGAGAAGCTGGGTCACTGGAGACTTGGCTTTGGAGGGTGTATCTCTGTCTGGCACTCTTCTCCTGAGCTTTGCTTCTTGGATGCCATGAGATGAGCAGCTTTGCTCCTTAACATCCTGCTGCCATGATGTTTCTGCCTAGCAACCAACTGACCATGGACTGAAATCTCAGAAACCATGAGCCAAAATAAACTTCTCCTCCTTTAAGTTTTAAGTGTCAGGTATTTTGTCCCAGCAATGGAAAGCTGGTCAGAGAGGTAAATGAGTATCCTGCCTATACAATACAGGATCTGAAAAAAAAGGTCCTCCTTCTTATCTGCCTTATCTCTATATTCACATAGGCACTGTGCTTAGTAGGTGATTTGGAAGTTTAGCTCATCTTTTGGGCCAGGTGACATGGGGAAATGGACTGCACAGACAACAGATGACCAATGGCCGATTTGAGACATGTCAAGGACATCTCCAAGAGCAGCAAGGACAGAATGTGATGAGAGAGCTTTCCTCCTGCCCTTGATACCTCAGATTATACTATTAGAGGGTTATTCCTTTGACTAAAGGCCTTTGTTCCAATAAATCAGATATTCCCAAGAGAGTAGCACATGAATCTTTATCATCGATTTGCATAGTTTGGTTTTCGGTTGTGCTGTTATTCGCTGTAAGGTTATTTTTTATGTGTATGAAATGTCACATGCTCAGATGCATCCTTTTTATAGAGCTTTAAAGCTGACAATCTGAACCAAAATGCACATTTTTGGTGTTTTATTTTTCTTTTTTGTGGTAATTTCAAAGGTGTAACTGAGCTTAGCTGTAAATTGCTAGGTTTAGCCCTTCGTGGCAGGCAGCATTTGATCATTGACAACTCTGTTTTCTTCATTGTTTCCTGACTAAAATCTCCACAGTCTCTATAAATATGTAAATTACCAAAATCACCAGTTTTCCATTATTTCTGCCCCTAAGCTGCTTAAAATGTTTCTATATTCCTACATCTGCAGTGCAAAACAGAGCAGCAGGTGACAGGTGAATTTGGCTCTATTATCGAACCTCTATTTAGCAGCTACTTGTTTCAAAATTTCTGATAATGAATTTTTGCCTAGGGTGGCCCCATGTCCTGTGTTGATGCTGGCAAGGCCAAACTGGACCAGCTGTGGGACAGAAATGCAAAGATGAGTGTGTGTCTGGGCAAGCACTGTGAAAATCTCATGCAACAGTTGGTGCTGGTCGTGAACTGTGGTTTTATGACAGAGGACACAAAGGAGATGTTTTTCTTGCTGTTTCTCCATCTTGCAAGGCCCAAGTAATGAATTTGAAGTGGTGTCTGTGTACGTTTTTGTTTTCCTCTCCTGGTTCATTGTCCATTAAGTTAACTGTCATAAGCTGGATCACTGGGGCTCCACGTGGGTTTGTATCACTTTGTGGACAGAAGGAAAAATACATGTTGTATATGTATATTCTTACAGGTTTTTATAGAAATGCATTTGTGCATATATCTGGAGATAAACCTACATAGACTCAAAAAAAGGGAGAAAATTGTGGGAAAGTGATCATTGACAGGTAAGCCTGTAGAAGGGATTCTGGAATTTGTTTATCCAGTTCAAGACCTAGTGCTAAGGATGAGAAATATGTTTATAGTATGAAAACATAACATTGTGAAGCAGCTACAAGACTGAAAGTATATAATTTCAATACGAGATTCAGGCTAGGTCTGCACTAGGCATCCGTCTAAACTAGGCCTTGAGATGGATAGAGAAACCAATCAATCCTTAGATGTGTTTATTTGAACCTTAGAGACAGCTTTTGTACATCAATGTCCTAGAAATATTAGCAGTAAATCCAACTTGGTAGGTTGAACTCCCTAAAAATGAAAGCCCATTATGTTTGTGTGGCACTCTGTGCCTTTGAAAATCCTTAAACAGTGTCCTTGAAAACCAGTGGGGTAAAGAAATTAGTGATGGGAGTAATCTTGCCATGTAAAAAGACAGACTCAAAAAAATTGTGTAAGATAAAATTTCTTAGTGTGACATGAAGTAGAACCAGGCCTGGTAAACTTTCTTCCTTTCTTGTGTCCCATCTGTCCTTGCAAATAAAATTTCACTGAAACAGCCACCTTCATGTGCATATTGCCTATGTGCTAAAGGCCTGAAATACTTATTATCTGGTTCCTTGTAGACAAAGTTAACTGACTACTGAGATAAAACACAGACCTTGAAGAAATGCTCACTCATGCTAAGATCATGAAGATAACTTGTGTCACACCCAAGGAACTTTGTCAGGTGTCTGTGTGGCCCCAGAGCTCATTGTTCTGAGGCATTAATTTTCTCCATCTGAATGTGTTTAGCACTCTAAAGTTTTGTTATGTGGTGACAATTTTGTGGAAGCATAAAGGAGAATGTTTTGGAGAATTTTTTTCATTCACAGAACTTTAGGAAAACAACACTGAATTCCCTCAAGAACTATTTCCCAGCCCAGTAAAGAAGAATGTGATCAATAGAGTTCTTAATGGCCACACTTGACC
The DNA here is from genome assembly GCF_000247695.1 of Heterocephalus glaber. Next base: position 10,195,696 of record NW_004624785.1, on the reverse strand, counting down.
TATTTAAGTAACAGATATTTCTTCAAATAGAAGGAATTGTTTTCTCCCCAAAATCAATGGTACCTAGCTGGCACTCATTTCTGGCAATATTTTTACTCTCCCTGGAATTGCCCACTCCCCATCCCCAGCCAAGGAGCTGCTGAGACTCCTGGCAAGTGGCTTTGGGGAGGAGATGCATCCTGAGGTCATCCTGCTCCCACCTGCAAAGGAATTGGTGAGAGTAATGAGAAGGGAGAGGATGTGCAGAAGAGGAATGCAGCTCTGGTAGGGCAACCATCCTGCCTCCCACAACCCACTCCCAGGTGAAGGTGCCCTCTTTACTCCCAAGTCTTTCCTTTAGTGATTCTGGCTCATGCTGGGTTGGAAATGACAGTAAGAAAGGGCTCTGGGCTCATGCAAAGGGGAATGGAAATTTTCCTGCAGTGAATTATCTAGAAGGGTCATGTTGTGTGGCTTAGAGGTATGTATTATAAATGACCAAAAGATTTCTGAGTGTGCGTGTGCTCAGGATGCTAAGCAGTTGAACTAGTTGTTTGGCATTTTTTTAGATTTATGCATAATAAAATGGAATTATATGATACCAGATGATATGTGCAGGCCAGTATATTTGTATAAGAAATAGAGAAAAAAAAAAGAAATTTTCTCCCACCAATACAACAAATCACACACATAATTAATGCCCAGTTGTGTTTTCATTGGAGAAACAGTCAGCAGTTTTACAAATACATTCTGTAATGATATTTTCAATTATCAGTATCTTCAACACTCTATAAATATAAATAAAACCTGTATTTTGTGCACCTCTTGGCAGAGAGTACTAGTTGTTGATTCTAGTCACATTTTCAGAAACAGATCTCATCTCTTGTGGTGTTTTCACAAGAATTGAATGTTCTGTCAAATACTACATGAGCTCCTTCGAGGTAGGTGAACATTATCCATCCTTGAATTAGTCTGTTACCTCCGGGCAAAATTATTTTTTAAAGCCTTTCATGTAACTGAGCAGAAATGCTTATAAAGGGTAAAATTGCAGAATGTTTTTCCATGATCTCTTTCCCTTAAAATCCCCATAGAGAGTGAGCAGGAAGCTCCCTTCGGACATCAGTTTGTCTGCATGGCTATACCGATGATGCAACAACGGGGTTGTCTAGCAAAGGTGTTTGCTGCTTTAAGAATGCTCCCCACCTGACTCCTTGCCTTACTGCTTCCATGGCCTTTAAAAGTCAGAATTCACTGGTTAACTTAGCAAAATATCAGACTTTAGTCACATGAGGTTAACACATGAGTGGACAAGCCAGAGGAGAATAGGACTGAAGACCCAGCCACACTCCCTCCTTTACATATGAGGGCTTTGCAGCTCAAGGATGTGTCAGTAGAATATCACTGGTTAGCAGAGAACCAAACCTGGGACCCAAAGGTAGGAGCCACTGCTCCACACTCCTGTGATCTGTGGAGTGAAATACCTTAGCCATGCCTGGCCAGCCCCTTTCTTGGGAAACCCAAGAGCAGCTTTCTTATAAATGCCTTTCCTTTTGACCAAGATCATTCTTTTACATGTTCTAAAAGACCAAGACAAAGTTGTCTTGAAGACAGCACCATGGTCTTTGTTGTACCCCTTCCATTGCTCTGTAACAAAACATCTCAAAGTGTATTATCCTAATATGATGACCCCATATTGTTTGTGAATCTGGGGGTCAGGTGGTAGCTGATTTAGGTCAAATGTCACTGAACCCAGGTGGGCTAGCCATGAGTCAGCTGTCAGGTGCTGGTGTGACAGGTCCTGGGGCTCACCTAGAAGGGCCTCACTTGGCTGTCTAAAGGTGATGGATGGGACTGTGCCACATCTCTCTGGTCATTCATCATGGTAGACCAGGTTTTGTCCACATGACAGGGACATGTTTCAAAAGAGTAAGTGGCCGCTTCCAAGGCCTCTTCCACCACAATTATTACTCCTGCATTTTGTTGGCTAAAGCCGGTCAAAAGGCCAGTCCTAATCTGAGGTGGGAAATATCCCACTTATTCATGGGGAAACTGCCAACTTACACAGCAAAAAGTATGGCGATGGGAAGGAATGGAGAATCAAGGCCATTTCTTATAATCAATAGATATATTAGGCCTAGAGACCTAATATATTAATTATTTAAAACTGAAAGATTTTTCAAGTATTATCCAGTCCCAGCCAGCTCTCTTAATTTATAAATGAAAGGGATAAAAATCATCCTAGGTCATTTCTAGATCTCTAGGCATTTGTCCTTTGACCCAGATATCCCACTTTTAGGAGCCTACTCTAAGGATACCCCAAAACAAATGCATACACACAGGTTGTTCACTGCAGCAGTATTTGTGATTATACAACACTGGATATCACCTAAATGTCTAAGCATAGAGAATGGTGGAATGGATTATGGTATATATGCATACTGGATTACAGTGCAGCTGAAACAGAACTATGAGAAAAATCTCTAGAACTAATATCAAGTGATTTTTCAGGATACGGTGTTATGGCAAATAGTAATACACAAAAGAATACACAAAAGAATAATACACAAAAGAATATATGGAACAGTTTATGTAAAAGAAGGGAATGCCTATGTATCTCCGCTTATCTTTACAAAAAGGAACTCAAAAAGAAAAAACAGAAATAAGTTGATTACTCTCAGAAATAGGAGAGACCAGAAAAGAAAAGATGCTGTAAAGAGAAATTCTTCTGAGTGTGCCTTCTCATGCAGCTTTCACATTTGGAAGAACGATTCTTTATCCTTTCCATCCTGAGGTAAATCAAGGAGGTGTGTACTCAGAAAATAAAATTAAATCATTCAGGATGAGAAGGATTGAAAAACAAAAACTCTGGGCCTGCGGGTGTAACTCAGTGGTAGAGCACGTGCTTAGCATGCACAGGTTTGTATTACCAGCACCTTGAAAATGAAACAAAACTAAAACCTAAAAATAAAAACAAACCAATTATATTTTAGATGAATTTCTAAATGATTATAAGGGGCAGCAAAAGAAAGGAAGATCTAATCCAGGTAATTTATGAGCATAGTACCTAACTACCTATCCTCAATATTGAGCAGGTGGGGGTCGAGGCTGATACACAAGTAAATCCTTAACTCTTCTTAATAGGTTTGGTTTTTACATTTCTTGTAATGGAGTGGGTTTGGAAATCATTTAAATATAGAATTGACCGAATGAGCAAATAAGGAAGAAGGATCGTGGAAGTATAAAATAAGGATTTTGAGATGAGACACGAACTGGAATTAGACCCATTTATCACTATTTTTAAAAACATATTTATATACAGGTATGTGTATGTATATGTACATGTGTACATGTATATATATGCACTCATATTCTTTGGCATGTACTTGTCTATATAAACACAAATGTGTATATGCATGCACATAATTCCTAGTTCACTCACCATTGAAGGAACATACATAGCACCCAGATTTTGGTCTTTAAGACCATTTCCTACTCAAAGGAACCAGGGATCCTTGAAAAAATGGATGACTGTAGGGGGCAGGATAGGATGAGGCTGGAATATCTTGTCATGCTGGAAAGTAAGGAGGTGCTAAAAGAAAACAGACAAAATGGAGCTAAAAAATGATGGCCAAAAGGGCACAGAAGCTAGCTGTTAAAGAGCTTTTTGTGGCCAGCTTTAGTACAATTTGAATATCAAGATAATTAAGCACAGTAATTAGTTGCACAGCACTAAAAATAGGAATGCATGCCTTATTCCATCAATAAATTGATAAACTAACAGCAGAAAAGGCAGGACTCTTGCTCACAGTGAATGCTGAACGGACAAGTGCTGAATTGGAAAGCCAGCCTTTTGCAACCCGCACAGCAAAAGGTTATCAGGCAAAAATCAAGAGTAGCTAAATTTAAGGGACCATGTTGGTGAAAAATATGATATTTATATCACTTTATAATGCCTCTCCACTGACTGCTTTTTAATTGCAAGGGCAAAAATAATAATTATGTAGTGGAGTAATCAAACCCCTATCTTGAGCAGATGATTAAAATTACTGTCACCAATGAGACCTGTGCCTTCAGGTGTTTAGCACAGCAAGGACTACATCGGTATTGTATTAGATGTGTAGCATTCTGGTCAAGAATGCTAGTCATAAGGAAACATCAGATGAGCACAAAATGATGACCTTTTAATGTAAAACAAATAGGAGTGGGAAGTCTATATTTTTTAGAAGTTTGTGTAGCATAATAAACAAAGAAATACTGAAAATCCATTTCACTCCAGCGGAGATTATGAGACATGACAACTCGGTGCAATGCATGAGAGTAGACTAGATTCTATACGGTGGTGAAAAGAAATTTTATAAAAGGTATTATCAGGTCAATGGACAAAATTAGAATACAGATGGTGGATTAGATAAGAGTATCACATCAATCTCAAATATACTGAAGTTGAAGAACCCTTCTGTGGCTGTGTAAGGAGGCATCCTATTTTTATGAAATATATGCTGAAGTATTTAGGTGAAGGGGCTTTACTCTCAAGTGGTTCTAAAATATAAGGATTATAATTTTCATATTTATGGGAAGATGAGAGAAGGGTAAATGATAAAGCAAATGGAACACATGTTTGATGAATATTATTTAATATTTTTTCTGTAAATTTAAAATTGTTTTTAATTAAAAGTTTTAAAAAAAATTTTAAAGACCAGTTAGTTTGATTCTGGCCCACTGTCTAGATAATCTAGTACTCCAAACTTCTGTGATCTTCATTTCCCTCAGTAGTGAAAGAAGAACATCATCCCTTTGGTTATCTTTTGAGGATGACCATGTTTGTCACATGCCTGGCAAAGTGTCTGGTCTTGTTTAGTTGATATTCCATGAATGGCTGCTTTTCCATTTACATTTAAGCATATACAGGTGGTCTTTTGCTTTGTCCTCTATTTCAGAGTATTCTGAAAGCTCCATGGGGAAAGAATGTGTTTTATAACTCCAGAGCATTAGCATAGAGTAGGCCCCAAATCAAACTAATATAAGGACAATGCAGTCCAAGGGTGGGGATAACTTAGTTCAGGTGCTGTGAACAACTTTGACAGGATGGCTTGTGTCACTCCTTGTTACCACGTTGTCCCATGGTTGAGAAAAAGGCCTAAAACAAGCAAAGCACCAGTGATACTGACTAACATTGATTGAGCCATGTTTCTGCTCCAACAAACCTCTACAGACCCCAAATGAGAAAGTGGGGCCATGAGTTATGTTCAGCACATGGCTCTTCTTGCCTTAGTGAGGTCCCCTTTTTCTTTTAGAACATAAGATCATTTGGGATAATTTAGAGGATAAGATAATTTATCTTTAAAAAAACAATAGCTTTTTAAAATTTGAAATGAGTAACCATGCCCCTGAAGTTAAATTCTTCAGGATCTAACAGATACAAATACCAGAAGGCAGTAAGAGTCAACTTACCTGAATGATTTATATTGAAGAAGGAGCGTGAGATTTATAACCCTGGTGAACAACAAATATTCATTGACATTAGCATTCAGAATATTCATGTGGTGCTGCTCTTTTATGTTAAAGATCTACTATTAGCTCTTTGGGAAAAAAAATTTATCCTTTAGAAAGGCATGACCATATTGACTGATTGAATGTGGAATACAAATTGTCATTTTTAAAGCTGACTTTTGTCTTCCTTCTCTCTTTTTTCTTCTATTCCTTCTTTCCTTCCTCCCTCCCTCCCTTCCTTCCTCCCTTCCTTCTTTCCTTTCTCCCTACGGTGCTAGGGATTGAACCTAGACCTTTCCATGTCCTGACTTTTAAAACTGGCTCATATATTTTGTTTTCTCCTCTTCATCTTTGTGAGTGTTATTCAAGGGACATAAAATCACAAAATTTTACAGCTAAAGGAAATTTAGGAGATTATCTCATCTATCCTGCTTTGAGACTGGAGAGGTGATCTGACCTCAAAGGTTTTGTGGTTAGTCAATGTCACAAACACAGTCCCTCTTGTCTAGTGCTCTTCTTTTAGCACTACACAAGATTTTAAAGAATGTTGTTTTCTATTTGTAAAAACTGCATCAGAGATAATCATGCACTGGATATTAGTCATAGGATATCTCTTTTGTACCAGTCATTTAGTTACTTGTAGTGTGATTTAATTTTCAACATCTATTTAAACTTAAAAATCATTTTAGGCAAATTATTTAGCACCATATATAATTGAAAAAACTGTCAACCTCAAACGTGTTCCTTCAAATTTCCTTCATAATGATCTGAATTCAGCAGTCCTTAGAAATAATGCTGGTAATAACAAAGATGATTAGAAAGAATGTTTTCAGCTTCATGACACCTAGGAGGTCAGTGCTAAATGCAATTAATAAGTCTGAGTCTCTGAGTAGAATTCTTCCCCAGGAACAATCTGAAAACACCATAAGTGGTCAGTTACATGTTAGATAATTCCAGGACTAAAATGCATCTTCAATTTCCCATAACTATAATACCCGCTGCATTTTCATCTGTTACAACTTTTTGCAAATAGAAGAAAACAACATTGTTTAAAAATCTCAAACTTCAGTTGCTTCAATTCCTGACTTTAGATTTTGTGACATTTCTTTACTTATTCTTTAATTATAGCATATTTATTGAGCAGCTATCCTGAGCCAGATATAGGTCTGGAATAAGATACTGTTGTGTGGCCACTGTCTTTGCAGAACTTAGAGTTGAGAATCAAAGAAAGTCTAGCAAGAAACTGTAATCAAATGGGAAAATCATTATGTGTGGCTCATTTCAGCTTGATTCATAATTTTCTACAGCAAAGAGAGGAGTAGCAAGACACATAGAGACACACATCCAAATTAAACCAGAAAAGGAAAGCAGGGAAGGAGAACTAAGGAGATGTGACCGTACTAAATGTGGTCACTTTGTAGGCAGAGTCCATGAGAGCTGAATGTCACCACAGAAGGCCACACCTAAATTAGTGTCAAAGTCATGGTGTTGCAGTTAACATTGGAAGTTGCTTTAGATATCTGCCTAGTCCAGCCCATCATTTTCCATAGAGTTGACTCAGAGGGACAATGTGACTTCTCTATGACCACTGTTGGTACTGCTGAAGCTACAAATATCATTTCCATCTTATCTCATGCCAGTGAACACTAGGGAGTGTTGGAGAGAGGTCATTTTGTATCAAGAATGACCACTGATGTTTCTTATACCAGGGTCCAGCATTCCTGGGCCTTTTGCCCATGGTGCTCTCCCATTTTGACTCAATGTGAGTTGAGACCCCAGAATTTGTCCTCTCTGAACATATAATAAGATTTTTCTGTAGCCATTCACTCTTCAGAGAAGAAATCATTTTGAAAGGGATTTCATTGTGAGGGAAACAGTACCCAGTGGAATAACACTAGAATAGGATTGAAATATTTCATAGGATTGTCAGAAATGATCCTGAATTGACAATGGCTCTCACAATGGAAAACACATTTAAAAACTCAGTTGCATTTGATCTTACATGAATTGTGACAACTGAATTCTATTTTCCTTTAAGTGCGGAATCACCTCCTCCAGGCACTTGCCTGATGCACCCATTCTCCTGCCTGGACTGAGTTAGTCCCTGGAGGCTCTCAGTGTCTCATGTTTTTCTCTGCCACAGCTCACAGGACCCTGAACTAGTAGTGTCTCCTTCTCCTCCTGCCTCCCTCACTGGACAGACCATGCCATGACTTTTAAGGGAACTGGTAGAATTTAAAACAGTTGCAAGAATTTGCAAGCTCTCTTGTCTGATATTATTATTACATCTTGTGATATGGGAAAAATACAGTTTCAGGTATATTGTTGAGAAAATTTCTCCTGGTATGGTAAATCTTTTTTTTTTTTTTTTGGTACCAGGAATTGAACTTGGGTCCTTGTGCTTGCGCAGCAGGCAGCAAAACCTTTGAGCTAAATCCCCAGGCCTGGTATAATAAATCTTAAGAAGAATCTACCCTGTTTCTTTAAAAACCACAAAACAAAAAAATACGTATTCTCACCTGTATCTCAAATTAAAATTATCAATAAAAGATTATGAATATGACTGGGTATAGGATGAGGAAGCATATTTCTTGGTTGTAAAATGGAATTCCCCAATCAGTTCTGCTGTAATTAAATTAGACTTTAAAGCTAAAAATCCAGACATTCGATGATGTGTTCAATAACTCGTGCTGGGATCTATTTTGTTCAGTAATGCTTATCTTTCCAAGGGGCATAGTTAATTTCTTCAGTACTCTATAAATTATTACAGAAATTACAAATCTACTAGAAAATCAATACAACTAATTGTAAATTAATAGATTTCTAAGTGTGAAGGAGTGTGTAATAATGTAGATGAGTTCTCTAAAGCACATGCCAGTTCCAGTATCAAGGGCTCAGGGCTCCAGCTGTTTCACGTGACATCTTCAAGTGTAAACACATTTCTTTCTTTCTCCCAACCAGCCCCTCTACCCTCTTGCTTCCCACTGATTTAGTCTACCACTGTCACAAATAACATTTCCATTAGCCACCTACTGTTAAATCACAGAGTAATGATGATAAGAAAAAAAAAATCAACATGAAAACAAACCAATGGAGAAGCAACTGGGATCACTGTATGTCTCCCAACATTTTTATGGGGTGCACGCGTGTTCAAATTAAAGGAAAGCAACATGTTAAATTAAATAAATTGGCTCTAACAGGGCGCTCTAGAATGTGGGTTTATAACAAGTACAAATCTTATGAATTTATAATTATATATTTGATACAATGAACAAATACATAATCTTTACTGTTACATCTATATGTCCATGAAGTTTAGCATGGGATTTTTTTATGTGTATGGCACATCATTGCCAATCAATGTTAGTAAATTTATTATGGGCTCATCAAAAAGACCAATAATTTTCATAATTATATAAAAGAAATCAATGATAGTATGCCAAGGCCTTATGTTTCATGCATTTAGATGAATACGAAAAATGAACTATGTAAGATTATGTTAATTTAGCACTGCACAATTTACAAAGGGCTTTTGATTTAGAGTTTTGCTTTCATAGTAGTAAATCAGGGCAGATGTTAATCACATTTCTAGAGGTGAGAATAACAAGTTCAGAGAGGGTAAGACACTTGGGTCTACAGCTAGTTGCTGGTCAGGATGCTTCCCCAATTGATAAGATGCTTACCAATCTTCTTTTAGGGATAGTTACATAGCAGTACTCTATTTCATCCTACAGTATGGTAGAAGAATTGTACTTGGAAGTCAGAGAGCTTGAAATTAAGGTCAAAATTTATACAACATATTGGCACCTGGGGCCATCTGGTGGGAGGGGCTGGAGAACCTGCAGGGGCACAGGTCTAAGCAGGAGCAGCCATCACCAGCAAAGGGGCTGGGCACAGAGCCCAGACATCCTCATCTTCCACAAGTCTTCTTCTAGCTTGCAGGAATCAAGGAGATGGTCAAGCTTGTCCCAGTCATCCATATTGTATGGTTAAGGGATTGGCTTGGTACCTAGAATAGAGAACAGGAAGGTATCTATCATCCTAAGCAGTAGGGTCTGTTAGAAGCTCGAAGGCTGGCTGCTTTCCTTCTCTATGTATTCAAGTCAATTTCAGTATACAGGGATTGGGGTGGGGAAGTAGAGGTTGAGGGGTAGTGAACAAAAGAGTCTGCCTAATCAATCTTAGGCTGAGAGGTGGACTGACTATAGGGTACTTCCCCTAAGTACTGATCACAGACAACCCTAGTTGAGCAGAGAACACTCTAGCCTCCTTGGCTAGAGTTTATGCCTAGGAGAATCCACAATACAATCAAAGTATGGCTACTGCATTCCAATTCATCAGGAATATGCAGACTTATAGGGTGTACTGATGCTAAAATTTTAATTTAATATAATTTAACCAAGTTATAGAGTCTGATTATCACTATTATTTGACATTTATGGTCTGCAATCATATATGCATCATGTGCTTTTCAGAACATAAACTTGATCTGACAAATTTAAATCTAAGTTGTCTCATTAAGAAAGTCAACTAGGGCTGGGGATTTAACTCAGTGGTTCTGCTCCCTGTTTTGCAAGTGCAAGGTCCCAAGTTCGGTCCCCGGTACCAAAAAAATAAGTCAACTAAATCCTTTATTAACTTGAACCCTAGGTAGGTTTTTCTTCAGTGCTCACTATTCATAAGAAATAGACAAGTTCAATAGATTTAAGTAAACCAAACCAAACAAAAATAAAACAATTTCTTAAACCTCAAAATAAAGATAGGTGTTTTAATTTTTAAAAATTCATCTAAAACTAGAGTTTGAGTAAGTAAAACTTCAACTCTATCTCTATTTCTTTGAAATATTTAATTCTGGATGATTTGTAGTGTTTAAAATTATGATCTTGAGGCATTATAATTGACTAACCATTAATAAAGGCCAGGCTTAATTTCTTGTATATACACAGGCAAATATTTTTAAACAAAAATTTTTGAAGTAAGATTTTCTGATTAACTCTCAGGAGGGAACAAAGTTAGTTGTATGGGACTGAGAATTTTTGTCCTTGCAAAATTCTTATGTTGAAATCCTACTCCCCAGAGTGAAGGTGTTAGGAAGAGGGGCCTTTGAGAAGTGATGGATTCACAAGGCTGGAGTCCTCATGAGAGAGCTTGCTTCCTCTTTCTCTTCACCATGTGAGGATAGAGCAAGAAGGTATCCACCTGTTAGTCAGGAAGAGGATCCTCACCAGCTGGCACCTTGAACTTGGACTTGCAGGCTACAGAACCATGAGAAATATATTTCTGTTGTTTAAGCTCTCCAGCCTATGGCATTCTGTTACAGCAGGCTGAACTAAGACAGCTTCCCCTGGATAATAATTATTTGTCATGGAAACTATGGAAAATTGAGGATATTTTTGCTTTTTAAATTTAGAACTTTTAGTGCTTCAAAGTATTGCCATTTGTTTCTATAGTCATATTTTGTTTGTTTGGTTGTTTTTTTATGGTACCAGGAATAGAACTCAGAACCTTGGACTTGCGAGGCAGGAGCCGGAACCACTGAACTAAATCCCCAGCCCTCTATAGTCATATTTTTCCTAACAAATTCGAGCTCTTGATTACTGATTATTAGTTAGTACATTAGTATTTCACATGTTTTCAAAATTCTCCCCAAAGATTTCAAGGGTTACATAATTTTAATGGATGTACAAAGCATACATATACTCAATATTCCTTTATAAAATCCTGACTAGGTGTTCTGTCCTTATCTAGAGCAGCCATTCACATTCATCAACACATGTGTAATAAAGAACTACACTGTAACAGACCCAAAACACTTTGTCCAGCTATTTTCACTTTTGCAAAGGGTTTAAGTATTCTCAAACCTAAACTATTGTCAAAGTCAGGGAGTTGAGATGTAATTACAAGGTACTGTAGAGACTTAGTCCAGCCCAATATTGTCTATTGAGTACACTCAAGGGGATAGTGTGACTTCTCCAAGGCCATACATTGGTTGACCAAGATAGTAGGAGACCAGATCTCCCAATGCACTGTTTCATTTATGATAGTGGTCTCCACTCTGTGACACCCAACAATCTTTTAATCTAGATATTTTCTAGTTTTGCTTTTCTTAACCTGAGATGCAATTCGTGCACAATATAACTTAAATACAAATACCTTAAAACCAGTCTAAAACTTAATATAATAAAGAAATAAAAGGAAAATTCGTAATAAAATGATGTATACTTCAATCTGTAATGTTTGGATATGGCACCAGTGGAAGACATATGATATCAGATGGTTACACCTGAATGTACAAAAGTGAAAACTAAAAACACAAACTGATGCACTCAGATTAAATTGATAATTAATGTACCACTAGATGGGATTACCATTGTTGATGTGGCTTTCTGAGTTGGCAAACAAATCTATTTATAACACTGGGGGAAAAGAGTACAACCCTTCATCCTTTCATATGCACAGTACTTGAATTCCTAGAAAAATTCAGAACTTCTTAAACTTGGCCAAAGATAATTTATGTTTATGTTTGCAACAGAGTTGGATTATGGGAGTCAGGTAATTATAAATTGGTTTTAACTTACATAAATGTCCAGTGGACATTCAAAAGCCATTGAGAAATAATTTTGTCACATAGAGTTCTCCTACAAAAAGCAGAATGTATAGCATTCCGGGCAACTTCCCACCAAATATCATAGATGCCACATTATCCTGACAACTCAAGGCAGTGGCCCCACAAATTTCAAATAATTACTAGGGGGAAGTCAACTCTACTACAGAATATCTGATCAAAGGCCATGTTGCCTCCATGGGTACAAGAACATCAGAATATTCTAAACAGATGCTTTTGGAGAAAAGTTTTGCTCTTCCTGGTACAAAAGAATATTTTATGTGAGATAGAATGTGGTCGTAGATCACCCCTTCTTTCTTGTACTCTTAGCATAGGAGTATGGTGGTCCAAATGATGGAGGTGATTTTGACAAAGGGTTGGTTTTGATGAAAATAGGATCTAATAACTAACTCTCTTGTTGGATAAAATAATAGATACTCTTTATTCAGCCCTCCTGCATCAAATACACATTTCAGCCCTAGTCCTTTGTGTTTATACTTTATGTGCCTTTGTTTTTCAAAATTATTTACAGCAAGTATAATCTTTGTTTGCTCCTTTGCAAATCTTAAACCAGGAGGACACAGATCCAATCTCAGGCTTTGCCTTACAATCCACTTCGAAGAGTAACTCTCTGGTTATATTCTATATCACCTTGTTGAATCTCAAAAGAAACATTCTAGAAATTAATACTTCGGGCTGTTTGAATCATATTGACAAACACACTTCTCTCTTTGATGCCATGTGTTTCTGAACAAGAAATGACAAAAATCAATAAATTCATATTTAACTTGCTGAATGTCATAAAATTTTTTTTGTTGTACTGTGGAGCACGGAAACATGCTGCCAATCTGTTCTTTCTGATAAGAACATTCTTCTTTGAATTGCAATTTTGCTATGTATTTATCTTTATTATACAAAAGCCCGCGGCAATCAATGAGAGAGACGTTTGCATCTTTGGTTTCATAGAAATTTGCATATCAAAAATATGCAATGATGTAGTGATATATTGCATAGAAATATACAGTTCAATAAGCATAGTATTTTTCTTGGCATTTTTGAATAAAAAGAAACCTTAAAGCAATACTTTGTTTGAGGTCTAAACATTTTCCAGAGAAATCTTTCTCATCTATCTTTCATCTCTATTTTATATAAAGAGGTACAGAAATATGGTGATGCAATATCTTTTGTATAATAGCATTAAATTAGCCTCTTTCTTCTGGAGCACTAAAAGCACTGTTGCCTTGTTTTATCATTATATATAGCAAATTTGTGAACAGGACAAGATGTGCATTATTCCTATTTTATAAGTAAGCAAACTGAAGTACAATGATGTTAACAGACAAGAGTAAAGGCCTGCAACAAAATATTTCAGGGATGAGGCAACCTTGCAGGGAGCTCGGCTCTAGGCAAGGCTGTGAGAAAGAGTCAGAGCATCCCAGCCGGCCACAGTGAACCTGACTCAAATACAAGTTGGCTGAACTATGGCTTGGCCCAGGGTTATCAGTGTTCCTGAAAGGAAGTCAAACACCTCACATAATGGCCAGAGGCATATCATTAGAAGTCATTTAGAGATATTTTACTTTCCTTTGCAACCAAATGGAAGGATAACTACTTTAACTCAGGTAAATACTAAAATTATTTTCTTCCCACTAGTTCCCTTTTTTTTTTGTGGAAGTGAAAGTAGAGCTGTAGCAGGTCTTATAGGTTGTGTGTGTGTGTGTTTGTGTGTGTGTGTGTATTGAGGGTTAAAGTTAAGGTGTCAGTAAATCTTAGAGGAAGGAAAGAATGCTGCCCCTACACAGGTTAACTTCTAAATGACTGAATCATCTCAAAGAATGTTGTTCTCTTCACTTCTGTGTACACAGCATGTGCCCAAGCAGAGGCTGCTGGTGGAGTGAAAGGCAGTGTGTTTATCTACTGACTATTATCTGGATAACCATCCAGTGACCAATGTGCTTTTCTTAAACTGTGGTAAACTGGTTTCTGTAGCAAAATTATAGTGATAATTCAAAGTCAGTATTTTAAGCATCACCTTATAAGATGAATGGAAGTCATCAATTTTTACATTTTCAATGAGGAAAAAGACAGGTTATAAACCAGCTTGATGCTAGTGAGCCTTTCAGCTTAACCTTGCATCTTTGGCTAAGCACAGAGGCACAAGACAGCTTACAGATAACTTCCTCCTTTCCACTAGCATGGATAAGGTCCTATCACAAAACAAAAGATTAAGAAGCATGAGTGATCACCATAGACAGGAAATTTGACAAGGCGTGGTCATGCTCTAACACATCAGAACAATGAGTGGAGAATAAAAGTATAAAGCCATTATAATACAAAAGTAGTAGCTTTGCCAAAAGGAAGCACAAAATTAGGACCTTTGGAATCCACTGGGAAAGGAGCCAAGTAGGAAAAAGATATGAAATTATTGGATTATTGAACAAAGACACCTAATGAAGGAAATTTCACAGGAATTTCAACATATGGTACAGTTATTCCACTGTACTAAGTGTTTGCTTGATACTCATAAATGTGATATTAGGGTAGAAATTGCAGCAGGGCAGGGAATATTAAGCTCAGGTTCTACCTCTTCCTTGCTGCGCACCTTAAAGTAAATATCGTTCTTCATTCTGGGCTTAGTATCTTTGCAAACTGATTAAATCAGATGAAGATGTTTCAAAGGTCCCTTATAATTCTAAACAATCTGAAATTCTGTGACTTTTGAAGACAATCTGGAATAATGCAAATGCAAAATTTTAATGTCCAACATTGAAATCAACAAATAGAGCCAGGACTGTTTACAAACATCTGTTTTACCACATGCCCAAATTGGACATGTTTCTAACAAAGCAGACAAAACTCATCTAGTCTATTTTACAGAAATCATATAATCCCTAGAAACAGAAATGTATCAAAAGGTACCAAATTATGAGCTGAAATGGGAAATATTGTTCTAGTTGCAAGTGACCTTTCAATGCAAGATCATTCACATGGTGGTTATGCTGTCACATAACTTAATACTGCCCTTTAAAGGTCATTGCCATGGGTGTGCCCCTGGGCACTTCCTAATACATACCCGTGATTTACTTCTTGCCCATAAAACATACCCTGTGATGAACCACAGTCCCCTCCCTCTACTGTGGTTCTGGTTGCGAACATATTCATCTTTGTTGTAAAACCATAGCACATAGAGAGATACTGGTGGGAAGTGGGGAGAGGGAAAGGACAGGAACATCCTTGCGACCCATTGTTACCTACATGGATAGGGGAAGAAATTATTCTTATAAGGAAAATTTTCGTATAGCTAGAAGTGTGTCTCTTTATGTAACAACTTTGACAAAATTTAAATCTTTATGGAACATACCAAATATGCTAACACTCTCCAGTTCCAACAACAGAAAACAGTGGGCAACGTTTGACTGCATGTTGTGATTTTAATTTTCTTAATTTGGCCTTGAAGTAGAGACTTCAAGACTTCAGTCTAGTTGCAAGCCAAGATAGCCACTCTCCAAGAGACTTCTGAACAGAGAAGGAAATTTAATTTTGGAGAGGGATGTGTCAAGTGCAACACAAAGAGGTGGAACCAAAATACATAAAACAGAAGAAATTTGTCCCTCATGGGTCCCCAAGAAGTTAGAAGCCAATGGAAAGCCTAGAGGCTGGAAATAGCGTGGAGCTCAACTTGGGGTGGGGGTGGGGGCTGTGACGGGGTGGGAGAGTGAGCAAGCTAGCTGTGGGACTGTGCCTTTATTACGGTCCATGGGTGGTAGGTGCCCCTTGGTACCTCCAACAGAGATTTGTGGATTGGCTATTTTAAAAACAAATGAAGAACGGAAGGGAAGAACTTATTTACATAATTCTCAGGTTGACAATGAGGCTTCATCGGGATCAACAGCTATGGGATATGTTGGGTTTTCATGAATCAAAAGAAAATACACAAGGAGGGCAAGTTTTAACGAGGCCAAAGGTGACAGATTATGATTAAATTTCAGACAACTTGCACCAGGCCTAAAAATAGATGCTGAGGGAGCAGCTATATTAATGTAGATATTATGTAGACTGCTCTTAGTGACTTGGATTTGTAACAGGACATGTGCTTTCCCAGACACACAGAGTACCTCTAGTGCAACTGGCCTATGATTCAATCCTGGCTCTGCATGGGTCTATGGTACCCTCCATGTATGCCCAGAGATCAATGCTATGTAACCTACGCATGGCTGAGCCAGCCTCCTGAGAACACTCACAGCGTAGTTACATCATACTGACATCATGTGGCCTTGGAGAGCTCTGGAACCCAAAGGGCTTAAGAATTGGAAAGCAGGTGGTAGTGTAAACTCCAGTCCATACCAGAGAATTCTGCCTGGGGAACCATGTGCCCTTCATCATAATATGCCCCACCTACTGAGCCCAGCACCTGCTCACAGCTGTCATCCTCTTCTCTCCTTCCCCCTGAAGTTGCTTTATAGGTCTCTTCTATTTCCTGGTATGTCTCCTAGGCATCTCACCACCTGTGGAAGAAGCTTGGCCTTTAGTACATATCATGACTCTTTCATTCGTATCATTCATTAATGGGTATTTGTTAGTTGATGTATATGTTCCAGGGATTGTTGAAAGTTCCAAGTATTTGGAATAACCATAATTAGCAAAGCAAACAAAACTTTGCCTTCATGTAATTGATGTTTTATCTGAAGGAAGCAGACAACAAACAAATAACCACATTCCATCTAGTCTGTCATCTGATGATAATGTTATGATTTGATACAAAGCAGAAAGGGTGACAGTGTTGTCTGGGAGGAGAGTACAGAGAGTAAACAATTTTTTTCTTTGATAAACCATGACATACCTCATCTTGGACTGCATATATTTTTTCTAGTAGATGTTCAGGGATTATGTAGTGACTCCAAAAGAAGTTTTGTGCAAGTATTGCTGGTAAAGGAAACTGGGGCTTCATAAACCATAATATTGTTGAAGCAGGGGACAACCCTGCTTTTCTATGGTCAATGACTTTGATCAAGGCTTGTCCAATGATGTCCTTGCATGGGCACCCATCTGATCAAGTTGACCTTGAAGTCAACACAGGAGGATCTTGAGAGGGTTCTTGAGAGAGCATCTAAGGACCTGATCATTTCATAGAGTCTCAGCAGACATAATAGGAAGGTTTTGGATCACTTTCATGCTGGGCAGTACCAAAACTGAGACTCCTTACAGTTACAGGATCCAGAGGCAGATTTAGAGACCAGAGAGCCCAAGCATTCTGCTGGTATTTCAGGAGGATCCTTTCCTGTTTTCTTTAGAAGCACATACTGTGTTTATCAGGGAGAAGTAAGACATGTTGCTCAGCTACACTTAGCTTACTCCCTGACCTTTTCTGGTTCAAGTTGCTCTTGGGGTGCTGAATCATTGTGGGCTCTGGTACCCTGATAAAATACCAGGTTTCCATGAGTAAAAACACTCAATAAAGTAAGGGCTACTCATTCAGGGCCCAACAGCCTGCTGGAAGAAAAGAAAACAGCCAAAGCTGGCCCCCAGGGAGACCTACCTACAGCCACACTCCTGGATCACAGCCCCTAAGAGCAGTTAGAGTTCTGTGGCTTTAGGTGAGTTTGTCCCTAACCATGGATAGAAGGGAACTGGGGTGGCCAGCTGACAATGAATTCATAAAAAATGACTTCCATAAATGTTTGTTGAGGGCCAGGGATTTAGCTCAGTGGTGCCATGCCTGCCTCACAAGTGCAAGGTCCTCAGTTCAATCCCTGCTAAAAATATATA
>NW_004624785.1:10132767-10166573 GCF_000247695.1 Heterocephalus glaber | reverse complement strand
TTATCTTCCAGCAAGTTTAGTGTTTCTGTCTTAATATTTAGATCTTTAATCCACTTTGATCTTAGTTTAGTACATGGTGATAGGTATGGGTCTAGCTTTAATCTATGGCAGATTGAAATCCAGTTTTTCCAACACCATTTATTAAATAGGTTATCTTTCCTTCAATGAGGGTGGTTGGCTCCTTTGTCAAAGATGAGGTGGCTGAGTATGGCTGAAGTTGTTTCTGCATCCAAAAAAAATGAAATATCTACAAATCAATCTAACAAAGGAAGCAAAAGACCTCTACACTAAAAATTGCAGCACTCTGAAAAAAGAGATCAAGGAGGATATAAGAAAATGGAAAGACATCCCTTCTTTCTGGGTAGGAAGAACCAATATAGTGAAAATGGCCAAATTTCCAAAACTACTATATAGATTCAATGTAATGCTGATTGAAATTCCAATAATATACTTCACAGAACTAGAAAAAGCATTCCAAAAATTCATTTGGAACCAGAAGAGACCTAGAATAGCAAAAGCAATTCTAGGCAACAGAGACATGGCTGGGGGTATCACAATCCCCCACTTGAAACTATACTACAAAGCTACTGTGATAAAAACAGCATGGTACTGGCAAAGAAACAGACCCAAGTATCAGTGGAATAGATTAGAAGATGCTGTCTATACATTCTTTAGTGGATCTTACTTTGCCTATGCTCATGTCACGCATGACCTGGGAATAACTACACAGCTCTTGCTCTCCAAAATTTTCCTCCACCCTTGAATATGCTCTAACTTTTCTCTATAAAACCTTTGGCCACTCTAATTAAAATCAGCACACTCTCTACAGCATTTTATTTGTTCCTATTTTGTGAACACTGTTCCCTTCTCCATTGGCATGTGTGTTGATGTACCTGTTTTCTTGGACTGTGAGCTCCTTGGAGATGTTAGTGTTATTTCCATGCAATATGATAGTATTTTATACACAGCAGATATTCAATGAATATGTCTTGCATAAATAAATGAGTGAGATAGCTGAGAATATTTTCATGGACCTGCAAAGGTAGCTTTTATGTCTAAATTATTTTCTCATTTTTGTTCCCTAAACTATGCTTCATATTCCATTTTTTCTTTATAAATTCATTTTTGATCTTTGTAGACTTGAGTCTTTGGAGGAAAGACTGGTATTTTCAAAAATTGTATTTTTATGTACTAGAGACTATAGCTGCAAACAAATTCACCAATTAATTTCTAGTGCATAGTTTCTGTGTTTTTTCTTTCCTTCTGTTTCATGGTAAGTAGCTGAAGTAATAGAGCCAAAGTTTTTTATTCTGTAACTAATGAGCAACTGAAATTAGAAGGTTCATACAAATTATAAATGTTTATGCTTTAAATAACTTGACAATTGAAAATATTTTAGTTCAAACTCTGGCTTAGGGAAGTGTACTCATTGATAACTTGATGAAGATTCATTGCAAAATACACTTGCTACTAGATTGTCTGGTCATCTTTTACTCTGTCTAGAAACAACCAAGTTGTGTTTTAATTCCTCTCACATTCCTGTTAACATCCCCCTCCCGTTTTGTCTGCCTATGGTTATGTGTCACAGTGATTGAGAGTGAAATAAACTCACATGGGCTTTTGTAAAAATAAAACTTTTTCACTCCTTACAAAACTTCCTTCATGCATATATAAATTAAAACTTGGTTTTCTTCTAAAAACATAATGCTATTCATTGAGAAAATGATGCCAGTACAGGGGCTAGAATAATCTAAGAACTCCTACATTTGCCTTTAAATGACAGCATCTTAATCTTGGTATCATTTTCTTCTTTTTCCTAGGTAAGTGGCGTTTTTGTTGCTTCAGGGATGTCAGTCTGTCTGGTAAGTGCTCATTTTGTTGTAGGATGTAGGATGTGGTGCTCCTGCAAGGCTGCATGAGAATTGCCTGTGAGAACCAAACTGCAAACTGGAAAGCACCAGACAACTTTGGAAATGGCTTATATTGAGAATCCTGGTGTGTGTTAAATCTTGCTATTCTTCTTGCTGTTTTTCTGAGATCTTGCTTTGAAATTATAACAGACTTTATTCCTAACTCTGGAAGGGGGCCCAGAGGCTGATTAAGTGTTGATGGAAACTTGCTTTCATAAATTCTTGTGTGGATTTTCTTTTATTTCTTTTTTCATTTTTAAAAAACATCTTTCTGCTTTTATTGGAAGTTTGTAGATGTTTCCCATTCAGATTCTCATAAAAACCATATATCTCCAAATAGAGGCATTTTTCTTAAGATTTTGCTACTCACATGTGTTGTCTTACTCCAGCATATTATCTGTGCCATCACCAAGAACCCATTTTAATCTTCTGGTTTCCTCATCCCAAATTCAGTGGTTTCATCTATACAGTCATAGATGCTCAGGGGTACTGGGCACTCTGTGATGGTTAAGTCCTAAATCACAATAACATTTTTATTAAGTTACCAAAATAAGCATTTCTGCCTTTCTAGTTATAGTGACACGGGTACATTATTTTTTGTATTGTAGCCAGAGTTACTATTTTTCTAGGTATATTGTTAATGCCAAAGTTTATTATTTAAGCGAATGACCAAGGGGTAATCCAAAGGGAAACAAATGGCAGGAAGAAAACCCTGAGTTTTTTGGTTTACACATAAAATTTTCTTCTATTTATTTTTTTTCTATGGTAGTTGACAGTTTCACTTTTTTGAGCTGACAGAAAATGCTCGACAACATTGTCTTTTGCGTAGAATGAAGGCAGCTTAGTCCTCCCTGTTGAAAATGCCTGGTTACCTCATGTTATTGTTCAGATCATTGGCTCTGGAGAAGTTGTTGTTCCTGAAAGGCATTGAATTGGATTCAATTATATTCTGTATGTATCTATATATCTACCCTTTTATAGTCTTCATCCAAAAAAATCTTGCTTTTATATTGATTATCTGAGATATATGTAGTTTTTTTTCTTTGAAGAGACTTTAAATATTTAGATCTATCTAGATTTTAGAGGGATTTTCTTTTGCTTTTGATTATCTGACCTTAAAATATGTTTTACTTGTGTTTATGTGTGTTTAATAGAACATCTTTGAAGAAGAGTTTCCAGAGGTCATCTGAGATGCTCTTCACACATTCAAAAGACTACAGATGTTGCTTTAAATAACCTGTAATGGGATTTTGACCCCATGCTGTTTTCAGTCTTGCGACAGAATTTTTCTATTTAAGATTCTGGATTAAAAAGATCAGAAAACAGAAGACAAAAGGATAGAAAGGTGAAGAAGGTTAGATTTGAAGCTTGCATAGGCTTTCCCCCAGACTTTGAAGCCTATCAGAGACCCACAGACATGTGAACCAAGACATTATTTGAACACCTTGGTTAA
The DNA here is from genome assembly GCF_000247695.1 of Heterocephalus glaber. Next base: position 10,163,210 of record NW_004624785.1, on the reverse strand, counting down.
CAACGGTCTGGATGGTGAGCTACATTTTAAATTGACAAAGTTAGCCTGTGCTGGGAGATTTTTATTCTTTGCCTTTGACCTTATTGGATGCCATAAATGAAATATGGTGGTACAGATTTGAAAAGGCCAGGGGCTACTTCTTTATACCACTCCTATGACAGGAAAAAAACAGGAGCAAACAAATGGAATACATTTAACTCTATCCCTTAACTCAGGCAACAGTAATACAAAGACACCTTGGTTCCAATCTGTAACCCCATTTAGGTATGAGATCTTCCTTTGTTAGTTTTGAATTCTTTTCATTTTATTCAGGTAAGCCAAGCAGAAAGGTCAAATCTGAGAGGTGGCTGGTTTTATTTTTAGTATAAAGAGAACTTGAAAATACTGTATGTGAGATAAAGTCTATTTTTAACTTGTTTCGTGATTTATATTACACTACTTCTATTATAAACATCTCCTACTTTGCAGTCAGATATACTAGTGTTTCTGCCAGTGAAATTCTCTATAATATTTTTATTTTTATTTCTAAAAGAATCCAGTCTAGCTAATGTTTAATATATAATGGTTGTATTGAATTTCCACTGCTAGTTAAAGTAATTACATGATTATGAGTGATGTATTGTTAGAAAATTCTTATGTGGTACTATTAGTTAAAAGATACTATACTTCTTCAATATTAAATTTTTAATTATACTAGGTTCATTTTGTTCTATATCATAATCCAAATATAATCAAATATTGAAGGATTGGTGGGAATTATGAAAGACATTCTAATTGATTTCTTTGGTCTAGTGACATGTGTTAGTACTGTGCTGATGAGAAATATAATGTATCCTTGTCCTCATGAAGATACAGTATTGTAGAGTAGGTGAAATCCAAAAAATGTGGCCTACAAATAAAAAAATAGGAAGCAATGCAAGATGAAATATGAAGCATGGTGTAGAAAACATGTGTCTTAGGAGAATGAGGGAGATGAAATTTGCACATGATTCATTGTGTGAAAAAACCAGATTAATTTTTTAGGATTCATTGAATCTCTTTTGAACTATCATTCTATCACATGTTGATTAAATTATCTCAATCTATTCTAATTTAAACAGGTTTTTTTTCCTTTGCAAAAAACATAGGCAAAGTGCATCTCCCTGCAGGTTTGGCTGAGGAGCCTCTGCTCTAGCGTGGCTGGTTACAAGGAGGGCCCTTAGGACACTACCTCTTGGTACTGTGCTATTCACATGGGGACACTGGCTGAGTCCCTTTAGCTGTAGCCAGGTTTGTGTGTTGCCTTCAGACTGCTGCTGTGAACTGTGGTTTTGCATCCCCTGCCTAGGCATGTCCTCCCGAGGTCTAGCTAACTCACATTTGGCCTACAGCTGGTATGATCATCCTGAAGGCAGGCTGCAGGGTCAGTGTATGCTGGAAAGTTCACAGCTAGCACATGTAGCTGCCTTCTCCTCCTTCCTAATGGGCTGCAGTGGCGCTTTGGGAATCTCTCTCAAAGCAGCTCAGTTAGCTCAGACCTGTTAGAGACTTTAGGTTGGCTCACTACCTGCAACATTTGTAAGTATCAGGTTGTTCCAGGCACACTTTGAAACAGTCGCTCCCCACATACACAAACTTGATGAAGAATGTCCTCAGCTTTACTGTCAGCCAGTCTAACACTCCTGACTATTATGATTATGAAACAGAGAGGGGAGGTCAAGATACCCTTCTCTACTTCCCTTACCTCTGCATCTTTCTCTTGATACTGTCTTTCTGGAATGGTGTTCTATTTTCTTTACATAGTATCTTGATTTCATTCCACTCCTGATATATAATGAATCCTAAGATCTAGTAATTAGACATGGTTCTCAATATGCTAAATAACAACAGACAGAATTTTTAAATATTCTTTTCTTATCAATCCTGAACTTTATGACTGTTGATTGACTCAAGTCAAAGATTCTGTTTGGTCATCAAACACTAAATATTGACAGTTTCTTTTCTCCTTTCTTTCCTTCCTGAGCCCTTCTTTCCTTTCTACTAAGACAGCCCTAATAATCTCTCTATACTAGGCAGGTCAATACTTTAGGCTCACAAGTGAGCAACTGATATACACAGAATATATAAAGGGAACCACAACAGATGCCTGTAATCCCCTTACTTAAGAGGCTGAAGCAGAAGACCACAAGCCTTGATCTTTGTGAGGCATAGCAGTCCAGCATAAATCTCAGCTATAAATTTTTGTATATTTAGCTACAATGACTCTAGTTTGGGGTTTTCTTTCTTTTTCTCTTTCTTTACCTTTGGCCATTCCAGCCATTTGCCTATCAGAAGTTCTGTCAGGAAAAATAAATGGATATGAAATTTGAAGACACAAGTTTGTGTGGAGAAATTAAAGTGATTGCGAATCGTAAGGGTTGCCCAGGGCCTTAGAAAACCTGCAGCCTGGCACTGTTTGCAGCAGCCCTGTCTTTTGGCTCTTAACCCAACTCTCTTCCTATTGCATCAAACTACACTTTAAAGATATCTGAACCTATTCATTTGAATTTGATTTGGTAAATGTCTATGGTGATCTTTAAGTCTGCTTATTCATAAGTATGTTAAAATCAGCCTAAATATGTCACATGTAGAATTCTAATTATGCCCAACATCAAAATATTTCTTCAGTTAGCTAACATAATAACAAGTTGTAGATAAACCACTCGTTATTATCTGAAATATAAATGTATGTACATATGATATATAAAATTCCCTTAAAATGGGTGAAAACATCATAACATATTTCATGGTTTATTTGTCCATGCTATGAATATGTGTTTGAACACCTAATTTTGCTAGTTGCCATATCAAAGAATGGACTATTGTGACAATGAACTTCAGCCTTGATAATGTAATAAATTATTATCCTTTGCTAGAAAAATTTAAAACTATCCTAATTTTTATTATAGGAAAAGCTAAAAGAAACTCTAAGTATATTTTATAGATAAACCATTTTGGAAATGTCATAGTTGAAACAGCTAAACAACAAAACTTGCTAACAAGATTAAGGTACCATAGAGACACCTCCCAGTGGACCATAGCATGACTTTATATAAGCATGAACTTAGAATTGAAAATGTGCATGTAGTCAAATCTTTTATCCTTTTATTTCACTAAAGCACTCTTATTCAGTAAATAGTCATTGTCTTAACACCTTACTGTTTTGAGTTAGATTGTATTGAATTATGCTTAATAAGTGAAATAGTCTATACTCTTGCACTTAAACTCGGAAAGAGAAGTCAGAAGATGATCAAAATCTATTTTAGGGTATCAGATTAAAAACAGCAACTTAGTGATGAGATATTTGATACTATCTTTATTTCTAATATAGTCACCATTTTATGAGTTATGTAAGAGTTTTTCTATTTATGGAAAAGATTTTATGCAATTCTAGAATTATTTAATAGAACTCTTAGTGGTAAATTCTATACCTTTGTGCAATACCAAATAAACTGATAGGTACCAAAAAATACTGCAGAGATTGCTGTAATTTCATAATGACTTATTTTAGTAATGACATTTAATTCTCCTTGTTTGAAATGAACAAAGAGTAAGTTAGAGGTGACTTTATCTTGTTAAATTATAGGTCTTAATTTTGATTGCAATTCATCCAAGAGCACTTAGCTGAAGTATTTACCTGCATTAATTTGCTCTATTCATACTCCAACTGTAATGGATTTTAAAATCTACTTTCAAAAAATAAAAACACTTGAATAATCTCTAAATATTTTATTACTCACTGATAATCTTTCAAAGCAATTGTATATTTTATTTTGTTATCTTGGTAAATTCTAAAACATAATACTTTTATTTAAGATAAAAATTAAAGTTTCTAAATCACCATAGTGATTGTTTCCTTGGAAAAAACATATTTATTTGCAGATTTTAAATTGCAGGATACAAGGAAATATTAAAAAATAATTGCATAGATTGTAACAAAGCCAATGTTTTATTGTTTGCAAAATATAAAATTAATTTGAGAAGCTAAATCTATTAACATCAAAGAATAAATCTAGGTGAAAAATTATTTCATATGTAACCTTTTTATGAAAAATATTAATGGAAATTTTTTCTTATGTATTGAATCATTTACCTTATTTGATGTTTTCTTGAAAAGCAAATATATTGTCCTTATTATATCACTCTAAGGAGATATTAAAAAGTTACATATAATATTTTTGTCATAGAACATTGATAGAGTTATCTCTTGTACTCACTTAGGCAGCAGATATACTAAAATTCATACAGTTATCTCTAAGGTCTTTATTCTGGATGCTTCTACTTAAGTGAGAAGTTTCTCGACAAAGATACTTCTCCAAAATTGATAGACTATTGGCAAAACTCTTTCACTTTCACAGTTAAACTTATTTAATTTTATAATCAAATACATGAACTCCCCTAATGCAATTTTTGGCCCCTGTCCAGTTACATTGTATGTAGACACAGTGTTAGTCTTTATTCACCCTGACCCACCCCCTTATTAGGATTCAACTGCATTTCATATATATACTACAGAGAATCTTAGCAACCAAGTTTAAAATATCATCATAATCTCTCATTTAATAAATTGTTGAGTGCCACCAACGAGCCCTTTACAGATAATATTCTGAGGGCATGCATATTTTAATTAAAAAAGAAAAATACGTGCTTTTCTGTATCACAGAAAAGGAAAGAAAATTTCAGTGAAAAATTCATGTAGACACATTTCAAATAAAATAGAAAGAACCACATGTTTGTCCCTTGTCTTTGAATTTTTGCTTGCTTGATTTTAATATAATTTTAATAAGCCTTGCATTTTTTCAGAAATGAAGAAGAAATAGTCTTTCATTATGTGTTAGAGAAAAGTTGAAACCCACTTGAATGCTAGGAGACTTACACCTTGGCCTTCCCCTCTCTCCCATCTGTTTCTATCTGCCACTCGATGAAAATCACTGCTGGGTTTCTTGGGAATGGGAAAATTCCCAAGTCCTTTCCATGGACTCTGCAGTACAGCCTTTCTTTTCCCATGACCCATGAGCTTCTAGAGGAGTCTGAGCCATTTGGCATGTTCCAGATTGGAAGGAGATTTGACAATCCTTAAACACCACACCAGTATCTTCGTGAGTTTCCAAGAAAGACAAACATAGTCCTTTCCACCGAGATTAACCCACAGAATTTTCTGCTGTTTGTGGCTCTTGAAGCATATTTTATGTCTTCATGGAATTAAGAAGAGAATGCCAATTTTTTCTTTCCTTCTTTTCACTACAAGGCAACTCCAAGGGGGCAGTGTGATTGTACTTTCAAGCATTGCCTCCCGCCCACATGCTGAACCAAAGAATTGCAGGTTTAATCCAACTGAATTCCACCACAGTGGTCTGTTTATGTTTTGCCCAAGGAGTATTTCATCGCTTAAGCCTAGCATTCAGTGTACTCTGAATAGTGCCTCACGTGATGAATATTACTAAGGTCACAAACTCTTGAACCTGTGTGTAACATGTGTTCAATAACTGTTATTTATATATTTACCTAAGTTAAATAACAAAAATCCAAGAATTAATATACTATGTTTGAGGACTTTTTTCATCAAACAATAAAACTCTCTGTAACTGGAACTTTGCTCTTATGGATGGCTGCCTTAGTATTGATAGAAATTTTGAAATCAACCCAAGTGGTATTAAAATTTGTGAGCTTCCTTCTAGCCTTACAACAAAAAAGTATAACGACTAATCTATAGTCATGCAAAAACTATCTAGCATCCACATAAACTTCCTTATTAAAGAATTTAGTGCTAAACCATCTCCTTGAAGAAAAAAGTCTATAACATACTGGATAAATGAACTATTTAATAAGGAATTATATGAGAGTGACTATAGTTATGACTTATAAAATTAAGAAACCTATATTAAATATGAAAAAGTTCATCTAAATCCAATTAATTTGTTGAGTTGGATGCAAATGTCAGTATTCAACTGTTTTTGATGTGTAAATACAGAGGTTTTACATAATTTGACTCAATAACCAGTAGTTGTATTGAGCACCACCATTTAGTTAAATTTTAATTTACTGTGGTAACTACTATTCAGATCTGAAACAGCAATGAGTACCATGCTGTGATTTGATAAATAATGATTAAACACATTTTTTTATATTTTCTTTGAAAAAAATGGCATCAGAACATAGTTTGCAATATGGATCCCCCTTCAAATTATGCTTCAGCCCCAAATTCCCAGATCTAAAGTCTTAGTTTGCTATTTTGGAAAAATCTAGGAGAAAATAGAGGCCTTCCAAGATTTTATATTTTCCAGATAGCTCTTTGAACATGTTGTAATACAACAGTGTGATCGCAATATTTACATACAAAACAATAGTGTATGTTGAAAAGTAGGAATGACATAGTCTGAATTGTGAAGCTATCAAATTCTTTCTCAATGGCTCGGGAAGAAGCAGATCTAGTGTTTGAGCAGGTAAAACTCTCACCTTCTGTCAGAATGCAGTGATGTCACAAAGTTGCATAAATTTTCAAATCTGTCGTTTAAATCATAGGACTTCAAAGCAAACAGTTCTGGAATAGACTAGGTAGCTTATTTTCCATTTCTGTGAAGTATACGTGAAGAAATAAAATTGAGGTCAAACAGCTGTTTAGGATAAAGAAATATGTTCATAGAAAAAAAACTATAGGAATTGTTTTCCAAATGATTGTAGAAATTCTCAGTTTCTGGAAATAGTAGATATGTGTAGAAATCAAATCACCTCACCATTTCACTTTTGCATTATGGCTCTTGCTACATTTCTTGATGGAATTATACCTACATTACTACTGTCTGCCTCTTCTCAGTCTTAAGTATAATTCCATTTAGAGACTCTCTTATTATATCAAAACAATAAAAATCTAGTTATATAGTTCAAGAATCTTTACAATCCAGTGCTCTCTGATTGTGCATTGTGTGAATGGCTCATCTGCCTAATCCTTGATCCATCCTTATCATATAGCATCCATCCTTATCTTATAGCATCCTTACATGGCACCTGCCTGGAGGTGACTGCAGCTGTTCTAGTGGTATGAACAGTGAGTCACTGGGAAGGCAGGCCTCGAATTTTATATCTGGGAAGGGCCTCTTACAATAAGGACAGCTTCAGCTGCAAAGCTTTCAATGTCTCACCCAGGCATGGAGATATATCCTGGCATAATGACAGCACTTTCTTCTTCACATCTATTCCTTGCCTTACATGCTCATAGGTCAAACTTTGCTGTAGGGTTAGATGCATTCTTCTACTACCAGGTCCACAGAAACAGCTGCTATATCAACAGTCTCTTCCTATTGCTATACAACACTAACAGAATTTATTTGATATAGTAAAAAAGAGCAAATGAATCAAAAAATAAAAGTGCCGGGCTCCCCATGAAGTAAGCTTTTTAAGAACTGGCAATACATTTCATTAGTACCCCTTAATAGTGCAAATATAAAAGAAACAGAATTATTACTGAATAGGAAGCACTCAAATATCTTAGCTATCTTAATTTTTCAAAAACTTAATAGACAGTGGATTTTTCTGCCTCCAACTCTGCTTAGGTAGAAAACCAGAAACCACAAACTTGGTTGTAACTACCAACTATTCACTCAAAGGGGTTAATAATTTTACTCTAAAGAAACAACATCAAAACAAATTCAGAGTGATTAAAGTGCTTCAAGTCCTCTTGGGCACTATTCACTTGTAATTTGTTATTTCTTGGACTGTCAAGGGCAGCTCTTATGAATGGAAAATGATTGTTATTTTCAGCCTTGGTTGCCTTTGATGGAGGCTTATGTGCTGCCAAGGTTATCCTGGATATGAAAAGAAGGAAGATTCACTTTCCCTTTTTTTAGATCAATGGTTTGTCAAGTTTGAAGTAAAGTGAAAAAAAATTATTTTTAACATCAGTAAAAAGAGAAGAGCAGAAGAGAGAAGCTTGGATTGCATTCATGTTGAGTGGAATGAAATACCGATTATGTTATCAAGTTATTTTGTATAATATAGGCTGTCAATATGAAAAATTCAATGCTACAAGCATAATTTGTAGCCTGAATTATCTGATATTTCTATTGATAGTCTTTGTTCTGGATTAAATCTTAAATATTTTTAAAGAATATGGGAAAAATTGATAGCCAACCAAGCTTTTGAACATAACTGAGAAAATCATTTTCATTCACTCAGGCAGGTCGGAATTCTGTGCCCAATTCACAAATGTGACCCACCTCTAAATTCTGAAGATCTACACGATTCTTCTTTCCACTGAACTTGGCTTCCTCCTCTTACAGTTTGAAAATATATACATTTAAGGATGGTGATATTGGCATACTCAAAACCCTGTGTTTCTACTGCACAGCAGTGAGGCTATTACCATAGCAGATGAGAAGTTACCTCTCTGACATATAAACATTCAATTAGACACTCCAGGTAAAAGCTTAATTAAAAGGTTATGGAAACAAATACATCATGCCCAGGCCTTACAGTTTGCCAAACTTTGGCTCCCCTGAACCACCAGAGGGAGTGAATTCCATAGGCACTGGGCCCCCCTCCATGAAAAATGACTGACGGCCAATGACACTCATGGCCATAATGAAAAACTTAGGAGGAAAAGCATATGATCCTATACATTAGTTTCTGAATAACTACTGCCTCATGTATCAGGACCCCCTTCTGGAATTTCACATGAGACAGGGTCCCAATATGAAGACCATGAGAAATATGGGAGGCTTTTACATCTCCAATAGGGGTTTCATATCGAGAAGTCAAACTGTGCAATGCTTTTTATTTGCTCCTATGTCTACAATGTATTCAGATTTATGGTCCTCTTTCTCTACTCCTTAATAAAATACAAGTCTAAACAACTCAAATGCTTTCTACATCTCACATCATCATCTTAAAATGTAAATAAAAAGTATACTTTCCAACTGGTATGATTTTGAATGCAGTTTTGTTCCCTCCAAAACTCATGTTGAAACTTGATTGCCATTGTAGTGGAAGGTGGAGACTTTAAGAGGTGATTAGGACATTATGAAAGATTAGTGCCTTTCTCTAGGGCCTGGGTTAATGCTCATGAGACTGGATTAGTTATTAGGTTATGAAAGTGAGTTTAGTTTCTTTGGCTATCTCTCACCCTCTCTTCTGATGCATTTGCTTGCCCTTTTACTTTCTGCCATGTTATAACACATCTGACAGACAATACTGCTTATACCTTTGTACTTTCAGCCTTTAGAACCATGAGCCAAAATAAACTTCTTTCCTTTATAAATTACCCAGTCTCAGATATTCTGTTATAACAACAGAAAACAGACTAAGACACCAACCAGTAGTTTCTCCTGCTATGCTGGAGGTGTCACTTGTTGGGTTACTCTCCTGGATCAGGCACATAGTTTCTCCTTAAAAAATGCAACAGATTGAAAGAAAAACACAGTTTCGTGAAATGGGGGCTACTGTTCCTTAGAACTCAAGAAATTGGGTAACATTCTCAAGATCACACAGATTAGATTTTTCAACCCAGGCAATGTGACTCTGCAGTGCTTCTCAAGCAGTACAGGCTCTATTTCTTCCAAAAAAACTTGACTTTTTCTAGACCAAACCAATTAGGTCATTTTAATACAGGGATGGATCTAGATTTTGGGGGGTCCTACATTTTATACACCTTGGGAGATCTTCCTGAAGAAAAAGATACAAAATCAAGAATATAAATTAGCAACAGAGCATTGGAAAGTGTGCATATCTTGAATTAAAGGTCAAGCTGGCTTGGGGTTTTATGGTGAACCTGATTCTGTTCTCTTTACCCTGCTTGTGGGCTCCAGCCTCAGAGTGGTACCTCTTCAGGAACAGCCATTCTGGAGTCAATGAGATAACTCAATGGTCCACTCAAACACATTGCTTTGACCTAAATTTTGATACATTTTTGGTTGCGATTGGCCCTTAATTTCTATATGGCAAGACAAGTTGCAAGATAGATTTTTCTCTAAGAGCTCAGAAAAATTCTTTTTCTGGGACACTTGATATACAAGGCATATTTCTTGGCCTCAAGAGTCTCAAAATCTATAAGGGCAGACAGACATGTTCACAGCTGTAGCAAATGCATTGAGAGAAGAATATATACATTTCTGAAACAGCCCTTCCTGTTTCTAGAGAATGGACTCTAGTTCTTCCAATCCCATGAAGCCTTCCATCCGTGCCTATCTCTCACTGGTCTCTTTTGCAGAAAGTAAGAGGAGAAACTTCAGACCTGTGCTGCAGGAATATGTGTCAACTTGTACAATCAAGCTTGGTCTACCCAACTAAACTCAAAGCTCCTTGAAGGTGGGTGGCAACTCTAAGGGGTGGTCACAGAATCATTGTGTGATTGATGAATGATCTAACTGTTGATAGTTGCTTGTCAATGGGTCAGAGCAGTCTTTGTGAACAATGTCACTGAAAAGCCAGTCAGCAGAAGCCATCATTGAGCAGAGAGGCTAAGGTCACACAAAAACATAACTCTATGTTTTAGTGTGCTCTTGATAGTTAAAAACATTTACTGTTTTATCCTAAAAGATGATTCATAAAATTAATTTCTTCTGCATATATTTTTTAATTGGGATAAAATTCACAAAACAAAGTTAATCATTATAAAATGAACAAGTTAGTGGCATTTAATACATTCATAATATCATACAACCACCACCTCTTCCTAGTTTCAAAACATTTTCATTACCCAAAAAGGAAACCCATACTCATTAAAAAGTTACTATAAATTTCCTCCACCCTAAGCCTCTGGCAACCACTAAGCTGGTTCTTGTCTCTATGGAATTACCTATTCTGGATATTTCATATAATAGAGTCAAGTAACATATGATTGTTTGTCTTTGACTTTTTTCGTTTAGCATAATGTTTCTGAACTTATTCCAAGTAATAGCATGTATTATTACTTCATTCTGCTCATAGAGAAATAATATTCCATTGTTTGGATATACCCGAATTTGTTGACTAGTTCATTCACCGATGGACAGTTGCATTGTTTCCACACTTTGGCTATTGTGAGTAATGCTGCTATAAACTGGCTAGGAAGATGGTTTATTTGAGCCCCTGTTTTTAGTTCTTTGGCATATATAGCTATGAGTGGAATATCTGGATGGTATAGTAGTTTTGTTTAACTTTTTGAGAAACTGCCAAACTATTTTCTATGGCAGCTACATCATTTTAAATACCCACCAGCAATCCAAAAAGCTTTCAGTTTCTCCGTATCTTGCCAATACCTGTTATTTTCTTTAAAATAAAAACATAGGCATGCTAGTGGGCTGAGACAAATTTTATATCCAAATTACTCCCCATGTTTTTCTAAAGATATTCAATAGCTTTGACGATCAATTTATATTCCATTGTTGTTTTGAATTCGAGACCATTGTCTCAGAATCTGGCTGTTTAAAAACATTTGCTAAGAATCATTAAAACCACAATGACAAGGCCATCATATGTAAATAAATATGCCCAGGGTTGTATATTAGAACAGAAGGATCAAATTAGAAGGATGGCAATTTGTCTGCAAGAAAATTTTTTTTTAATTTTTATTTTATTGGTACATTTCAAGTATACAATATAATGACATTTATCATTGGAAATTTGCACTGTTACATAATCTCTCTTGGTTCTTATTTTTCCCCCTTCCCCTGCCCTCCCTTCAACCCCTTCATCCCTCCCTATTTACAAAGACTTTGTTTCCATTTTTTCATTTTCTCATATTAATTCCATTCCCTTCTTTCCTTTCCCCCACCCCTGCTACTTCCCTTCCCCTTTGCCCCTTTTCTTCCTATTTCACATTATCTATTATACCTTTTAGTACTTAATTACACTTTCAGTTCCTCACACTAGAGAAACTATTCAGTATTTACACATGTGTGTCCTATTTATTTCACTTAAGAGTATCGCCTTTATGTGCATTCATTTAGCTATAAATGTCTCTAATTTCTCATTTTTTATGGCTGAGTAGTACTCCATTTTATAAAAAAAACACATTTTCTTTATCCAGTCTCCAGTTGATGAGTAATTGGGGTGCTTCCAAGTTTTAGCTATTACAAACTGTGCTGCTATGAACATGGGTGCACATATATCACTGTGGTATGATTCTTTTAATTCTTTGGGGAAGATACCCAGCAGGGGAATAGCTGAGTCAAATGGGACTTCCAGTCCTAGTTCTTTGAGGTATCTCCATACTGATTTCCACAGGGGTTGCACCAGTCTACACTCCCACCAGCAGTGGAGCAGGGTTCCTCTTTCTCCACAGCCCTGCCAGCATTTGTTATTGGTTGATTTCATGATAGCAGCCATTCTTTCTGGAGTGAGGTGGAATCTCAGCCTTGTTTTAATTTGCATCTCCCGAATGACCAGTGATGTTGAACATTTTTTCATGTATTTATTTGCTATTTCTACTTCTTTGTCTGAGAAATGTCTATTCATTTCAGATGCCCATTTTCAGATTGGGTCTTTAAATTTGGGAGGTCTGATATTTTTGAGTTCTTTATAGATTCTAGATAGTAGACCTTTGTCTGAGAAACAACAGGTAAATATTTTTTTCCCCCATTGTGGGTTGTCTCTTCACACTGCTGGTGGTTTCTCTTGCTGTGCAGGAGCTTTTTAGAAAGATGAGATCCCACTTTTTGATTGTTTGTGCTAGTTCACAGGCAACTGAGGTTTTGGTCATAAAGTCTTTTCCTACACCAATGTCTTCAAGAGTTCTACCTAACCTCTGTTCCAGCCAATTCAGCATTTCTGTTTTAATATTTAGATCTTTAATCCATTTTGATTTTAGCTTAGTGCATGGTGAGAGATATAGGTCTACTTTTAATCTTTGGCAAGTTGAAACCCAATTTTTCCAGCACCATTTATTAAAGAGGCTATCTTTCCTCCAGTGAGAGTGTTTGGCTCCTTTATCAAAGATGAGGTGGCTGAGTGTATCTGGAGTTATTTCTGCATGTTCTAATCTGTTCCACTGGTCCTCAGGTCTGTTTCTTTGCCAGTACCATGCTGTTTTTATCACAGTAGCTTGGTAATATAGTTTCAAGTTGGGAGTTGCGATACCCCCTGCCATGTCTCTGTTACCTAGAATTGCTTTTGCTATTCTGGTTCTCTTCTTGTTCCCAGTGAATTTTTGGATTGTTTTCTCAAGGTTCATGAAGTATGATGCTGAGATTTCAATTGGAATTGCATTGAATCTATATAGTAGTTTTGGAAGTATGGCCATTTTCACTATGTTGATCCTTCCTACCCAGGAGCAGGGGATGTCTTTCCATTTTCTGATAATCATCTTCAATCTCTCTTTTCAGAGTTCTGTAGTTTTCAGAGAAGAAGTCTTTAATTTCTTTTCTTAGGTTGATTCCTAGGTATTTCAGTTTCTTGGATGCTATTGTGAAAAGAATTGTTTGCTCTATTTCTGTCACAGTGAGTCTGTTATTCACATAGAGGAAAGCTATTGATTTTTGTGTGTTGACCTTGTATCCAACTACTTCACTGAATTTGGTTATTAAGTCTAGAAGACTTTTGGTGGAGTTCTTGGGGTCTTCTATATAGAGTATCGTGTCATTTGCAAATAATAACAATTTGACTTCTTCATTTCCTATTGTATTCCTTTTATTTCTTTCTCTTGTCTAATTGCCATGGCTAATGTTTCCCAAACTGTATTGAACAGGAATGGTGATAGTGGACATCCTTGTCTTGTTCCTGATTTTAGTGTGAAGGGTTTCAATTTTTGACCATTTTGTATGATATTGACTGTTGGTTTTTCATAGATGGCTTTTATCAGATTGAGGTAGAGACTATCTATTCCAATTTTTGTAGAGTTTTTATTGTAAATGTGTGTTGGATTTTGTCAAATGTTTTTCTGCATCTATTGAGATGATCATATGGTTTTTGCCCTTGGCTCTATTGATATAGCGTATTTCATTTATTGACTCACATATGTTGAACCATCCCTGCATCTCTGGGATAAATCCCATGTTGTCAGGGTGTATGATCTTCTTGAAGATCTTCTGCATTCTCTTTTCCAGTATCATATTAAAGATTTTTGCATCCATGTTCATTAGTGAGATTGGCCTATAGTTCTCTTTCTGAGTTGGGTCTTTGCTTTGGTTATCAAGGTGATGCCTGCTTCCAGGAATGAATTTGGAAGTATTGCTTCCCTTTCAAATTCACTGAGGAGTTTAAACAGTAGTGGCAGTAGTTCCTCTCCAAATATATTGTAAAATTCAACGGTGAAGCCATTAGCACCTGGAATTTTCTTAGTTGGGAAGTTTTTGACTATGTTTTCAGTTTCATTGATTGATATTCAATTGTTTAAAAGTTTTAGGTCTTCATTCAGCTTTGCTAATTCATAGTTATCTAGGAATCTATTCATTTCTTCTGTTTTCCACCTTATTGGCCTATAGGTTTTCAAAGTAGCTATTGATGATCCTCTGGATTTCTGCTGGGTCTGCTGTAATTTCACCCTTTTCATTCCTAATTTCTTGGATTTGGGCCCTTGCTTTCCTTTCTCTGATAAGTTGGCTAAGGGTTTGTCAATTTTATTTATTCTTTTGAAGAACCAACTCTTGGCTTCTTTGATTTTTTGTATTATTCCCTTAGTCTCCATTGCATTGATTTCTACTCTGATCTTTATAATTTCGTCCCTTGTATGAGCTTTGGGTTTGTCCTGCTCTTCTTTTTCTAGAAGCTTGAGGTTCAGCATCAGGTTGTTTAATTGGGCTCGTTCTGTTTTTCTAATATGCATATTCACTGTTATGAATTTCCCTCGTAAGACTGCTTTCATTGTGTCCCATAGATTCTGATATGTTATATTGTCATTGTCATTTAATTGAAGGAACAGTCTGATTTCTTCTTTAATTTCCTCTGTGATCCATTGGTTATTCAGAATTGTGCTCTTCAATTTCCATGTGTTTATGAAATTCTAGCCTGCAAGAAAATTTTAATGACATCTCAAAAAGTCACACAACAAAGTTCAAGATTCACAGGCAAATTTCATATTAGTTTAATTTAGTCTTCATATTTTTAGACTTACCTTAAAATGGGTTATTAGAAGAAGGAAAAAGACAAATATAACCACATATTGATTAACTGAATTGGATTTTATTCTCAGCCAAACTTGTTTTGTCATTAGTGGCTAATTTTCTTAACCAATTATGTAGGTATCTTATGCCCCCAGATTTACTCTTATTTTTTACATGTAGAACAGAACATTTAAAGACCAGCAGTTCTGGTTGCATCCTTTTTCTCCAGTCTGTAACTCAGAGGAAACATATCAGGAATGAGCCTCAGATCTGTGCTGCAGGGAAAGTAAATGAAGGTGACAATGTGCACAGTGCACATCTTCCTCCATTATAAAATCTCAAAATCATGGAACCTTGGACTTGAAGTTTTGATATCAGTGGTTTTTAAATAGATCTGTTAGTAAAAAATTCTCCCCTTCCCATTTTTTCAAAATAAATACTCTGCAAAGCCCTTACATTGAACAATAAACAAAAACACAACAACAAAAATACAAATCTCAACAGAAGCAGAACTGCCTGAGTCTATTCATTGCTGGAGCAGGGAGCCCTAGTGCCACTGCCATGAGACATTCAGTGTCCTCATCCACACTAGTCCCACAGGTATCTGTGGACTCTCCTCAGATACTGTGGAACACAACTAGTCTCTCTCTCTCTCTCTAGCTCTCTCTCTTTCTCTCTTTCTCTGATGGTGCCAACTGCTGCTGGAACACTGATAATGAGCTCTCTCCCTCAGAAGGCAGCCTATTCCATTTTTGGACAAGTCTGAATGTTACAAAGGAATTTGACACATTGTTGCGAAGCTGAGTTCCTGTAAATTTCAATCTGTTCAATCTGTTCTTCTGGAACTCTAAATCTTCTCTTGCACATGACAGCATCTCAGGTCTGGAAAGACAGGTGTAATGCCTTCTTTTTCTGGTCTAACTCTCCTCATTGAGTTTCCCTTGTCTAATTGCCATGTCTAATTCCCTTGGGCAGACATGGCATGCTTTCAGATCACCCCTGCCTGCAGCATTTTCAGAAAGCTCCAGACTGTCCTGGATGATCCATGCCAGGTGTAGTCAAGTTGAGCCCAGAGGACCCATGGCCCAGTTGTTCTCAAGGCTACACTTCCACCAATGAAACTGAAGGCTGTTTTTTATTATGTTTTGTTTTGGCATCCCAAGTTCACCATTGGCACAAAGTAAGCTGTGACAAAGCCAGATCTTTTTAATATGTGCTGATGAATGTGTGCTGATGATCATTAGTTTTCCCAAACCTCTAATGGGGTTCCATTTGAAATAGAACATTCAATCTAGAAAATAACCACATAAAACACCACAATGCTTTTTGTTTGGCCATCCTCTAGAAATGAAAGAAATTGAAGAGTGACAGATTTTTCAATACAATGAGTATACAACTAATTAAATAATAATATATAATAAATTTATTCTAATGAGCCTTATGGGATAGCGTAACTCATTTCTTCTGCTCCTTTGGATTGTATAGGGCTTTTTATGACTTGTCTAACCATGTGAATTTAAGTACCTATTTAATATTATGGATAATAATAAAAGCTTAAATTAGAATTTTTTTAGTTTAACAAAGTGCTTCTATAAACATTACCACATTGTTTTCTCACAACCCTCTGAAACAGTTCAGGCAAATATTGTTATTCTCCTTTTGCACATAAGGAAACGGAGGCCCAGAGACATTGAATGATGAGCAGAAGTTTGCCCAGGTAGTAATAGGATGGTGTCGTAGTTACTTTTTTCATTGCTGAGACAAAATACCCAACACTTACAAATTAAAGGAGGAAAGGTTTATTTAAGCTCACAGTTTGTTGAGGTTTCAGTTCATATTCAGCTGGCTGCAAGGCAGAGGGGCATGGCAGAGGGACATAGCAGAGGAGAAACAGTCCATGGCAGGGTAGGCAAGAAGGCTCTGAGCAGTGAAGCAGTAGCAGCAAGCCCCCCTTTCCCTTTTATTCCATCCAGGCTACAAGCCTTTTGGGTGGTGCCACCCACACCCAGGATGGGGCTTCTATTACCCACACCCAGAACTATGCTGAACCAATTTAGTTATCACATTATTCTTAATCTCAGTATCACACATCCTAGATCCAGGCACCTCCAAAAGCCCCACCTATAAGCACATGAGGCTTTGGGGAGGATATCTAGATACAAGCCGTAACAGATGTCTCTGTACATCCCAGTTGGCCTAGAATAGTCTCAGTTTATCTAAGCTGTCCAAGTAACCTCATCAGTAAATTTTTTGTTTTTTCTGGAAAACAGAAAAAAATCTAGATTTGAGCCACAATTTAAATGATTGTCTCTCCACTGAACTATGTTATCTCTTTCTTCTGTTCTATTCCCCTCTGAATCCCCATGGGCTAGCCATGAGGAACACATCAGAGAGCTGAGGTTACATTTTTCTTCATAGTCTCTGGCATCAAAAAGCAGTCTCAACCCAGGGCTTTTTATCTTAAATGGCTTCCACCAGTGAGACGTCTGACCAAAATCATCTATTTATATGGAGCTCTGAGTAAACACAATATTCCTAGCCAACCAAGTTAGAGAAGGAAGATCTAAAAGGACTTCTCAAGCTCCTATGAAATATTTGGAATCAGTATAAAGCAGTCTAAGCAAGCCAAGGGTTTAAGAAGCCAGAGCAGGATAATTGTAGTTCTTTCCATATGTGTAAGTTCGAACGTTGAATGATCTTCAAATGATAGAAAATTAGTTTAAAAGCAGAAAATAGAGTTCTCCCATCTTCTCAGCTCTCTACTATAAGATGAAAAATGTATAGGGCTTTGTAAGAGGTATTTTGAAAGATTTTTAGGAGGAATAAAATTATCATGTGCATCTATGGTAAATGAGGTGAAATTTTATTCTGTGGCCATTCAAAAATGTTTTTCTACTGACACACACTGTTCTAGACACTAGAAGCTGTTAAAAAAAAATCAGAACTTCATGGAAAGCATTAGAAGATATTTTGTATCTTTTGCAAAGATTTGTGTGTGCTGTGATTGCTTTTTTGAGATGAACTTGCTAATTTGAACAAGAAACAATATTTTGGTACATAAGGTATAATAGTGGTCTAATCAAGGTGTTTGAAAAGATAGTGACAATAGTGAACGTAAGTATTTGTATTATTGTTTTGGGTATCTGTCAAGTTGTATTAGGCTTTATATTTCCTTCATTAGGATATTTGATCTCTCAGAAATAACAAATCATTCCCAAAGGCAACAAATCATAAGAACTATTTCTCCTTTAGGACAAAGCCAAACTTAAAGAATTTAAATCCAGCTCATGGCAGCAACATTAGGGGCTATCAGAAGAAAGATATAGAGAGTATTTTTTTTCCTTCTTTTTAGTGGGGGCATTAAAAACAGTCACCAAGCAATCAACCTTAATTAGATAATTTTCAAAGCTTTGTTAAAAAGATTTTATGTAATCCTTTTTAAATGCCCCATGACAAAAAGAATTATCTATGATTATCTATATTTTCTATAGATTTTTCCCCTAGACTTACACAGATTAATTGCATGTATGTGTGTGAGTCTGTGTGTCTTTGTCTTTTTTATTCCTCATAGTGTAACTGTAGAGTCCATCTTTAGTCAATGAAATCTTATCAAGATAATTTAATTTCTTCACTCCATGCAAAACATTATCAAGACATATGAGGCCTATTTTGTGCATAGATACATAGAAGCCTAAATCTTCTAGACATTCATTGGCTCATACCTTATAGACACATACAAGTCTATATATTCTAGATACACAGAGGCTTAAAATTTATGGACACCCTAGCTTGCAACTTTCAGACTCTTCAATGTCTATCTTGGGTAAACATATATAGCCCTATAACCATATAGAGGTTATAGGGGCCTAGGTCAGACATATGTAGGACCTCATTGTATATAAAATATAGGCCTAAAGCTTTCAGCCAAATAGATGCCTACACTTTATAGAAATAACCAAAAATTTCCAGATGAACATTTTAAAGACCTAAACCCATATCATTAAGATAACTTTGTAATTATAGAATTTTCAAACTTAGCCATGCAGCATTCTGGGATCTCTCCTCCCTATGAATATTTGATGGACAAAAAAATGAGAGTAGGCAGTTTGTATTATGCTTGCAGATTTGATGATTAGGGACAAGTCTTTGAATATTCTGATTCAAGGCTAGTGCATGTACTTAGGGTGTAACCTTAGTTGTTCTATTAACACAGATTGTACAGTCAGACCATAGCATGGTGTGGTACAATTAGTATTTGATGCAGTAAACATGAGCAAGTAAATGGATCAACATATAAGTATCATGGATACTTATATGTTGAAATTCATATGTTGGAATCCTAACCCGCAAGTTATTAGGAGGTAGTGCCTTTGGGAGGTGACTAGTCATGAAGGTAGAGCCTTTAGAAATGGGATTAATGCTCTTCTTTAAAAGATTTGAGAAGCCTCCTTGCTCCTACTACCATTTAAGAGCAATGCAAAATGATGACTGTCCATGCAACAGGACGTGAACCTTCCCACAAAGTAAATCTGCTACCACCTTGATCTCAGATTTCCCAGCCTCCACAAGTATAAAAAATAAATTTCTGTTGTCTCTAAGATACCTGATCTATGATATTTTGTTACAGCAAAAAAACAGAATTGACTAAATCATGCCATTTTTGTGCAATTTTTGTTTTCTAAGCTTCCGTTATGCTATGTTCGTGTGCAGATATCTAAAACTCCACCAGAGTTTCAAAATGTAATCTCTTAAGATTTCTATCACATTCTGATATTTTTGCAATTAATATGTTTCATTTAAAACATCACTGAGGTAAATTGTCAGCTTGTAATTTATTTAAATTGCTGTTGGATTCATCTCCGTTCTGTAATCTCGAGCTTAGCATTTTTGAGACAGAAAATGAATCTGACTTCAGAAAAAAGCAATGTATTTTTTTCAACATATGTTAAATCTTGCAAGCCCTGTAAGTAACAACTCATTTCAAAAAATGTAAAATAAATCAAGGAACCCATTGGGAAGTTGGACACTTCCTTTTCAAAATGAGAAGGTGAACTTTTCTTCAAAGGCTGACACACACTTTGGAAACTGCCGAGCAAGCTGCATCAGGCAGGGCCTAGTGTGGAGTATTGATTCAGATGTCATAATTAAATGAGCTTGAGACAGGCCTCAGATAGGCACTATTTGGGAAGATGGATAAAGAGCCAGGAAGAGATATGAGGTAGAGTCTCTTTCCCTAATAGAACTTGTCAGAATTTCAAGGGTGAGAGGTTCTATCAATTGGAACAAGGACAGCATGGGTGTGATGGGCTTTGGCACCTTATCAATTCTCTGCCTTCTAAGAGAAGATGTGTGTGACATCTGTGATTTATTTCCGATCTACCAGTCTGGTGCACGTGAGTCCTGAGTTTGCTGCCAAATTACTCTAGTCGTCTACATGCTAAACGGCTGCTGTCACGTTTAAGCCTGCCAGACATTCAGATCTTTCCCACTGGTGATCCCTGAAAGCACACAGAACATGGATTTACTTTTTGTTTGTGGTGAGCCACATTTGGGAGTCTTGTTGTCGCCAAATCAATTTATATCACATCAAATTAATTTTTCCCGCTCAATTCAGCATGTGTTTAAAATAACATTCTAGCCATATGAATGGGAATATAAAATGTAAAAGCAAATTCTCCTGTAATCGTACCATAGCAGCATAAACACTACTTCCCTAGTCTTCCCTAGTCCATATGCAACCCATAACATTGTACTCTTAGAAAAAAATTTGTAAATAAATATATTTTTTACAGTAGTTTGTTCCCATGAGGTGATAACTCCTAGAAGTGAGGAGAAGTGTATATTCTTGATTAAATAAGAATAGGAAGAGAACTGTAAAACCTGTGACCCATAAGTGGGATAGAATTGAGTCAGACTGCAATGGTCCCTGAGAAGGGTATACATCTTCCTTATCTCTGCTGGGGTTTTTGGAAGATATTTCTGTCAACAGCCAACTTTGCATGGATTAGTTTCCCTGGTCCTTCCATTCTTACCCTCAAAGGAGAGAAGCAAGTGATCTTAACACATAGGGCATCCGCAATATTTTATATTTTTCTTTAAATGCCACCTCTTCTTAGGCCTGCAGTGGGGAGAGATATTTAAAGTTGAAAAAGCAGTTCATCTGGCTATTGAATTATGCCCCCTGACTTGGGAGCTGGCCTGGAGCTATGGGATTTATGGAAAAGGCCTTAATACTGCAGAATGGCAGTTCTCACCAATCATTTGTTCACAACCTCCCTCTGCACCTTTATCCTCATTATTACAAGAGTCATTATTTTAAGCTGGTTTTTGCCTTGAGAACTGTAAAGTGACCCTAGTGTTAATTGTCTGTGGTGCTTATATGTATATAATGTTTCTGTGATCCTTTGGCCTAATCTGCCCCAAAATGAAAGTTACAAATGTCTTTTATTCTTAAGGCTTCCCACAAAAAGAGGTTTTGCAATTACCTAAGGATTATAAACAAACAAAAGCCACCCAGATGTATTTTGTTTATTAAGAAGCTAACATCCTGCACATGTACAATATGCAGGACTGCAATGTTTGCAGGTTGCTCAAAAAAATGATGTGTTGTTTTATAGGCACTGGAGAGTTCTAGCAACCGTGAGGAATCTAAAACTGGAAAAACTCTTAGTTATTTTCTTGCCCAATTTCCTAAACCCACTTGTAAGGAACGGGGATCTAAAAAAGATTGTGGATCTAAACCCTAAGACCCCTAACCATGCTTCCTAGGCTTTGGAGTCAAAAGGCCTGGTGAAAATCACTGATTTGCCTCTTTCTGAATCCCCAAGAGTCTCTAAGTTATTCACTCAGCTTCCCTCTATGTCATGGAGTCCTGCTCCATAAAATGAAAGAGGATACCTCCATCTGATGCTGTAAGGATTGAATGAGATAAACTAACAAAATGCCTGGCACATTTCACTTACTGAGATTTACTCTTTTGTTAGGAGGGATGATTCTTCAGATTGGAAGTGGAGAAAGTGGTTGTAACTGTAGGATTGTTGTCATCCTTGTGCCATAAGAAGATCTCACTCTCTCATACCCCATTACTTTTCTCACCACATGTCCCTTGGTCTGAGGGGAGAGGGAACCTGTTTTCAGGTATACCCATCATAAAGGCTTTTACCCGTAGTATTTGGCATTTCATCTTCCTGCCTACATATGAGGAAAGTGGGTTGTGCACTCACACAATTCCTGCTGAAAAGTGTTGCCAGAAATAAACAAGCTGTCAGGAGCAAATGATTCATTTCTCATCTACTCAGATGACATCTGGTTTAAGTGTGATGAATACATGCTTGTTTAAATAATATGGTGACTGTGATGCTATCTGACAGAAATGTTTGCAAATATTTTGGAAATCCCCTAAGTGCTTGCTACCAAAGAGTGAGTTTATTTAAGGAAGGAAAAACCATAAACTTCAGTCTATCAAATCCTCAATCTGCCAAGGCTATGCGCTTTGGAGCTACACCTGCCACAGTATTTGAAGATGAAGTGGTTATTTTGACATTAAATGTAGATGCCACCAGCAACATGCTGATGGGAAATAAATGGCTAGTGGTCATTGGGGCATTTAGGAAATAGCCTTAGAATAAAAGAAATGCCAAGCATCCCTACATGTTTGAATGGACTTCAGTACATTGAATGGTTTGGCTATTGTTTTTATTACCTTTGCAGCTATTCATTTAGTAATGACTAGTGAATCCTACTATGCCAAACACAGAAGAGTCTAAAAGGAAGTGGATGATAACTGCCCGGCTAAGCGATTTCACATGGCCACTAGGAAAATAATCAGTCTTCACACAATGGTTGATTATTCAGATCCATAAAGAACAGATGTGGTAAATCCTGCACAATGTCTATGTGCTGGGCCTTACCAGTTATTTTAAGTTATTCTTGCCCAGTTGATTCCTTTCCATATTGAATAACCTGAGAATTAGCAGTGCTTAGATGAATTGTATTGGTAGTAATTTATATGTAGGAAATTTAAATTATATATAGAAATTCTAAATTATCTGAATATTGAAAGTTGAATATTTATGCATAATGCATAACAATTGTTCGGTGAGTTAGGAATAAACATTTACATGGAGAAAATCATGTGAAACATGTGTCAAAGTATAAAAGTGCCTGCTTGATATACAGTGCATTTAATAATATATTTATGCAAGGAAAAGAGAACAAATTTTGCTTTTAATCCATGACATCAATAGCTACTGTTTTATAGCACACTACAGTTTTTAAAATACTTTCAGTGAATTATATCATGTTAGATAATAGTCCTATTTTATTCCAGGTAATTAATTATATTTTTCAACAATGCAAATACATAATTGTTTTTCTGAAACATCAATAAGTGAGAAAAAGTATAAGATATTTATGTAAAGTAGGCCCCAAATATTTCAGAATAATTGATTTTTATATATTGTCTATAGTCTCTATAATTATACTCTCTTCAGTGTATTTGTTGCTAATTTACCTTTGGCAAGATGAGGGATTTATAAACAGCGTTAGAGTATGCATTTTATTGTAAAACCAAAAACACACCAATTTATACTTAACAGAATTTTTCAGCATGTCACAAAGCATTAATGGTATCAGAAAATATACATGAGGGAATAATCAACTCTGCTGAAATGAAACCTAGCTTGCAGTTAATGAGGAGGGGTTTGGTGATCTTCAGTTAAACAGGTTGAGTGCCATCCCCAGTTTAGATTTCATAAAAATATAAAATGCAGAAAAGTACATCTAAGTATGTATATGTGTGTGCATACTGTAGGTAGGTAGAGGTATATGTTTATGTTCCTGTATATGTGTATATGTGTAACATGTAAGAGAAGACTGAAGGCTGTCTAAAACTAATAAGTAACTACCTTGGGAGAGCAGTGTGAACAGCAAGATGGATAAATGACAGAGGTATTTTTATTTTTACTACATATACATCTGTATTAGCTTGACATTCT
Source organism: Heterocephalus glaber (assembly GCF_000247695.1). The sequence goes on along the minus strand of NW_004624785.1, from coordinate 10,139,185 downwards.
TAGGCAATGAGAATATATTCATCTCGTACTTGTATAAAAATAAATAATAAATATGCCTAAAATGTACATTGATGCCAAGAATAAAATCAATGAATCAATGTGGTCAGATCTTCCTTTTTTGTGTGCTGGCTTGTAAAAGACCTGTTAGGTTTTTCCTCGGGTGGGTTGGTCCTGAGTCTCTCAAAAGGAAGAATCCCCATTATTGCCCTTTCTTATCCAATTTGCTGTGTCTCTATCCAGTGGTGTGCCATTGACGTGGAACAACTGGCTTTGGGGGTGGAAGAAAAGCTCTGATGTGGAGCTTTTGTACATAGAATGGTATAAATACTGTGAAGTTGGCCAATTTTAAGCCACCAATCTGATGTTAAGTGGGGATTGTCAGTTGGTTCTGTTCAGGGACTCAGATTATGGCGTCTGAAATGTTGGTTGTGTTCCCTGGGGATGTCCTTTGGACTAGGCCTCAGGTGTCCCCGAAAGCCTGCTCTGGGAGGAGGGGAAGCTATGACAAGAGGGAGGAAAGGACTGGCTCAGTGACTCTTTAGCAAAGCCAAGAGCAGAACTGGGCTTCACAAGCCTTCCTCCAGGCTCAAGTGACAGTTGCACCTTTCCCACTGGAGTAATGGGCACATTCCAACTTCAGGAGTGCCATATAGAAGAAAGATTGATCTTCTTGAGTTTTTCTTTTATAAAATGGAAGCTGGAGCTCATACAATGTCTGAGACACATAAATCACTTAGAAAATGAAATACTTCTGTTTAAATATTTGTACCCAGTATGTTTTTTTCTTCAAATCAATACTTTTAATGGCTGTCCACCTTTTTCCAATGACACATTATGGGGTTCCTGTGGTTTTGTGCCATTTTCTGCTTAGCACTAGAGCAGTTAGTTAATTTTACAGGCAAAGAATGCTGTCCTCTGTACCTCTAATGGCTTCCCCTCTTGAGGCAGGGTATATAGTGAAGACCAAGCAAGCCTAACTGTATGCTTTGGGCAGATCCTGGTCAGGGACAACTACATTGAGAGAGTGAATGTGATTTAAGGGGAGGACTCTTTTGAGAGACTGCCAGAGAACAGCACAGAGCCTACAGGTGGCTCTTACCTTTCCATTCAGAGGGCAGAAGCTGCAAAGAAAGAATGGTGTTTGAGGTGTTAAGCTAAGCTAGATTCAAATGATGAGAAAATTTTGCCCTGTCCTCAAACTGGGAATATTGTCAACTATGGATGAAAGGGGGAGACTTGCTCCTTTGTGAGGCAAACCCACAGCAAGTGAGAAATGTGTGTACCCGTTTCATCTACAATCAGGGAAGCGATGTGGCTGACTGACTATATATCAGACATCTTGATAGGGATTGGGGTCATTTGCATGGTGCTTTCTGGGAGAAACACATTGACACAGTCCTCACTGGGTGGTTTAGGCTCTCTGTGAGGCTGACTTTGTCCAGTATACTGCAGTGACCTTGGAAGGAATCCAGGTCTCTTTCTGCCTGCTGTCTTGACAGCTCCCTGGGGAAGCTCACAGGATAAAGAAGTGTTTGATTTGGGGATTATGGGACTAAGAGAGGTATCAAGAAAAGTCTTCATCTCTGTTTGCTTTTGTTGCTTGCTGAGCATGCTGCGCCACAAGAAGATTAGGCCTTTCTTATTTGTTTGGAGAAAACATTCAGAAAACCCAGTGCCTTCAGCATCCTGTGGCTGTTGGGCAGGTTAAAGGAAAGCCTGGTGCTTTGCCTTGAACTAAACATCTTCATTAAAATGTCCTTCTTTTTCTCAATTCTGACCTAAACTGATGGTTGTTGAATTTATTTTATTCTTTAATCTCTGTGTTTTGTTGTTGTTTTGCACATGATCCTAGTTTTTTTTCCTGCAGTGACTTGTAGGAAGCATGCTGGCTGGACCAAATACCACCCCAGGTACTGCTTAGAAGATATAACCCAACTTCAGTTGCTCTTAGATTCTAGGATAAATGAAACCAGAAAGGTGGGCACATGTGAAATGCTGGCCTTTCCGCATGCTGGTTCCAATAAAATACAGTTTGTCCTTCCTCCCTGGAAGAATCATTTCCAAAGCCAAGTGCCTTTCAGTAAAGAAATGTCAACACTGTGATCAAAAGTTCCTGGCATCTTCCTAAATGTTCAACTGCAAGGATTGGAATTTTTCCCTCTGGAAGATGCCTTATTTGCATATTGATAGCAGGGAATCATATTGCTTACTTTTAGTCATTTGGACTTTGAAGATTACTGTCATTTTCTTATGCTTCTATGAACACTCCTGCTGAATAAAGTTCTGTATATATGGTCATGTTTCTTATCTGAAGGGGACATGTTCTGAGACCCCGCATGGATGCATGAAACCATGGCTAGAACCAAACCCTATGTATTCTTTTTTTTTCCGTATGTACTCTACAACACTGCCACAGCAATCTCAGAGTTCACCTGTGCTTTCATGTTTTGTGCTCTAGTGCCTCCTTTGCATCATTTCTCTTGCGCTTTGGACCCATTATTAAGTAAAACAAGGGTTACTTGAACAGAGTCATTGCAATAGCAAAACAGATGACCTAACAATTGAGACAGCATCTAAGTGACTTGTGGGTAGGTAACATATGCAACGTGGATACTCTGAACAATGGAACAAGTCATACCCCAGGCAGGACAGAGTAGGATGGTATATTCATCATGCTACTCAAAATGGAGATACAATTCAAAACTTATTAAATATTTGTTCCTGATGTTATGGTTAGATCTGAAATGTCCTCCAAATTTTTCATGTGTGTAGAAGGTGATTATATCACAGAGGGTGCTATAACTGACCCGCTGTTAAGAGGTGGGTCCTGGTAGAGGTGGGTCACTGGGGGCATGACTTGGGAGGGTGTATCTTCCTCCCTGGCTCCCCTCTTCTCTCACTACTTTCTGGCCTACATGATGTGAGCAGTTTTCCTCCACCACACCCTCAACCATGTTGTTTTGCCTTGGAGCTAGTGGACCATGGACTGAATTCTCTAAAACCCATAAGCCGAAATAAACTTCTCCTCCTTTAAGTTGCAGGTGTCAGGCATTTTGTCCCACCAGTGAGAAAGTAACTAAGACAGTAGAATTTTCCATTTAATATGTTTGAACTGTGGTTCACTACAGAAATTTGAAACACTGGAAAGTGAAATAGCAGAGAAGTAGAGACTTGTATTTCTGCAGATCAGTGGAGAATCTCTCTCATCCAACATAAACCACCAGCGTGTTTGCGTGGTATATGTGAGGTTGCTATTATATGCACTACACATGTGATGCTGTGGGAAGGAATATTTCCAGTTTCTTGTTTGAATTCCATTAAGTTGAAGTTGTTGGATGGTACCTGATGAATTACATTAGCTATAAAATTAAGAATTGGCCATAAACTTTCTATAAACATGTATGCAGTCTATAAACTATGTCAACTGAAGAGATGATCCCTTTTCTTTTGAGACAGAGTCTCTCTGTGTAGTTCAAGGTGACCTTGAACTCACTATGTAGCCCAAGCAAGCCTTTAACTCATGCCAATCATCCCGCCTCTGCCTCTCAAGTGCTGGGACCGCTGGTGTGTGCCACCACACCCAGCAGGCTATCCTTTTGTACCTTGTGAACTATTGACAGGATGGTGGGTTAATAATAGCTACTATTACTGAGCCTCTTCTGCACCAAGAAACTTGATAGATTTTTACATATTCATTTTTGAACCTCCTAAGGTAGATTAGGGGTAAGAGGTATTTCTATTTTACAAGTCAATAAAGGTTAAGTCTTTTATTCAGGAACAACACCTACTAAGTGGCAAAGCTGTTCATGAACCTGGATTGCTTACACCAGATTTCTGATTCCCTCCATCATTTGATGTAACCTTTATGGAAAGTGAACAAGTGACAGAAAGTGGCCTTCATGTTACAACAGAAACACTACTTCAGAGAGAGATTTTCTTATAGCACACTCAATGCAACAAATAGCTGCTGGCTTATTCAGAGTTAAATAAATCCTTGTTGTGAAGTAAGATGCTCAAGGGCAATAGGATTAACATAGGAGATGTTTAGCATTCATCGCCTATGTTCCAATAGTAGCAAGAGTTGTTTTGATAAATGAATTGAACAATAGAGCAATTTCCTTATTGCTTCAAGAAATACCTTTCAAAAATGGTGAGATAAAGTTTAATATTATCACAAAATTTTCCCATAAAGGATTGAGAGTTGCACTTTCTTTCACAAGGCCCTTTGAGTGTTAAATTCTGTTTCTCTATAGATGGTTATCGAGATTATTTTCCCTAAATGTAGAAAGAATTTAAGCCAATAGTGGCTTTGTTCAAGAAGGATGGCAGGAGTACACATCCAATTCTAGGAATCAGGACTATTTAGAACAAAGGAGAATCCAAGTTAAAGACAAAATTATGTTTCAGTATCATTCAAAACTGTCTTGTTCCCTTTTTCTAGTTGTTCATTATTTTAATTTTTAAAGTTTGGTCTTGCTGTAAATGAAGATCTCATGCTTCAAATGGCTTAGCCACCAGAAATAATCCAATAAAGGATCCTCTAGGGAATTTTTGAAAAGAAGGAATGCAGTGGAGCTTAGAAAGGGCCATTTGGGAGACCCAGCACACACATGCACACACACCTGTGCACATGCATGTCATGTATCCATTTGTACACACACTACACATACACGTATCAAGCACAGATGCCTGATACACATACATAGCCACCACATAAATACATCTGCATGGACACACAGGCACAGTCAGACCCACCACACATGCGCACACACAAACCAATAAGGTAAATGTGCAGATAACAAAATTGCAGCTCATACGTTTGGGAATAAGATGCCTCATGTGTATTATTTCTGTTTATCTCATACTCAAACCTTGAAAGAAGTTCTGTGATTACCATCATTTTACAAGTGAGGAATTAGGCCAGGGAACACAGTAGAAAACAAAGAAGGAATGCATGCTTTTCTGGTCTACATGTAAACTATGCAGAGAATCTGAAACCCTACAACTATTGCAGCTTTAATCTGTTCCTTTGGCAATGTTTTCTTTCTGCCATACAGGTCTGTGGAACTCTATGCACCAAATTAGGATGAAAACTAATATGCCTGAAAAAGCTCTCAGGATCCTATCATCTACCTTAACTTAGCCTCCAACAGCTTCTCCCTGCATCTCATTGTCTCTAGAAAGGCTGGCCCACCTTTCTTGACCTTATTTGCAGTCCATTCTCTACACTACCTCATGATCTCCTCCTAAAGCACAGAAGTGATTCCATCACTACTGTGCTAATGAGATCCTGCAATGACAATTATGCCTCAAATCTAGAGCATGACTTTAAAAGGCAAACTTTCTCAGCCAAATATCCATACGCTGAATTCCAAGTTAGAATCTTTTCTGTGCCCATTCTCTCTACATCTCTACTTCTGGTATAGTCTTCTTTTTCATTCAAGACTCATTCACATGCCACCTCTTTTGAGGTGCCCTCCTCAGCTCCTCTGCCAATGCACTTTATTTTAGTGCTTATTATAGTGCAATGGCTTTGTTTATAGCTGAGCCCATTCACTGGATTCTCAGCTACCCTACAGCAAAGACTGCAGTTTTCTCCTCTCTGTTTCCCAGATGATTAGCACAGTGATTGGCACATAATGCACACTAAAATATTTGGAGAATATGTGTGTGTGTTTCTTTAAATAATTAAGCAAATCAAAGTACTTCATCACCCTGTTATAGGCTCACTACTACCTAGCACTACTTTGCAGTTAGCTATGTGTGGTAAAATTTGCACTTTAACTCAGGTTTGTTTTCAGAGTGCTTGTATCTAGCCAAGTATTATTTTATATTTGGTATTTGCTCTTGCTATTTTCCCTATAAAATGTTCTTTTCCCACTTGCTCCTCCCTGAACAAAGATATTTATGAAGCAATGTTAATAGTTGTCAGAGCCCTGGGTCTGTTGTTGTGATCTGAGGCCAACACTCCTGTCTCTGTGATATGGGACAGCCCCTCGTGACCACGTCCCTGGCTGTCAAGAAACATGGAATCTTGCCCAAGTCCCTGGAACTGGAGGCAGCACTTGCCCATGTATCACAACCCCAAAGAAAAGCCTCCAAGTCACTGCCAAGTCCTACTGGGTCCTCTTCACTTGCTAATGAAGCAGGAATCAGATTCTTAAATAGTCTTCTTCCATGAACTGTGTCACCCTGAAGAGTAAATGTGTCCAGATGATTTTTAATCTACAAGAAAGCAATGTTTATATTATAAAGAGAGAAAATGGTTTCTTCCATTCTTTTGGGGAGGTTGTGATATGTGTCATAAACTATAAAGAAGTTAATGAAAAGGGAAGAAAATTCCTACTAATGTTATAATAGAATAGTACCCTTCCCTTATAACTAATATATAAATATATATATATATATATATATATAT
>NW_004624785.1:10115416-10131884 GCF_000247695.1 Heterocephalus glaber | reverse complement strand
CTGACACCTGGGGGTTTTAGATGCATTGACCATGCCAATATCCATGTATTTCCCTGACACCTGGGGGTTTTAGGTGCATTGACCATGCCAATATCTACGTATTTGGTCTTAATATTTAAGAAATATATTCCTCTGGGATATTGAACAGCTCAGCTCTTCCTCTTGCTAAGACCTATGGACCAAAAGAGGTCACAGTGCCCAAAGGGCCAAGACTGGCAATGGCCACTTCCTCTCTCACTGGAAGTGGGGTGTAGGGAGGAGAGGGTTAAATTTCCTGGCATGTTCTTCACAAGTCTCCTTTCTTTCTTTCTTTCTCTTTTTCTCTTTCTTTCTTTCTCTTTTTCTCTTTCTTTCTTTCCTTCTTTCCTTCTTTCTTTCTCTCTTTCTTTTTTTTTTGTAACAGGGATCAAACTCGGGACCTTGTGCTTATGTGGCACACAGTGGAACCACTGAGCTAAATCTCCAGCCCTCAAGTCTCATTTCTTAGCCCCCACAATTCTATGATTTTAAAAAATTTTATCAAGCTGTGAAAACCATTCTGTGATTTCTTTTCCCAAAACAGAAGATAGAGATGTTGACTGAGAAGTGTATATCCCAAACATTTGAATCAGTTTTTAAATTCAGTTCTTAATTTGATCTATGTTAAAATCATAGTCCAATATTCCCAAAAGCAAGGGTGCAATTTTAGGCTCCTGTTGGCATCTGTTATCAGTGGAGGACATTAAGAAGGGCGTGAAAGCAGAACTGAAGTCTTGTTGGGTGTGATTACTCTTTTGTGTTATTCTGAAAATGTTTGTCTGTTCCATGCTTGCCAAATCTGTTTCCCTTCTCCTCGCGGTCCTTAAAAAACGAGGGATGTTGCTGGCCAATGGGAGGCATAGCAAAATCTTGAGATTTGCAGAACCCCAAATCCTGCAGAGACACAGATCTTGTTGGTAGCCCTGGGACAGAAGATTCAACCACACTCTTAATGGACAGTTGCATTTCTCCATCAGAAGCACCACAAACCTGGTGTTACCTTTCAGGGAAGGAAAAGCACAATCTGCTAGGAAACATGATTGATGTCAGCAAAATCACAAACTATACATGGGATGTAGCTGGTTTTTCTTCAACCCTTGAGACAAGATGGAAACACACAACTTCAGTCCTAAGCGTGATTTCTTAAAAAGGAAAGAGTAAAATCTATTCCTGCACTTCCAGCTGCATTTCCAAGAGAACTGATTGAAAAATCTAAACAAAACCAATGTGAAATTCATTGTGAAGCCAAGGCTTTCTATCAGCATGTCTGGTTCAAAAGTGAGTTGTTATAGCAACAGGAGAAAAGTAAATGAGCATTTCACATTGTAAAATTACGCCTGTCTCTGCTCTAAACAACGCTGTCCAGACAGTCAAATGAGCCCAAGTCATTTAAAGGAGAAGAATTCCATTTTAATTGTTGAGGCTTGCCCTGAACCTACCTTTAAAACCAAAAGTTCACTTCAATTAACCTTATTCCCCAAATCAATATAATAAATTCTCTGGCAGGATGAGACAGAGCAACATCCTGTCGGATGAAGATGACCTCAGGAAAATATGGTGCCAAGGATTTCAGCACTGAAGAATAGCCAAAGTGCTGAATGGCACTGAGCTGGTGGCCCAGGCAGAGAGCCTTTCACCTCTAAATCATTGTTTTTAATCCAGTATAGATTGGAAGCCGGCACGAGACCTTGCTTTTTAACACTTGTTTGCTGACCTGTATTAAATTGGGTGTTGATCTGGGTCTAGCTTCAAATGGACATCTATACAGTAGGCATTTTCTGATCCCCACACTGGTTTCAAGAAAGGTAAAAGACTGCGTGAGATTGGGAAGGATTTTTTTTTTTTTTTTTTTTTTTTGCCTCTTGCACTTCTGTAAATAGCTTCTCCCTGATTGAATGGGTATACTGGAAGGAGATTTCTTGGATCAGTGGTTGTATCTTACCTATTTTATAAGAAATGCATCTCAAGATTGACGACACATATCTAATTTAGTTAAGCATTTATAATTATCAGTGTTGCAGATCATCACATTTAAATTAATTTGTAAATATGTAAAATAACAAGGGAAGAAGAACCAACCCTTGGTCCCTAAGAGCGACCCTCCCACAAAGCCTAAGGCACATTTCGATTATCGGCTATAACTGATCTGTATAATTAGCCTTGGCTAATATTCCCTAATGCTTCTCTATTTAAAGAGTCAGACACATTATTTATATATGCAGACACATCCCCAGTTCCCAGGAATCATTTCCTTGTTAGGAATGAGAGCCACTAAGCTAGTGAAGACAAGCACTTTCAGACTGTCAGGAGAATGAGTTTCATACAGCCCTCACCAGGGGGATGTGATACACAGCAAGGAGAGAAACAGACTGAGAGCCCCAGGCTGCCCCTGGCCAGCTGTAATGCAATGGTCAGGGTGATGCAACACCTCTTCGGCCCTTGTCTGTGAAAACATCAGTAGACTCAGCCTGCTCCCACATCCTACATGGGGGCCCAGCATGACCACTTGTCTGACTGTACCAGGATGTAACAGAGAGAAGGCTCTCTGATTGCCACCACTGTGGTTTCGGTTCAGCAAGCCTTGGATGGGCTTAGGCACTTGCATCTTTTTAAATATATATATATTTTATTTTTGAATTTTTATTAGGGCATGTTAAGTATACAGAACAATGGTTTTCACTGTGGCATTTCCATACCTGCAAATAACATGCTTTGACCAAATCCTTCACCCCTGTTAACCTCCCTTACCCTCCCTCCTCCATCTTCCGGATCCCCTTCCTATTGTCTAATAGCCTCCCTTCTACTTTTATGTCATATTTTTGCCCCTAGATCCCACGTAGGAGACAGAACATGGCATGTTTGTCTTTGTGAGTCTGGCTTATTTCATTTAACATCATGATCTCCAGTTGTACCCATTTTCCTGCAAATGAAACTATAGCAGACTCCTGGTAGTTCTATTTTTAGGTTTTCAAAGACCTTCTATTGGATATCTATAGTGGCTGTACATTCCTACCAGAAGTGTAGAAGGGATCCTTCTCCCCCACATTCTCACCTGTATTTATTACTTTTTATATTTCTGATATTATTTATCTTCTAACAAAATGAAATGAAATCACAATATAGTTTTGATTTGCATTTCCCTGACTCATAATCACATGATAATTGTACACATTTATACAGTGTAACATTTGAACATATATATATGTATTTAAACATATTATATATATATTATATAAAGCTTAGTGATCAGATCAAGATAACTACTATGTCCATCACCTCAGCCATTTGTCATTTCTTTGAGTGGGGAACATTCAAAATCCCATCTCTTAGCTATTCGGAAATACATAATTGCCATCAACCACAGCACCCTTTTGTGCTTTGGAACATAGGAACCTGCATTTTTAACAAGGCTTCCAAGTTCTATGATGATCATCAAAGCCTGGAAACTATTGCTGAGTCCCTTTGCCATAGGGACAGTGGATACCAGGAAGAGGGAATTTCTCCTCTTCATCAGTGAAGTCAGCTCCTGGCTCAGGATGGAAATGCTATATTAGACCCTTGGAACATCCAACCCTGTATGTTCTTTTCCACAAGCAGTCCTTTCAGGGTGTCTAAGATTTTCAAAAATTCTGGAACAATTTGATGTAATTTTCCAAATTACTCTAAGCAAAAGAGTAAAATGAAACTATAACCTGGAACCAGACCATAACCTGGCACCTTGAGGATCTGGCCCTACTGCAACCTTCCCTTGGACCCTCTTTTACTCCAGCCTAATTCTTGACAGCTTATGGTGTTTGTGTTTTGCCTCTGGTCTTTGCCCAGATCTTTGCTTGGCAATCTATGTCTGATCCTTTAGGTCCTAGCCTTATGGAGCAGGTCCCTGACCCACCTCCCTTCTCCCCCATAAAGATCTCTCCATTTGAAGACCATGTCCCTCTCCTTTCAGGTCTCTCACATACTCTGCAAATACCTGGTATGTTTGCCCCTCTTCTCTCACTAACATATGAAATCCCTAAGATCAGGATCTAGTGGTTGTGGTGGGGGCTGACAAGTGGCAGCCACCACAGTGTCACAGAGCAAGTTAGGCCACTGGATTCAGGTTATCCAACACTGAGATTCAACACCACACTGTAGAGGACAAAGATGTGATACAATGTTTCAGTGTCATCGTCATGCTGGCAGAGCAGATGTAAGCCTTAGCAGTGTATACATTCTGAATGACAAAGATAACTGTAAATTGGGAATTCAATGTTTTATTAGAATTTATGAAATATTTAGTTGGGGTTTTTTCTCACATTCTGGTGACAGGGAAAAATTAACCAAGAACCATTTCATGTCTCAGAGTCTTGAGTCTTCAGTATTCTTATTATATGTTGTAGTTTTGACAGTGGCCCGGGTGATCAACAAGATCATTAACAAAGATAATCTTAGATCTGCATACAGTTAAGATGGGAAAGGCACATTAAAATGACATGGCACATAAAAATAAGAGAAACCACACAAGAGGGCAAACCAAAATAGATTGGCCCTCATTATTAGAACATTTCTGTGAACTGCAGCTGCCTCCAAGCCCCTCTTCTAGACCTAGATGCTGCTAACATTAAAATCCTCAGGAGGCCTTATTACATGATTTGGCATTAGTGGTCACATTATTTGAAATTCAGATTTTTCTCTACACAGTTCTGGTACTCTTCTCTTTCTTATCCTTCTGAATTCTGCTCCCCAACCCAAATACATTTTTCTCTTTTAAAAAATCTTTTTGCAAGAGAACTGCCAAAGAGTTGCCACTTGGCATGTGGTGATTCAAAAAATATACTGTCCCTTCTCCCCACCCCTGATGTCTTTATCTGACAAAATCCATATGCTGCATGATCACCATGGCAACTAAGTAGGGTTGTAATTGCAACCCTGGAAAGCTAATTTTTTCACTCAAATAGTGGCATACGTTTAACCTGTCTCAAGTTTCAACAAACCATCTTTTAATGACAAGTGTTTTGAAAGGTCTAATTTAGTCTGTTTGTTTGAAGGCACATTTCTTCCTTTTTAACTTAATAAACCAGCTCTTCGTGGGGAAGAAGTGTTCAGGTGGGGAAGGCTGCAATATTTTCTGACCTTACCCTACAAAACTATACCTGATCATTTTGTACCAAAGAAATCTAAACGCATGACTCTTTCTGAAAAATGCATACGCCAGCATCCTTGTATTCTGAGGAATGACAAGCAAACAAGGCTCCATGGAGATGCAACCTTGGACTCAAGGAAGTCTTAAGGTCTCGGCTTCAAACTCTTGTCTCTCACCTGCCATCAAAAAATGCTGCTTCTCCCTATTGACTAAAATGTAATAACTAAACAGAGGTTAAATTTTTCTTTTTTAAAAATAATAATATAATAATAATAATGGTAATAAAAATAAGAATAGGACTGGGGATGTAACTCAGTGCAAAGGCCCTAGATTCAATTGCTACTGCCACAAAAAAAGAACTCAGTTCTCGCCCAGCCAGGAATAGTAAATATTCCCTCACAGGATTTATGCTGTGGCTGTCTGTATCTTCAAGGTATAGAAAATAAAGCACAAGATTTGGGTTCTAGTTCTGTCTCAATTAGTTTCTAGTTGTGTGGCTGTACTTGGCCACATGCAAGTGCATGATTTGACCGTTTGAGCTGTGTGTCCGCTCGAAGCCAGGCCTGCCCAGATCTCCATGAAGGACGTAGGAGAAGGCTGACATGAACCTATGTACTTGAGGGACAAGGAACCTCCCAAAGAAGACCTCAGTGTTAAGGAGGAGAAAAGGAGACCACCCAGCCCAGCATGGCTACAGAATGCACCATCAGCACACACAGAAGTGTGTCAGTTATTGGTGTCCCCCAGCCCTGTCATGCCAGTGAAAGGCATGCTAGGACCACCCTGCCCTGCTCTGAACACAGATTGTGGCTACAAGAGTAAAACAGAGAAAAGAGCCTTTTGCTGAGTGATGATGCCTTCCAGTCAGAAGGCTGAGTGGATTTAGACAGACTCTCTGCTCTGGGTCTCATGAAGCCACAATCAAGGTGTTGGCTGCCTAGGGCCTTAAGGCTCCTAAGTGCAGTGGGGAGGACCTGCTTCAAGGCTCCTGCAGGTTATTAGCACAGATAGTTCCTTGGGGATATAGATCCTGTTTCCTTCCTCTCAGCTGGATACCAATCTCAGCTTCCAGAGGTGGCCTCTGTCCCCTAACCCTGGCTCCTATGATGTCTGTTTTATATGTCACTCGACTGGGCAATGGAGAGCCTGGATATTTTGTCAAGCACTATTCTGGTTATGTCTGTAAAGCTAGTTTGGGGATAAGATTAACATTTAAAGTGGGTAGACTTAGAAAAGCAGGCAGCCCTCTCTAATGTGGCTGGGCCACCTCCAATCAGTTGAAGGCCTGAACAGTATGGAAAGGTAGATCATTTACTAAAGAAGAAAGAATTCCCCTTGCCTGACTTCGAACTAGGAAATTGTTTTTCTCACATTTGGATTCAGAGTGAACTATTGACTCTTCTTGGGTCTCAAGCCCACTGACCTTCAGGTAGAACTAAACCAGTGGCTCTCCTGGGCCTCCACCTTGCTACCTCACATTGCACAACTTGGAGCTTATCAGCTTCCACAATTTTGTAGTTCAGTTTTGTATAATACATCTTTTTCCATATGGATATACATCCCATCAGTTCTGTTTCTGTGGCGAATCCTCACCAATACAGCCCTCTCTGCAATAGCTTCAAAGCTGAGTCCCTCTTGTGTGTTGGATCCATTTCACTTTTCATCTGATGCCCCGCTCTTCTGCTTCCCAGTGGAGAAAGGAGGCCCTGTGATTGGATTGACTCTTCCCAGTAACCTCACTATTTTATTCTCATCATCTTAATTTCATCTTCAAAGTCTCTTTCGCCATACAACATGGCATGACATGGCACTCACCAGAGGGTGGAGGTCTCTGGAGCCATAACCCTGACTGTACACATGCTCAGTGTCTTCCTATATCTCCTTTTCCAATGCCAGCTAAGGGGGAAACTGAACAAAGAAGTGTGACATGGAAAACACCTAAAGCATGTGGCCATGCAGGGGTCAAATGAGCTGGGAAGCTTTCAAGATAGAGAATATTTTAGCTTTGCAGGAAAAACAGGTGATATCACTCCATTTCCCTCAGTCCTGTCCAACACTTGCATGATCCCTTCCTAGAAGAACACAGAGGGCTCAAAGAGGTCCCTGTAGAGAGCAGCCAGGTGCAACACCCACAAATATGAGCTGTGGGGAACACATTCAAAGTGGAGTCCAGGATGTCAAACTTTGTCTTTTTTTCTCTTCTTGCTTTAATATATTTTTTCAGTTTTGCGGGGGTTTTGGGGGGATTTTTTGGTACTGGGGATCAAACTCGGGACCTTGTGCCTACGAGGCAGGAGGTGGAACTACTGAGCTAAATCCCCGGCCCTATATTTTCAGTTTTAATCCGCACCTCACAATTATATATATTTATGAGGTATAGTGTGATATTTTAATACTTGTATACAATTAATGTGGTCAAGACAGGGTAATTGGGATTTCTGTCATCTCCAAAATTTACCAGTTTTGTGTGTGGGAAATATATAATACTCTCCACTAACTATTCTCAAATAAAGAATTAATTATTGTCAACTATAGTATCCTACTGTGCTATAGAATATTGGAAGTTATTCTTCCTCTCCAATTGCAACCCTGTGCCCAATAGCCATCCCCTCTCCATTCCTCCCTGCCCTCTCCTTCTCTATCTTTAGTAACCACTATTCTACTTTACTTCTATGTGAACAGCTACTTAAGATTCAACAAATAAGTGAAAACATATAATATTTGTCTTACTGTGCCTGATTTATTTCACTTAACATAATGTTCTCCAGGTTCATTCCTATAGTCACAAATGACAAAGTTTCCTTCTTTTTATACCTGAATAGTATCCTATTATGTATAAATGTACCATATTTTCCTTATGCATTCATTTGTTGATGGATACCTACATTGACACCCTATCTTAGCTACCAGAAATAATGTTGCAGTGAATATGAGACTGCAGATAATTTTACACATTTCAGTTTCTTTGGATCCATACCCAGGAGTGGGATTGCTGGATCATATGGTCGTTCTATTTCTAGTTTTTTGAAGAACTTCCAAATTGCTTTCCATAATGGCTGTACTAATTTACCTTCCCACCAACTGTGTTTGAGATTTCCCTTTCTGTCCATCTCCCCCAGCATATGTTTTTGGTCTTTTTTATACTCTTCGTTCTAATTGACAAGATGATATCTCTTTGTGGCTTTGATTTGCATTCCCTAGTGATTAGTGATGTTGAACATTTTTTCACATTTGCTAGCCATACGTATATCTTCTGTTGTCCTCACTTCAGAAGGGCCAGCCCAGAACCATAATGGAATGATAAAACAAAGAAATCAGAGGCCAGCAAGACACAGGAGAAAGGGGTTACCAAAATAAGAATGATGTTTCTGAAGAATTTTTGATTTTTTTTGACAATGTATAGATCTAAATGCATAGAGTGGAACAAATATAAGCAGATGTGATATCCCAATTGACCTTGGTGACTTTCTACGACTGAGAAGCCACTTTTACCTTAATGTCGGCTGATGACTTCACCCTGCATCTTTAGAAATCACTAACCTGGCTGGACATGGTGCCCTCAGCCACTGGGCCAAATTAGTAGGAAATACTGAAGCTGGACACTGGACAAGAAGAGTGCACATGAGGCAGACATCTTAGAACAATACCCACATTCTTTAAATTGAATTGAGTGCATAAATTAGAAGCTGAAAAGTTGAGGTCAGTGCCGTCTCAGGACAGTTATTAAAATTGAGTTTCCAGTGTTCTCCTATATAGTATTACAAACTTTTTTGTAGGAAAAAAAAGCAACTCATGTTTCATATTGTTGTCATTATAAAAAGAAGTCACAGCTACAAGTCTAGACTTTATGATTATTTCACAAGGACTTGTCCTTATGAAATAATCATTGTTTTATGTCAGCTATAGTTTATTGATCTGTGGTATGCCTGAAATTGTTTAGATAGGGAAAATAAGACTTTCTTCTCCTTCCAGCATACAGAGAAAATTGTCTTATACTCCTGAGAATAGAGTAAGCATCTGATATTGGAAACATATTGGGCTCACATTTTTTATTTATTAAGACTAGTTTACGATACACTATTTTCAAAATTTTTGGTACCTTTTCATTAAGAAAAGAATTTTTCTACCTTTGTTTGTAACTTTTGTTTTCACAAAATAAAAAAGAAGGAGAGGAAAAGATTACAGAGAAAGAAGAGGAGAGAAAGCAGGAGAGGAGTAGAAAGGAAGAAGAGAAAGGAAAGAAAGAAAGTATGGGAAAGGAGGAAAAGGTCAGGAAGAGGAGGAAAAAAATCTGCAGTTATCTAGATTTTATAGTTCTTCTATGAGCAGGTAGCTCTTATGAGGAAGCATGAGGGTTAAAATATTTATGGAAGTGACTGTGAGGTCACCAGACAGTGTGCCCTGGCCTAGAGGAAAACTCTCATGTCCTCTGGTCTCAGCTTTTAATGGTGCTTCTGTGATTTAATGTCTTATAACCAAATAAGTTGGGGAATAGTTTATGGCAGATGTCCCTGGCTACGTATCATTTTTATATGCTACAGGAATCACTTCTTTCTATCTGTTTTAGAGATGAAAATGTTAAGTGTAGCTATCAGGTACTAATGTACTACCTCTGTTAATACTGATAGGAAGGTATGCCCTCACAGACTCAATACAACCTTTCATATTTATTTTATCACCTATATAAGATCATTCAGGCAACCAAATTTTCTGCCAATGAGTATCCATTGCATTTTCCCTTGCTTTGCCTCTGTTGATATGGCTGTTGTCAGACAGGGCAGCCAGTCCTTTTGGGGTGTGAGGAGAAGATCTCTGTAAAAGAAGCCTGTGTGGGCTGACTTATCCCTGACACTTTCCCAAAAAAACCCCATAACTTGCCCAAATTGAATTTTGAAGATCTTTTTTGCCCTATGTGGAGTGTCTCTTTTCTTTGGTTACTTGCTAGAACAGAATCATAAACTATTACCCTTTCAATGTTTCCCAGTGTGTCTTCAAAGGATATTTTATGAATCAGATAAAAAGTATTTCTCCACCTGGGTCAAAAATATCATTTCTTGGGTCATCTACTAGAAGTTTTGTAATTTTACATTATACTTATTTTTAATCCATCTGAATTTGATTCTTATTTATGGTGTGAGGTAAGGGTCTAATTCCGTGTTTCAAATGACTAACTTAAAAGTTAGTCCCACATTATGTATTGAAAAGTTGTCCTCTACTCTCTGATTGGATCCAGTTTTGAAATAAGTCATGTTTACTAGTTGTGTGCTCCCATGCCACGTGACCATAACCCTTGTGATTCATAATCCTTGATTTCAAGTACATTGAGTTTTACCTTTGTTTTCTCTTTTTAGAAGAAATGCATTAGATACTCTTGATACTTTATTCCTGCCTATACATTTTTAAATCAATTTGTTTTACTCCACAAAACAGAAACAAGAACACAGACAAAACATGCTAGGATTCAGATTGGAATTTTGGATTGGAATTGAATTGGTAGATCAGTTTGTTAAAATATTGTCATCCTATCTCTGAACATGAAGTATCTTTTGGGGGAGAAGGGGAAACTTTTAAAGTTTTTCAGTAGTGTTTTAAAATTTTCTCCATATAATAAAGTAGCTGTATTTTTTCTTGGGAAATTTATATTTTGATGCCACTATAAATGATATCTTTTTCAATTAAATTTCATGGCACAGAGAAGAAATACAATTTTTATTTAGATAGTGTTATGGAACCAAAATTACCCAGAAAACTCATTGAACTTTCTTAATAATAATGTAATACTTTATAAATTCCCTAGGATTTTTATATAGACCAGGTTATCAGCAAATTACAGTTTATTTCTAATTCTCTTTCTTTTCTTACCATGTTATATTGCTTTCACTTAAAATAGCCACTCATGATATTCTTAATCTTAAAGTGAATATTGTACCACATTGAGTGCATTGTATAATTCTTGTAACTATACTTTTTGAATCTTCTCTATATATATTTTGCTAAAAGTAGGAATGCTGGGCCAGGGATTTAGCTCAGTGGTTTTGCTTCCTGCTGCGCAAGCACAAGGACCTGAGTTTGATTCCTGGTACCAAAAAAAAAAAGTATGGATGCTACCCAATGCTTTCCTCATGAAATTACTGGGACCATGATGTTATTTTTATTCTTTGATTGCTAATGTAATGAAATATATGAATAAGATATCTTATGTTAAGCTAACTTTGTACACTTGAAATAAACCAACTTGTTCTTCATTTATCTTATTTTGCTAGATTCAATCAGTTTGCTAATTTATATTAGTTAGTCTAGGATCCAAGATTTCATAACAAAAAGTCCAATATATCTAAAATATATAAGGCATTAACTCTCTGGTACTAGTTTGAAGTAGGCCAATAGTTTGTATCTGGCAGGGCAGCCTTGTGTATTCAGTGCTTGGTTTCCAAATCATCACCATTTCTCAGCCAGCTCAAAACAAAACAGAGAGTCCTGAACATTCTTAAAAAGGTGAGGAAGAAATTGCCCTCCTTTTCCATCTTATTAATTCCATGACTACAGATAGCTTCAAGGGAAACAGAAACATACTTTCTTTGGGCAGGTGGCTGTGAGCCCAGGTGATAACAAAATTCTGTATGAATTTCTATTACTAAAAATAACAAAGAAATATTTGAGCCTTGGAGACAGTTAACAGTTTCTAATACATATAGATATGAGAAAGCATGGGTGTAATTTTTTGTACTGTCCTTGGTTCCAGTTTTGAAAGGTCATGTTAATTACCCCCTCAAGAAATAATAGAACTAATGGGTAATAAATACCACCTGGAGTTTTCTTTTAGAAATATTTTTATTTAATAATTCCAAATGTCCAATAAACATGGTATAATTCAGATATCCTATTTATTCATAAGTCAGTTTTTGGTTCAGTTTTAAAGGAATTTATCTATTATTATAAAGTTATTAAAAATAACTTCTTGCTATGTTTTTAGTCTTTTGCAGCATTTGAATGTATGTCATCCCTTTGCTTCTGATTATAATTTATTTCCTCTCTCTCTCTTTGAGTCTCTTTCAATTTTTTTCTGCTTTCAAAACAGTTTTGCAAATTTTATTCTTCTCTTTAAGAATAACACCTCAGTAACTGAGAACACACAGAACCCTGACTATAAATTTGAACACCATGCCTCACTAAAAGGAACCATGACTTTGTTGAGCAATGACTGACTCTGGTTTTCTTTATCTTAAAATGTATTTTGCCTTTGATTTTTTTTTTTTTTTTTTTTGTACCAATAACAAAACCTGGGTTTGTACCAGGGATCAAACTGGAGACCTTGCACTTGCGAGGCGGGCACAGAACCACTGAGCTAAATTCTCGGCCCTTGCCTTTGATTTTGAAAGATCCTTTCACTAAGTCTGCAAATTTAGGTGAACACATTTATCTTTCTGTATTTACATAAAATATAGCCTACTGTTGTTACTTTTCCATTGTGGATTTTGAGAAGTAAACTCTGTGAAAAGAAAACTTTAGGCAAACTAAATTTAGCAGAGTTTATCTGAGCAAAGGGCAATTCATGAATCAGTACCCAGAACCAGAAGTTTGGAGAGCTCCAGTCTGCAACAAGGGCAGTGAGTGTTTAAGAACAGAACTGGGAAGCAGGGTGTAGGCGTTTTTCCTAGTTGGACATGGACTGATCTGTCGGCTGCTTGTGGTTGACTGATGTGTGGCTATGTTTCCAAAAATTAGACTCATGTGTTAGATTTTCAATTCTTTTAGAGTAAAGTTAGATTGCAAGTAGCTTGTCACATGGGAGATAGCCTCTGACTAGTCGCCTCCTACCTGTTTAACAACTCTCAATCCACTTAGTGTTTCTTTACACATGATTGGATATACCAGTCACTATGCTGTTGTTTTTATTTTATATTATTATAATTATTATTTTTTCTTTTTTGTTAGTACATATTTGAAGTACATAATGTTTATATTCTTTGTACGGCGTTGGTACACATATTACACATATATATCACATCTCAATTCCTTTTTTCATCCCCGTCTTCCCCTCCTTCTTCCTCTTGATCTCCTTTCCATTTTTTAAAATTAATTTTATTGGTACATTTTAGGTATACAATATGATGACATTCATCATTGGAGGTTTGTACCTTTATATAATCTCTCTTGGTTCTTATTTTTCCCCCATTTCCCTGCCTGCCTTCCCTTCAACCCCTCCACCCTTCCCTATTTACAAAGACTGTTTCCATTTTTTCATTTTCTAATGTTAATTCCATTCCCCTCTTTCCTTTCCCCTACCCCTCTCACTTCCCCTTCCCCTCTCCACCTTTTCTTCCTATTTCAAATTATCTGTAATACATTTTGATCCTTATTTACACTTTCAGTTTCTCACACCAGAGAAACTATTCAATATTTACATGTATGTCCTATTTATTTCACTTAAGAGTATCAACTCAATGTGCATCCATTTAGCTATAAATGCCTCTAGTTTCTCATTCATTATGGCTGACCAGTACTCCATTTATTTTTTAAAAATCACATTTTCTTTATCCAGTCTCCAGTTGATGGACAATTAGGCTGTTTCCATGTTTTGTCTATTACAAACTGTGCTGCTGTGAATATGGGTGCACATATATCACTGTGGTATGATTCTTTTAATTCTTTGGGGAAGATCCCCAGCAGTGGAATAGCTGGGTCAAATGGGACTTCCAGTCCTAGTTCTTTGAGGTATCTCCATACTGATTTCCACAGTGGTTGCACCAGTCTCCACTCCATTTGAGAAAGATCTATCTCACCACTTCCTATTATCTATGTCTTATTTTGCTCTTCACTTATAATTTGGGTTTCTCTTATAAGAGGAACCATACAGTATTTAAGCTTGTTTATCTGATTTATTCACTTAACATTATGTTCTCAAGGTGCATCCATTTTTCTACAAATGACTCAAGTTTCCCTTTCTTTGTGACAGAGTAGTACTCCACTGTGTGTAAATATCACATTTTCTATATCCATTCATCAGGTGATGGACATATAGGCCATTTCCAAGATGTAGCTATTATGAACTGTGATGCTATAAACATGGATATGCATGTATTTCTGTAATATTATGTTTTCAACTCTTTCAGGAAAATATTTACCAGGGTAATAACTGGGTCAAATGGAATTTCTACTTATAATTTTTGAGGAATCTCCACACTGATTACCATAGTGATATTAGTTTATAGGTTACATTCCCACCAACAATGTGGAAACCTTCCCAGCCTTGTCAGCATTTGTTATTATTTGATTTCTTTTTTTTATTTGATTTCTTGATGATGGACATTCTTTCTGGATAAGATGGAATCTCAGTGTTCTTATTTGGGGGGGTGTTGTTGTTGTTGTTGTTGTTGTTTTGTGGTTTTTTTGGTACTGGGGATCAAACTCTGGACCTTGTGCTTGCGAGGCAGGCAGTGGAACCACTGAGCTAAATCCCCAGCCCTCAGTGTTGTTTTAATTTTCATTTCTCTAATGGTCAGTGATTGAGCATTTCTTCATGTATTTATTGCCCATTTGTACTTCTTCTGAGAAGTGTCTATTCATTTCATTTGCCCATTCTTTGATTGGTTCTTTTATTTTGGGGGGTCTAATGTTTTGAGTTCTTTATATATTCTAGGCATTATTCCTCTGTCTGAGGAATAGCTTGGCAAATTTTTTTTCTGATTCTGTAGAATCAGAATCTTTTTTTTTTCCACTCTTTTGGTTGTTTCTTTTGTTGTACAGAAGTTTTCATTTGATATCCTATTTGTTGATTCTTGGTACTATTTCCTGCACAATGAGGGTTTGATGTTATTTTTGTCTTTGATATTCTGCAACTTACTATCCTGTGTTTATTATCAGTATTTCTACTATTCAGTATATATAGTATAAAACTGGACATAAACAGCATATAACCAGTAAAAGTTTTAGTCACTCTTTAAATTTTGTGTCTACCTCATTTTCATTTTTTCTTTTGCATTTGCTGTAAGTTGCAGTTTGACCTTCCCATTCTATTACCTGTATTCCTTGACTTGTTTTTCATATTTCCCATTTTTTTGTCCCTCTGTGTTTTGTTCTGAATAATTTCTACAGATCTAGTATTAAATTCATTAAAACATTCATTAGTACATAACAACTCTTAGCAACAGAGTTTTCAATTCCAAAGACATTCTTTATAATTTCTAGAGTTTCTGTTCAGCTTTTTTCATATTTGGGTTTTTCTATTTCACATCTTTTGCCTTTTCGCTCATGCTTTCAAACTTGCTGGCTTTTTGCATATCAAAAACAATTACTTCATATTCTATGCTTGGCAATTCCAGGACTTATTTTATTTTGTTCTTTCTGAGTGCTTGTGCTTTTAAAACTCTCTGTTTTGTGTGGATTTTCTTTCACTCTTATGAGGAGTGTGACGTTTGGTCCCCCTTACATTATGCACTTAAACAGTGAATGCCTTAATTTGGTTTATGGGGGCCGCAAATGAAAGTACCTTGGGTATACTCTGCTTTTTTGTCTTCTGCTCTGTATTTCATTATATTGTGATTCATGCTTAAGTTCATTCTGATAGTAATATCTTCAAAGCCAAGATCCTCTTTAGCACACTTGGCTGACCTATTGATCATCAGTTATTTTTAGTGTTCTCTTTTGAATTTTTGGTTATTTTCAACAGGAGGACTAGCCAAGGCATGTGGTCTATTATACTTCTAGAAATAGTTTAGAAATCTCCTGTACTTATTTTAGTCAAATTTATATATTTTCATTCTACATATTATTTCTTTTTTTAAAAAAAGCTTAAAATGCAAAGCTGGACGGTCACTGATCTAAGCTTCATGTTTATGTCACCTACGAAGAAAGAGTAGTAGTACTCCTGAGGCCAACAATCACTTCTGCTGACCCCTGCCTTAATCTCTTTCTGTGACTGTGATGCTGGCAGTAAGAGCCAGAGGTGTCACTCCAGGAGCTGGGATCTAGTGGCCCAGAAAGGCAGAGTTTGTGAATATGCCCTTCTTGGGCATGTAGATAACCTCTGTCTCTGTACAACCTCTGCAGTCTTGAAACTCTCAGGCCCACCTTCATTCCAGGGGCATTCTCAAGACAAACTCTTCACTTAAGAAATTCACCAAAAATCAGTTTCCATGTACACACTTTCCCTAAATTCTACCAATTATAATATTGGGTTATAATATTGTTGTTATTGTTGTTGTTGTTAAATCTCTGAAGCATTAAGTAACATATTCTAAGCATTTTCATACAACTGTGTCTTTCAGAAGTGTGGATTGCTCACTGAATGGTTGCATCATAGTTTGAAGAGTGTTTTATATACATACA
>NW_004624785.1:10089834-10106192 GCF_000247695.1 Heterocephalus glaber | reverse complement strand
TTGGTTGTCTCAAAAAAAAGATACTTGCGTTGCATCATTCCCTGTTCCAAAATATAAAGAATTAGCTTTCAGTTTCCATCTCCTTCAAGGGAGAGCCGATCACCTTGTGGGAAATGGCAGGAGAGCTGGAGATTGCAAGCATGGACCTTTCCCTGTGCAGGTCATAGGGTTTCTCTGAAGTGCTTTGTTTGCTAACTTCAGGATACTGAAAACTGATTCTGAAGGAAAGCTTACCCTTTGATATCAGATCAACTGGAATTCCTTTAATGGTCTAACAGTTCCTATCACATGCCATTGGATGACTTTGATTACTGAGAACTCTTGACAGTGGCTTTCAAAAAATGATCCATAAATCAAAATGTTGATGGACCAGCAGGAGACCTCTTTGCTTCTCATCAAGGAAGGTGATGATGGGGGATTGGACCACTGAAGCCTTATCCTGAGCATCTACTAAGGGAGCATTGACCTAAATCCCTGAGGACTCATCAAAGGTGTAAGATGAATGAAAACAAAGGAGACCCCAGTTAGGCTCAGGTAGGCGCATATCCTCTTTCTATGACTCATATTAGACTCACAAAAGAGCCTCTCAGTAATGTACGACCCCTGTGGTTATAAAGTATTTTTTTTCTGTTTTTACTGGCACTTTTCTTTTCTGGTTTCTAAAATCTAATGCTGTTCTGACTTGCAGTTGAAGGGTTGGATTTGTGTCCATGTGCTCAGTATTTGAAAGTCACCTTATCTATCGTACTGAAATCCAACAACACAGATTTCAGGAAGATCTTGAGATCTTATCTCAAATTTCTTATTTCAGAAAGAGCTATGCAGTGTGACTCTTAGGCCTGAGGTTATATATAAACTCTTAATTGGTTTTTATTATTATTATTTAATACAGATGTGGCTTTTTCTCCTGGTAATCTGTATATTAGAATAGTCTCCGCAGAATGTGCTTGGTAAAAAACTGGAAATTTATGAAAGCAGGACATATAAATCACCTACAAACATAGAGCCAGCTTCCAGAATGTCACATCAGGGCATTACCTCTAAATTTCTCCTTGTTGCTTAGGAATTAGCCAGACAGTTCCCCTTCACCATGGTGGAAAAACCATGATTAGACAAAGAAAAATAGTATACTGGTTATGCAGAACCCCAATGGAAACTATGATTGCTTTCTACATAACTCATGATGTTATTTTTGTCTACACTTTTATGTTCTTATTGTCCTTGGTTACATTTATTGCCAGATTTCATTTATGGTCTCATCTTCATCTAAAACTGCGTCCAAATGAGTTTGAAGGAAGGCAGACTGTCCATCTTTTCTCTTATAGAATATAGAAGACACTGTCATCTTTGTATCATGAGTCTTATTAAAGTATACAGGGGCATCCATGTAATCTACCCATCCACCAATTTGGCCAATTATAACACAGAGAGCATTTTTTTTACATAGCCTCAAAGATTGCAGGAGTAAACTTTGGATTCTTCTACCATCTATAGTCTCCTGTTCTTAAGACAGGACAGCTACATATATTTCTGAGTTTCAATGTAGGAAAAGTTTGGGAATACCAATTATCAACCTTAGAACTGTATATACTCTTCTTTTTCTTAATTTTATCCTTAATATAACAAGTCAAATAAATTCTCTAACTTAAAAAAAGATTCTTTTACAAATCTATCCTTTTAAAATTAAATATGATAATTGCTACCAAGATTAGAGCCATATTTTTGTGAGTAGATTACTTACAAGAAAACTAATAGTTCTAATTCTGACAATTAAACAGGAAATCATCACCAAAGATCACCAATTCAGTGCCTCTTATGGACCATAGTTACCAAAACAATGCCCTTCATTTCAATAATAGTGCTATATTGATGACTACATTTCTAATTCCCTATGGATATAATCTAGATGGCTTCTTTTTTATACTTTTTAAACAAAGTATTTAGGTTAGATGTTGTCTGAGGACCACTTTAGCCTTAAAACTTTATGAGTTTGTGTTCTATAAGATAAACTGGCCATCTTGTCTTTTATATCATCCTACCTCCTAACTTTTCTCTCTTCCCAATCCAAAACATTAAAAATATTTTATAGGTAGAACATTTTTTAACCTAGTAAAATGAAGACATGAAGAAGAAATCAAATTTTAGTAGAAGGGAATGACATTTAAAAGATATTCCTCACTTGAAGAGATTTAAGTCATCTTCTATATCAAGATTTTCTCCTAGAATGACTTAATTTAATGATATTATATCACATTATCTCACCAGGCCAACTTGTGGAATATAATGATTTTAATGTTGTGAAACATTTAAGGTGACTGTTTCTTAGCACTTTTATTGATATGGATAAGATGCTGATCAGGTTGGGCACCCACCATTAGCATTAAGTATACAGAATCTTATGATAAGCATAGCTATCCTAAGAATGTCCTTGGCACGGTCCTAATGTGTTGGTCATTGTTTTATGCAAGACATTATTATCATTTCCCATGGGGAAAAAGGATACCAGTGGAGAAGTATGATAAAAGGAAAAATGGACATACCCTCTACCATTATAATAGGAAGGCCTTTCCTTATAGCTGATTTTCACTGAGTTCATTCATTCATGCATATATATTCTTTTTTACCACTAATTGGCAGAGCTGCCCTCTTATTCATTACTGGTCACTTCCTAGACTTACTCCTCATTCTAATACCTGATCCTTCCAGAAAAACTGAACTGCACAAAGCCAATGCCTAGGATAGTTGTTACCTCAAGTCACCTTTACCTTGGTCCAGATAGTCTGTATCATCCTCATGTGCATTTTGCATAATTACCCTTGGCAGTTTTCTTGTCAAAGAATATAAATACAAGAAGTGAAAGTAGAAAACTAATTTTCTCTTTAGATTTCTGTGCTCTTGGGAAACTTCATTTTAAACAATTTTTTTTTAATTAGACAACTCCTTATTCCACTCTTGGAGAGGTTGACTTTTTTCAGGGCACAAGGAGATGGCTGCAGAGCTTAACACACAAACTTTTGAAAGATTCCTGCTGGGTCCATTGACCCATTCAAGACCTAGTGATTGCCTGGCCATCTAGGTCCTTTCTAAGTAGACAGCCAGTCATACCAAAGGGAAGGTTTGTGTGGAGGGCAAGTATCCACCAGAGACTAATACAAGGCTATCAAATCACTATTTTTCTGCAACCCAAGGTGAACCTGAAGACAAGACCTAAGAAAAGGCTTTTTCGCAGTTCTTTAGATTATTTATGACATTCTTCCTCCTCACGGCCCCCAACTTGTTATCCTTTATTTCTGGAACTGAATTAAATAACAGCTACCCTGTTATGGGCATTTCCCTAAGGTTAAGATGAAGTAACCTATTTAATAAGTATTTCATTAGAGAGAATAAAAAAGGTAAACTGAAAAATTTCAGTAAAAGTTTGTTATATGATTTTAAATGCTTTAGAATAATGTCACAATATCCTGCTTAAAAAAAGATCGGTCCTTTGTGGAAGATGTTATTAGTGAAGTCCTTGAAGCAAGTGGTGGAAAATGGCTTTTTCATTACTTCAAAGCCAATATTAAAGAACCATGAAATTCAAAGCTCCTGGTTTTATCACAGACATTTTTATGTCAGGATTTAAACATTTTCCTACTCAACATTCCTCTAACAACCGAAGTTTTATAGGAAGAATTATTGTAATTGGCCTGGCTCATAGCATTATTATTAAATGATAGACATCAATTAAACTTATATTTAAATTGAAAATATTCACCTCAGATAAGAGGAAAGTATGATTATAATTAAATGCATATAATGTATAATCTGTTCTGAATGTATACTTTAAACTTATTAAGAGGACAAAATGTGATTATTTGTTGGAATATAAACTGTCACAAAAATTATTTTGCCTATTTCCCCCATGCTTACTGTCACTAAGCATAAATAAAATGTCTCATATGTATTTCCTTAATCTTAATATGATTGTGGAGGTGCTTTATGTAGATTATCATATTGAGGCTATTTCATTTAGGAAGAAGAAACATACAGAGAAGAAATGCTGGAAATAATAAAACAGGATTGCTGGTTGTCAACACACTCGTACTACCCAGATTTAACCTTTTGGTTCTCACAATTTTATATATGCCATTATTACAGAATTAACATGAACATAATAATATAATAACATAAACATATGCCATTAAAGGGGCTGGGGATTTAGCTCAGTGGTTCCGCTGCCTGCCTCGCAACTGCAAGGTCTCAAGTTCAATCTCGAATACCAAAAAAAAACCAAAAAACAAAAAAAAACCACATGCCATTATGATAGCATTAACAAGAATACAATAATATAACAGAAAGCTTAGCTCTTAGTAGTGTGACACGTTTGTGTATTTATTGCTTTTGACTATAAAATGTATAAAACCTGTTAAATACCAACATGTATAATGTTATGATGTTATTTGTTTACCTACAGGGGATCAGATGAGCTAAAAAATCTCTCTATGTTTAATACCTATCAGTTGCTTTAAAGCAAGCAAACTCACCAAGACTACAAAATGGTTATCTCACAGTTTTCATACCTTTTCATATGAAAACTCTTGAAAATAGAAGAATTCTTCATTCTCTGTCTTTTAATCCACATTGAAAATATGAACAAATACTTTTTTTCTGTGCCTTTAATATATCTCTTGTTGGTTATTTCTCCATGCATGGACAAGTGTCCCTTGGGGTTGACCCTAGTCCAGCTACAAGTTAACAAGCCATTAGCCTCAGTCCAATGAGGCAGTTCCAGCCTTCATGCCAGAGTTATTGCCCAGGGGGTAAAGATGTGATCAAATTTTATTCAATTAAAGTAAATTTCTAGATTTTCGTTTAATGATAGAGAAATTTTTTCTCTACCCTTGTAATCCTACCACACCTGGTCTGGAGAAGAAAGTATATTTATTGTGTTCAAGCTGTAGCCATCTAGTGATCCCAAGGGAAGCCAGTTGGAGGATAAAGCCGACCCTAAGGATGAAAGGGAAGAGAGAACTACAGGGTCAGAATGAGTCCTCGGCCTGAATTATATCCACCTCTTTGGTTCTTCACTCTGTTTCATGGGCCAGTTATTTCTCTTCGTGGTCAAAGTCTAATTGGAGTGATGTTCTATTATTGGTAACCAAAGGCACCTGCCAAGTTACAGAATTTGAAACTAAAAATGGTAATATTTTGCATGTAACAGATCCTTAAATATTGAACAAACTGCACCTAGGTAAGCAGAGCAGTAAGGAAAGAGCCTCTCACTTCTATGGTTGAGAGTTAGATAAATCTTATTATACAATCACAAAAATAACTGGCTGAATGATTACCTGTTGAACCTTACAGCTGAATTAAGTGTCAACCAAGACTATAGTATTTGGTGGCTTCATAGGAAAAATTACAGTTTTCACTAAAATCCTTCAAAAGAGAGACAAGCTTGACTTGAAACTAAGCAACCTGAAAAGAAAGAAGAAAGACAATTTGATTGTTCTAAGAGAAGCCCTTTCTATAAGTGACTTTCTTTCCTAAATGGATTCAAATCTGGTTTTCTTTTTTTTTTAATTAAATTCTTTTATTGGTACATTGTAGGTATACAACACAATTACATTTCTCATTGGGAATTGTACCTTTACATAATGCATCTTGGTTCTTATTTTTTCCCCATTCCTAGCCCTCCCTTGATGCCCTCCACCCTTCCCTATTTACAAAGACTTTATTTCCATTTTTTCCCTTTCTCAGCATTTTTCCTTTCCCTTCTTTCCTTTCCCCTGCCCTTCCCACTATCCCTACCCCTTTGGACCTTTTCTTCCTATTTTACATTATCGATTTTTCATTCTAATCATTGGTACATTTTAGGTATACAATATAATGACATTCATCATTGGAAATTTGCACCTTTACATAGTCTCTCTTGGTTCTTATTTTTCACCCTTGCCCAGCCCTCCCTTCAACCCCTCCAGTCCTCCCTATTTACAAAGATTTTGTTGCTATTTTTCCATTTTCTCATATTAATCCCATTCCCTTCTATCCTTTGCCCTAGCCCTCCCACTTCCTTCCCCTTTGTTCTTTTCTTCCTATTTCACATTACCTATTATACATTTAGTCCTTATTCACACTTTCAGTTTCTCACACCAGAGAAACTATTCAGTATTTACACATGTGTGTCCTATTTATTTCACTTAAGAGTATTGCCTCAATGTGCATCCACTTAGCTATAAATGTCTCTAATTTCTCATTTTTTATGGCTGAGTAGTACTCCATTTTATTTTTTTAAAAAAACACATTTTCTTTATCCAGTCTCCAGTTGAGGGGCATTTGGGCTGTTTCCATGTTTTAGCTATTACAAACTGTGCTGCTGTGAACATGGGGGCACATATATCACTGTGGTATGATTCTTTTAATTCTTTGGGGAAGATCCCCAGCAGTGGAATAGCTGGGTCAAATGGGACTTCCAGTCCCAGCTCTTTGAGGTATCTCCATACTGATTTCCACTCCCACCAGCAGTGGAGCAGGGTTCCTCTTTCTCCACAGCCCCACCAGCATTTGTTACTGATTGATTTCATGATAGCAGCCATTCTTTCTGGAGTGAAGTGGAGTCTCAGCGTTGTTTTCATTTGCATCTCTCGAATGACCAGTGATGTTGAACATTTTTTCATGTATTTATTTGCTATTTCTACTTCTTTGTCTGAGAAATGTCTATTCATTTCAGATGCCCATTTTTGGATCAAATCTGGTTTTCTAGAGAGGAAGAGGTTGAAAAAATCAAATTCTTTGCCTTGATGGTAAGGTCACTTGGAGGAAAAGGAGGCAGAAGCTATCTCAGTACATAAAGCCAGTACTTAGGAAAACCCCACTCTTTAGTCTTCTCCCAATATTACAATTCCCAAAGAACCCTTAAGCCAAGAGTTTTGAAATTATTATTTATTCCTAGAGCAATCTCTAAGTTCTTACACAAATATAGGTCCCCAAAGCAATCCAAGTCCAAAAAGAATTCTCTCAAATGTGTCCTTTGATATAATGCTACAAACGGAAGGCTAGAAAAGGGACTCCCTGACAATAGGACTAAGTTCTAACCATCAATAAAATCATTCACTCTTTATATGTACAATTTTCTGTCTAGCAAGATATGATACATACTGTGAATCACTGACCACTCCATTTCACTCTCCATTCTTATTAAAAATGGAAATTTGTATTGCAGTTTGCCGTTCTCGCCACCATTGTGTGTTGGGAAGTGTAGGTGATGGATTATTTACCATTTATCTACTGGTTACTAAACATTACAAATTATATCAGAATTCGATTTAAAAAGAACTTCACCCAGACATTCTACAGTGGGGTTGTTGGTGACTGGAAGAGAGTTGGTTGTCTCCCTTGAGATAAGAGTTCGCAACTTTGGGGGCACAGCTGAACCACATGGGAAGTTTTAGAAATTCCTATGCCCAGCTGCACCTTGGATTAATTAACACTCCCTCTGCCAGAAGGTGAGGACCTGAGGGGGTCAGGCAATAGGTGATTCCATGATGCAGCCAGCGTAGAACTACTGCTTCCCTTTAGGGATTTAGATTTGAGGAATTGGATATAAGGACAAGGATGTACAGATATTGGTTAGCAAAAGGTTACAGTGGATCTTTTGTACTTGTTCCTCAAATCACTTCATCTGCTTCCCTTTGGGTAACAGTCCTTGATTGGCCTCACCCATGCCTTAGCCATAGAAACATGCATAATTTGTCTCAGAAGAGGGTACTTGACCCAATATGTTCCAGTTAGAGTAAAACTCCGGATTTTTGAGAAAGAAAAAATATGAACAAGGAATGTGTAATGTTGTTTGCTGCTGGATAAAAACAATTTCCACATGAGATCAGACCCTGGAGAATTGAAGAGAGGGTGCTAGAGACCAGAACATACCATATCTGAAAGCTATCTTATCTTTGAATGGAGCTGGTAAATTCCTTTTATTGATTAGATCAATTCAGATTAAGTGTTTTCTTACATATAACTGAAAGTACCCTCACAGGCCCTGAAGTGGATAACCTGTGCTCCTTTTTGCATTTTTTGTCCCTCATTTCTTGTTGCCCTTTTTCATCCAATGGCCTATACTCATGACATTCCCCAGAGGCCTGCTTATTTGCTCTGGAAGTGCTTTGGTTTTTCATCCTCCCCAGAACAGGCTTCAGCCAACTCCCTGCCAGTGGGTGAGCATGAAACCCAGCTTCCTTATTGGAGTTTGACAGATCTTGACTCATATTTTACATTCCAGAGCTCTTTTCTGGCTTCTTCCTGTCCAACTTACTTTCCAGTTTCTCCTCAAAGCATTTCCTTTACAACTGACCTGAGCACAAATCCTTAAACTAAGGCAAATGCTGATCTCCTCTAGCTGCCACGCTATGTGCCAAGGAAAGAGCCCAGGATTCTCAATGTGCCTGACTGCCTTCACCACCAATCCCATTTTCTAAAGACACTGGCTCATTTTCAGTTCAGTACCAAAACATAAGTAGCAATAAGATTCGTGGTAGAATCTACTTTCAGAGCCAGAGTTGGAGAGATCACTTAGCGATCTATTCGTGACTGGTTTTCTGAAAAGAACATTGTCCCTGCCCTTACAGAATTCAGCGCCCAGTGATATTAACAGGTCCCTTGGTTTGAGGTAGTGAACAGAAAGATGGCAAGTGTGATTAAGAGAGATGATCAAGGCCCTGGTGAATTTTGCAGATAACAAGTTAGATCACAGTCTAAACCAACCTCGGTCTTCTACTCTTTCCTCCGTTATCATGGAAGCCTTGGATTATGTTTTTTTAATAAATGCACTGAGTTTTCCTACAAAAACCTATAAGAATGTTTATATTAAATAGACAAAAACGGTACTTTAAATATTCCATGAGTTTAGTGTACAATTTTAGCAAGTACTTCACAGTAATCTCAGGGACCATCAATCCAGTTTATATGGTTTCTGGCCCATCTTCAGGAAAATATGATTATAAGGCATATATTAATGAAAGATAACAGGGACAATCTTGCTCTAAACAGGTTTTTGAAATTTACACACATATATAGATTATTAAAGATAAAATTGATATGAAATTCCAGAAATGTGCAGTTATTTTTCTTAATTTTTCAAAACCCAGAGACCAAAAAGACAAACTACCCAGATGTTAGCATACTAAAATCCTTCTGGTACCCTACACTATTACAGAAAGAAAAAAAATATCAGGAGAAATTCAGGACATTTGCTAAACATTAAGCCTTCTTAAATCATCTGTCATATTCCAGATATCTTTTTACCTGTCTTCAACTGTATCTCACTTAATCTTTCATACTTCATCTTAAATAATCTTATATATTAAGCAATTATACAGTAAGTCAAAATAGCTTCCACAGGTAACAACAGTGGGTTTAAACCCACATTAGTCAGGGCCAGGAACGTAACTCAGTGGCAAAGTACGTGCCTGGCAAGTGTGAGGCCCTGAGTTCAATTCCCAAAAAAACAAAACAAAACAAAAAACCAGAAAACCCAAATTAATGAAATCCAGTATAGGAAAAATGAATCAAGAAAACTAACAAATTATAACATTTGATTAATGACAAAAAATTGTTTTAAATATAAAGCTTATTTGTCCATTTTTGTAACTATAATGAAATAACTGAGCTGGGTTAGCTTTATTTTTTTAAAGAGGCTTATTTACCTCACAGTTCTTGAGGTTCATGAGCATAGTGCCAGTCAGCATCAACTCGGCTCTGACAAGGAGCTCCAAGAGGGAGCATATGCAAGAGTCAAAGACCAGGAAGCCGCAGAGAGACTGGGGTTCCACAATCCCTGTCCAGTACGTGTGCCCTAGGACCGACCTAAGGACCTCTGGCTAGGCTATATTTCTTAGAAGAGCAGGAAGGTTTGGCCTGATGACGGTGGGCACTGAAACTCACAGCCAAGTGGGAGTGACAGAAGATTTGAGGTCACAAAATGTGATGTCTCTGATGGTTGACTGATTCTCTGAGGTTGTTTGCAAAGTGCAAATGTGAAGTTTTGAAAGTGCTGGCAGTACAAAGATAAATAGAATGGTCCAAGTGACACTCATGACACATCTATACACACACCTAGACTATAAAGCAAAGATTATATGAGAGAGGAGGTCATACTTCCCACACTCTAATTCCAAAATTTCACATCTTATTCTTCAAAATTTGGATGTGTTTTTAAATGGGTAGCATATTTTTTTCATTGATAACCAGATAGCCATCATGACATAGTTGTGATTTTCTGAATGTTCTTGAATTTGCTCATGGCCGTTTATGCTCTTTATTTCATTTTGGTTATGTTCATTGTGAGGACTACTGCTATTGAGTTGTACCAAAGTAGATGCAAATGGCTATGTTTGTTCCTGAAATAACTGAAAAAGGATTGCCTAGCACAAATCAAGCAAAAGACCTATAGGTAGGAGCAATTGCCAAATTCCTGGGAATGGATAATTCCAGTTCTCTCTTGCTACATAATAAATTACTCCAAAACTAGACAACTTAAAACAACTCTAGTCATTCTTTTATCTCTGGAGGTCTCTGCGGGACAGAAGTTCAAGGAGGACTTGTCTGGTAGTTGACTCCAAGTCTCCCCTGGAACTGCAGTTAGGAACTAACTGGAGATAGGACAGCTGGAAGCTGAAGCAAAGCATCTGGAGGTTGACCAGGGATCTTTCTCTTTATGTGGTGTCCCAGCCTCGCTTGTGGTTCTGCTTCGTGAACTACTTTGAGCTCTGAAACATCTTGATGGTCCCAGAGCAGTTGGACTGTTTATTAGGGCAGCTGAAGGACTCCAGAGTAACTGTCCAATGAGGAAGATGGAATCTGAATCACCTTTTATGAGCTGATTTTTGGTGTCACAGGTATCCTCTCTCTGAACTCTATTGGTTACAAGTGAGTCAGAACACTGACTAGATTCAAAAGGAGGGAAACTAATCTCACCTCTTGACTGGGGAATAACAACTTTCTAAAAGAACATATGGTCTGGAACCTCTTGTTGCAGCTGTATTTGGAAAATACAATCTGCCATGAGATGAAAGAAATGTCAAAGCAACAAGAAACTGGCATTACCAACACATACACTCTCTAGAATTTAACATTAAAGCCTTGAATTTTCACTGTACTTCTTGATTAAACAAAAGCTCCTAACTTCCAGCAAAGTGTGATTGCTGGGGGAAGATAAAACTACAAAGATATACTAATTAAACCCTGGTGTTCTTGAACTATGTTGTCAATGTGAAAGGTATCAAAGAGGTCAAATTCATTATCAAGTTATATATCTTCTATGTCTACATAATCATAGAACAGCTCATTCGATAAGTTAAAATAAGAATTTGGAAAAAAATAAAATAAAATAAGAATTTGGAGTGATGAGGAAACATTATGTCATATTGTAACTGGCAACATTTTTTCTTAGTGGTGGGTGAAATGATGAGGTGTCTTACTACTGATGGCATCTTTTGCTTTGATGAAGGGTTGTAGATTGTGTGATGAAGTCAGCAGAAAGTTCCTCTTCCCAGGATAGTCAGAAAAGGCTCCAGAGCTGAAATATTACTGGACTTTCTAAACTTTGGAAGATATAATTGAGACTTTAGACTTAAGCAGAAAGCAGAAAGCCAAGGAGGATATTTGGAAAACAGATTAAGTGGAGCCCCACCATTTAACCCCAGCTTTGCTTTATCGTTCAGTATATGTAATTCAATTCTAATCAGTCTTTCTACTTTCTGTTGTGGAATTCCTGCTAGTCCTCCCTGACTCTAACCAAGTCCTACCAACCCCATATTGAGAAGATTTTTCACTGGCTGGCACAGGAGCACAGGAGGTGTGTGGTGGCAGCATGCTAAATAGAGCTGGGTCTATTTTACCTGTTGAGATTTTTTATAAGATTTCTAATGATGAATGAGATCCAGGTTCACAGCTTAAAAATGAAATTAAAAATGTAAATCACTGCCATATACCCCATATTTCAATACTCAATCATAGAGCACCCCATAAATTAGCCACCCTCCATTTCTTCAATTAATACTTTTTGTCAAGCATCTTACGGATGTCTGGTACTATGCGGGCCAGTGGCTATTCATGGTATATCTTGCTTCATGGAACTTTTAAATTGAAAAAAAAATGAATTAAATATATTTTTCCATTGTAAATTAGAAATTGATGGAAAATTAAGGATGTTATAAGAAAGAATGACAGGGTAAAATGGTTCTGATAGGGGCATTTTAACAACTTTAAATCTGTATCGAAATATGTTTTCTTTTGCCATAATTTCTTAACCAATATAAACTTAAATTTAATTTGATCTCTTTATAACTCTGAGTTTTCCTCTGCATTAAATATATGATATGATTCTCTCAGCAGTCACTGAAAATAAGATTTAATTACTGAAAAATACTTCATGTGCATTTTCTCATTAATTCTCACAACTTTATGAAGTAAGAACTATTATCACACTCCTTTATAATAGATACCAACTGAGAGACAGAATGAGAAACTTCCTTTACCAAAGTCACCCTGCAAGCAGCTGAACTTGAGAGCCTGTGCTTTTACTATGTGAGCTGTTTTATGACCATTGGAAATGCACTGATTCCCTCACATTTTGTAATTAAAATTTGTGTATGTTTTCAAGTTTCTCTATCTCCTTTACTTTCCTTAATCACCCCTATTGATCTATAATTTATATGCTATCAACTGTCTGCCTTTAAAATATATAATTTGAATGCTTTGACAGTTCAATGCACCCATGATATGACTTCACAGACGAGATATTCAATTTCCCAACACCCCAAAGGGAACTTTCTCGATTCATCCCTTCATCTTTCCAAAACCTAGTCAACCACTAAAGAAGTGGGGACAAATCATATCATATGCTGTCTCTCAAGCTTTTCTGTCTGGATTCTTCATCTCAGCATTATTCTTTTAGGACTCATCCATGTTGTAACATGTATCAGTGTTATCAATAGTTGTTTTGCTTTTATTAAATAGCATTTTATGTGTATATCACAATGTTTATCTACTTACCTATTGATAACATTCAGGTTATTTAAATTTTTTTTCAAATGAAATTGCAGTGAATATTTGTTTACCTGTCTTTCTATGGATGTCATATATTTTCCTTTTTGAGAGGAAATATCTGGGTATAGTATTACTAGTTTGTATGCTAATTGTATGTATGTTAAAGTAGGTGTACCATTTTCCATGCCCACTAGCAGAGATGAAAGTTCTACTTGTTCTGCAGCCTCATTGACACCTGGTATGACTGCTCTTTAAAAAATTGTAGCTATTCAGGGCCCAGGATGTAGCTCAGTGTCAGCGTGACTCCCTGGCAAGTACAAGGTCCTGAGTTCGATCCCTGGTACCAAAAACAATTGTAGCTATTCTAAGGATATGTATTAATATATGACTGTGATTTTAACTTGTACTCCCATGATGACTAATGATATTAAGGATATTTTTGTATACTTTTTGAACATTCAAATTTTATTTATTGTGAAATGTCTCTTCAAATCTTTTTGCCAAAATAGGAGGAGTCTTTTGTGTTATTGAATTGTAAGATTGGTTTAAATATAACTTCTTTTTATTAATTCATTAATTTTATTGGTACATTTTAGGCATAAGATATGCTGTCATTCAGTTTTAGGAATCTGTACTTTTACATAATATATCTTGGTTCTTATTTTTTTTCCCCCCATTCCCCTGCCTTCCCATCAACCATGCGACCCCTCCCTATTTACAAAGACTTTATTTCCATTTTTTCTTTTCTCACATTTATTCCTTGCCCTTCTTTCCTTTCCTCTACCCCTCCCAATTCCCCTTCCGCTTTGGACCTTTCCTTCCTATTTCACATTATATATTATACATTTTGACCCTTATTTACACTTTCAGTTTCTCACACCAGAGAAACTATTAGGTATTTACACATGTGTGTCCCATTTATTTCACTTATGAGTATGGTTTCCACATGCATCCGTTTAGCTATGAATGTCTCTAGTTTCTCCTTCTTTGTGGCTGAGTAGTACTCCATTTTATTTTATTTTTTTAAAAACACATTTTCTTTCTCCAGTCTCCAGTTGATGGGAAAATGGGCTGTTTCAATGTTTTGGCTATTAAAAATTATGCCGCTATGAACATGGGTGCACATAAATCACTGTGGTATGATTCTTTTAATTCTTTGGGAAAGATACCCAGCAGTGGAATAGCTAGGTCAAATGGGACCTTTAATCCTAGCTCTTGGAGGTATATCCATACTGATTTCCATAGTGGTTGCACCAGTCTACACACCTGCCAACGGTGGAAAAGGGTTCCTTTTTACCCACAATCCTGCCAGCATTTCTTATTGGTTGATTTCTTGATAGCAGCCATTCTTTCTGGGGTGAAGTGGAATCTAAGTGTTGTTTTCATTTGCAGCTCTTGAATGACCAGTGATATTGAACATTTTTTCATGTTTATTTGCTATTTCTACTTCTTTGAGAAATGTCTATTCATTTCAGATGCCCATTTTTAGATTGGGTTTTTAAGTTAGGGAGGTCTGATTTTTTAAGTTCTTTATATATTCTAGATAGCAGACGTTTGTCTGAGGAGCAGCAGGTGAAAATTTTTTTCCCATATTGTGTATTGTCTCTTCACACTGTTGGTGGTTTCTCTTACTGTGCAGAAGCTACTTAATAAGAAGAGTCTCCACTTCTTGATTGTTTGTGCTAATTCATGTTCAACTGAGGTTTTGTTCATAAATCTTTTCCTACACCAATGTCATCAAGAGTTCTACCTAAACTCTCTTCCAGCCGGTTTAATGTTTCTTGTTTTAATATTTAGATCTTTAATCCATTTTGATTTCAGTTTAGTGCATGGTGAGAGATATAGGTCTAGTCTTAATCTTTGGCAAGTTGAAACCCAATTTTTCCAACACCATTTGTTAAAGAGGCTATCTTTCCTCCAGTGAGCATGTTTGGCTCCATTGTGGAAGATTTGTTCAAGAATTTGAGTTCTAGTATTTTCTTCTTTATTTTTTATCTAGTTCATCTATCTGTCTATTTGTGACAGTAAGGTACTGAGATCTTCAGCTACTATTGTATTAGTTCTTATTTGATTTTTCATGTCTGTTAGTATTTGTTTTATATAGTTGACTGCATTAGTACTTGGTGGATATATATTTATGATTGTCATCTCTTCCTCTTGGAATTTTCCCATTACCAGGTTATAGTGGCCTTCTTTGTCTCTCTCATATAGTGTTGCTTTGAAATCCATTTGATCTGCAAATAGGATAGATACTCCTTTCTCCTGTTGCTTAGAGTATTATTTTTCACCCCTTAACTTTCAGTCTGTGAGTTTCTTTTTGAATTAAGCATGTTTCTGGTATGCAGCATATTT
This sequence comes from Heterocephalus glaber, assembly GCF_000247695.1. The sequence continues at coordinate 10,090,817 of NW_004624785.1, read as the reverse complement.
TTGGATCTTGCTTCCTGACCCATTCTGCCAGTCTATTTCTTTTGATTGGTGAATTGAGATGATTAACATTGATGGTTATAACTGATATGTATTGACTTATTCTTGTCATGACCTTTTCTGTTGCTGGATTCTCCCCCTTTGCATTTAATTTCTTATCTTGCCTGATAGATTCATTCTACTAGGCTTCCTGGCATTGTGATCCTCATGGTCTTTTCCTAGGATATTGTTCAAAATTTTTTGGAGTGCTGGTTTTGTATTCATGAAGTTCCTCAGGTGCTCTTTGTCATGAAAGTATCTTATTTCTCCATCAATTTTGAAAGTTAGTTTTGCAGGGTACATCAATCTGGGTTGGAGGTTGTTTTATTTTACACCTTAAATACTTCACTCCAGAGAGAAGCAGAGGCCTCCAGCACTGAAAATCTGAGTCATTCAGGCTGCCATACCACTGCTCCCTGGGCAGAAGAGCAGATCCCTGCCCAGCACCTAGGAGGTAAACCACATGAGCTTCAGCAGCACACCCCTCATTGAAATGAGAAGACACATAAACAAGTCTCAAAACCACACTTCCAGATCACCTAAAGCAACCCCAAAGGGCAATGAGATGGAACAATCTGATACTCAACAACCTAGACTCTCTAAACTGGCAAACAAAGAGGAACTGGAAAAAATGAAATCAGACATAATTTTTCAGACAAGAGCAGAGATTGTGCCCACAGTGCAAGACATGATTAAGGAATCTAGAGAGGACACAGAAAAAAAAGAGAGAAGCTGAGGAACATGATGGAATCACAACATAGGAAACAAATGGAATCCATAAAACAGATGCAAACAGATTTCCAGGACATGAAAAACTCCATTGAAAGTTTATGCAACAGAATGAGGCAATATAGATATAAAAGATAAGATTGCAATTAGTGATCAGGAAAAGAAAAATTTCTTTAAAATAGTAAGGGACCATGAGAAATCAATGCAGCAGCTGATAG
>NW_004624785.1:10050645-10061538 GCF_000247695.1 Heterocephalus glaber | reverse complement strand
TTATTATTATTATTATTATTATTATTATTATTAAAGATTCAGAAGTCATTTATAAACATGGCCTGTTAGAACAATTCAATGCACCAAGTCTATTTGAATAAAACTATGTTGTAAATTTTGATTCATTATATGATTGTGAGCTGAACATGGTGTTAGAAACTCATCTCTCTTGATAATATAAACCTTTCTACATGGTTCCCCTTATACAATATAATAGTTCTCCACACTTTTATTTATTCTTCTTTTGATCTGCTTTGTTCTATTATTTTACTGTGTTTTTTCTATTAAACTATCTTAAACTTTTTGAGCATCTTTTCTAATCTACTTGTGTCAGTAGTGTTAAAAAATATATGATAAGGACAATTAGTAAAATCATTGGTATTTTCACTAAGAATTCGGGCTTCAAATCTCTTACAGGTGAGGAAAAAAATAAACAAGTAAGTAGCTGGATTTTGGAATTTGAAAGAGCTTTAAGGATCCTCTAGGCTGATCTACATGTTAAGGACCAGAAACTGAAACCCAGAGAGGCCATGCCACTTACTCAGATAACACTTCCAGAGTTACCACCTCAGATTCATCTTATTTCCAGACCAGATCTTCTTCTCCTTTGCTTTGGTTTGCTCTGTGATCAGTAGCATCTGAATTATTCAGGGTAGACTTCATCTTGATGGCTAAATTATTTGTGGCAATTATCTCTTTTCTTGAGAATTCATTCAACCATTATTCTGTAAGTATTGATTGAGCACTTACCACATGCCAGGGGCAATGTTGGATATAGCAGTGAACAAAGACAGTGAAAACTGCTTTAGAGAAAAATGTGGCAGGGAAAGGAGGAAGGGAATAATTTTAAGTTTTTGTGTTGTCAACCAAGAGTGGAAAGGATGAGTGAAATTTTAAGCAGACTAGCCAGAAGATGCCCCAGAGAAAGTGACACTTGAGGAAAACCTAAAAACGTAGAGAGAACCATGCGTCATTTTCTTTCGCTAGTATGGGAAATCTTGGCTTGCTGCTAAAGAAGAAAGTCAAGATTTTCTGCACATGTTTTTTTCATCTTCTAAAAGTATCAAGGGTTAGCAAATGAGGACCCTGATGTAGGAGTGCTTTCTTTACCCTAAATATTGCAATGATCAGAAGAATTTCTTTTATTTGGCATGTCTATATGTAACTAATTAAAACAATGACATCCTTGCCTATGAAAAATGTGGAGAGTTGGCCAGCATTTGCTTGCTGGGGAGAAACTGGGTTTGCTTCAGGTGGGTCATAGCCTGGGTCTCTGTTAACTCTGCCTGTCAGTGAGACTTAATTTACAAGGCTCAGGAGAGTCCCAGTTTGAAAGGTCCGTGCTGTTTGGAAGCACTTTATCCCGAGGCCTAGAAAACCAAGAATAGGAAAAAAGTCATTTGTGTACTTAAAAATGAATCAGTTTTCTGACAGTGGCCAAACCTTTGATTGTCTTTTGAAGAAAAGAATTTTCAATATGCTCTAGAAGCTTAACTATTAACTAACTTTAATGTGAATAAAAGTGTTAACTTTGTGACTATTATTTTTCTCATGCTTTGTATGATGTTAAAAAGATTATTTGATCCTAAAATTCTTTAAATTTTCCAAGAATCCATATATGAACCATGAACCTATACAATACAATGATTTTGGCTTATATAAGTCAAAAGCATTTTTACGTATTGGTTCATAAACTATATCCTTATATATCTATAAATTCTCCCAAGGGGCTTTCAGATTTAATTTATATCTTTGTTACAAAACTCTTATTTCAGAGGGAATGATGTCTTCATCAAATATCCAATGCATCTTTACTCATTCATTCACAGATATTTATTGTCTGTGGCATGCTAGGCAATGTACTAACAGTCCATACAAAGAGTTCTACAGCTACTTTTCTATATTCTTATTCTATCTCCTTAAGATCAAAGTCACATACAATTAGATGCTTTTATATAAATGTTTTTCCAATTTTTAATATATCATAAAATGTAATGACATATGTACTTTGTGTATCGTATCGGCAACTTCTGGATGGTAATGGTCAAGTTTGAATTAATTTAAATATTACTTAGGTATAGAGAATCACTGTGCAATGTAAGTGTGCCTCACTCTAGGAGAATAGGCTATTTAGATACTTGATCCTAGACTTAAGTCTCCCAACTTATGAAGAGTTAAGTCAAATTGAATCGTGAAGTTAAATGTAAAAATGTAAAACTATGTTTTGTGTGTAGTACTAGTACTGCAGGGGCTTCACTTTAAGCTACATCTTCAGACTTTTATTTCTTTTCTTTTTTCTTTTTTATAATTTTGAGATAGGATCTCATTAAATTACTAAATTTCCCAGACTGGGCTTGAACTTGCAATCCTCCTGCCTCAGTCTTCCAGAGTACTGAGATTACATGTGCTACAACACTTGGATGAAACTAAATTGTTAAGGAGAGAGAGAGTCTACTTCTGGGGGAAACCATGGTGGAAGATTGCCCAGAATACTTACTTCATTCCTACTTACGACATACTGATGACAATCTGATTTCACCAAGAATGTCAAGGACGTTTTCAGGAAACAAAACAAGAAAAGAGTTGAGACAGAGAACAAGTGAGCCTCACTACATCACCTATAGTATCATTGGTTTGCATTACGGACTGGAGTATTAAGTTAGCTGTTTCCTTTTGGGAATATTTTAAGATTTTACTAAATGTAAAACCTGAGGATGCTGCATTCATTAAGGCTGCTTAAGCTAATTTTGCGACCTGGAATTGGAAAAGATGTCTGATTATGAATTAGAATTTGCTGCAGTGTTGTAAAAAGGGTAATGAGGTGCAGTTGGATCACTGAAATCCATTGACAGGGCTAAGTAAAAAAAGTCCGCAGAAAAATCCATGTATAGCAGGGAATTTGATGCTTTTTCCTAAACTCTTGGTGCAGCTGTGACTGAACAGTATACATTTTTCTGCTTTTGCAGTAAAAGTATATTAGTTGTTCTCAGCAGCCAATACTTACATACAATATATACTAGAGAGCAGAGGGTAGCCGTGGTGGTCCACATATACACATTGCAGTAGAGCATAGCAGAGCTACATTTGATTCATCTAAAAGCAATTTATACATATCTGTCCTCACACTGCCAGGATCCCCTCTGGCAACACAAAGGCACTAAACAAATTCCTCTCGTGGTAAGAGGTGAGGGAGCAGGGAAAGGCCCTCCTCCTCTCTTATCCTTCCCTTCAGCCAGGCATAGCTCAATAGGTTCCATCCTTAACCCCAGTACTAATTCTCTAGGTCTTTATCTGAACTACTTTTAAATTAAATTTAAGCAACTATTTGCTCTATTAATCCATGCAGCCTGTTAGCACACTGAGTGCATTTACTGTACAATATTTCAAATGAAGTAAAACTTCAAACACGTTTGATAAGTATGGGAAAAGGGGGACCTGATATAGCCAGAAGGAAGTAATAATCTCCCAAGGATTCCATCAGAAGAGCTAAACTTAGCAGCAGACTTCACTTTCCATTTAACTTTAAACATGTAGCTACTTGGAGCAGCTGGGGACACTGCCATGGGCTGCAGAGAAAGCCTTAAGAGTCAGGAGGAGAATGAATATTCCTGGTCACAATGAGTGTTTCTTATAATTTTAAATTCTCTTTCCCTGCCTAAGTTACCCAGAAAACTGAGTTATTGATGCTGCACTTGGAATTGTCTGTTCTTTACCTTGAAGCAAGGGTCCAATGGAGAAGGAGGAGTTAGGGTTGGCAGGACACTCCCAGGACTGCCTGGAAAGGAGTGAGGTCAAACTGCAAAAGTTTAGGAGTTTGTCCAGCAATAAGCTTCTGGGAGATTCTTAGGGCATTTCTGTCCTCTGACTTCTAGTCCCACTCGTGAAGTCAATGCAACTAAACTATATCTTTCAAGGCAAGCTGGAAGTAGACCAGCATGGATCAGCTTCTGCAGCCTTCCTCTGACTCCCAGTCACACACACACACACACACACACACACACACACATGCATACACACATGCATACACTTCAGCAGTATACAGCCATGTGCCACATGAAGTGTTTCTATCAGCAATGGATCCGAGGCTGTAAGATGATGAGGTGAAAATGTCCCATCTCTTAGTGACTCTGTAATGTGGAGCTAGGCACTATTACCGTGTTTGTGGTGACACTGGTGTAAACAAACTCACTGCACAACCAATTATATAAAAGTATAGTATGTACAATTATGTGTAGTATATGATGCTTGACAATAAACAACCATGTGACTGGTATACATATTCATTACCCTATACTTCCTATCATTATTTTAGAGTATACTCTTCCACTTCTAAAAGTTCAATTGGTTAATCTGATGAGTCAGAGCCAGCAGCAGCCTTGTCCTGCCTCATCAAGCTTCAGCATGGAATCTCTCAGTTGCATCATAAGGCCACATTGGGTAACTGACCTAGACCTTCTAGGTCTAGTACATTCTATGATAGTCATAGGATGACAATGGTGTAACAAAACAATATTAATTCAACAAGTACCAATCATAGCAAAGCCTCCTTAGGAAGACTTAAGGCACAGGAGAAACAACTAAACCCAAAGTCATAGAAAACAGTAATACATAATAGATAATGAAATGCTAAAAGAAATATACTCATATGCAAAACAAAATTTTGGTTCCTGGAGTATATGTGGAGAGGCTGGGATGCAAGGAAACGACTAGGATGTGACAAATGAACGTGAGCAGCAAGTGTTCAGTGTGAACTGTGAAAGGGCTGCCAGCCCTAGAGACTCACTGAGGTTCTTTCCAGGGTATTCTCATTTCCCCCTGGGCAAATCATCTGATTGTTTTTAGTTTTTAAATCTGAAAGTCATGCTTCTTGTGAGTGACAGTTGTGCCAGCAAGGAGAGGCACAATTAGAATGCTTAGGTGAAGAGCAACTTCCCGCTCTCCAGTGAGTTTGTACCAGTGTGCTGAGTAAGAAGTTGCTATTGGTTACCTGTTCACTTGACCACACTTGAGGTGTGCATGTGCATTGTGTTATAATTGCTTGTGGAAATGGCCTTTCTATTTTCAGATCTTTGTGTCGCCTTATGTTGCTGATGTTGTAATAGCAGGGTTTTTTTCATATAAAAATGACTTAGAAACAGATAAAAAGAGAAGCATTTGATTGCCCTCAATCAGGCTCTGGCTTTGGATTGTCATTAAATCAGGGACTTATTTGAAATCTGTTATTGGCAGTAACCCGTTCTTAGCCTGCTTATGCGAGTCTCAATTCTATGTGTAATTTCATGTTTTATTTGTTCTTCATGCACTGCTTCTGTGATGTGCTCATTGTTATGCACCGTTTCTAGGGAGTCTCACCTTGGAGCATACCTAGAAAGCTGGCAGAAAACAGTATTCAGTCTGTGAGTTAGCCATGTGGAAATGACAGTAGAAAAATCAAATTGAATTTAGGAGCCAAGTTCTTCATTGTTTGCTTAAGATAGTGACTACAATTTGAAATGGCATCAGTTTAACATTTTTTAGTTTCTTTACATGTGAGGTAGGTAATGCTCAGAGTCAGCTAAATCATTAAACCTTTTCCAATTTCCATCAAAATTCTCTTTGGACTAAAAATATGTGACTACCTCAGGCTGAAAGTGAACTGAAATCTACTTGTAAAACTAGAGCTTGGAGGTGTGGGTGTTCCACTTCAACAAAGTGGTTAGTGATTCTGCAAGAATATGTCTTATAACTGTTCATATTTGTGCCCATGAATGTATATGCATTTTCATATTGAATTATTCTCCATACCTAGCCTCCTGTGCCTGTTATATCTCTCTCAGGGAGTAATATTCATGTCATGCATTACTGTAAGTAAATAAATATGTATGTTAAGATCATTTCTTACCCATATGTCACCTCTAACCTTTGTGTAAAATGTCTTTTACATTAGCATAAATATTAAGAAGATGCCATTTCTGCTATATATAGGGCTGCCTTCAGCTAATCAGTTTTTCATGCATTTAAATAGGAATATTAGAATGATGGTAATTACTTTAGTTTTCCATGAATGATCCATCAAGACATTGCCTTTCACTGGATAGTACTGCTCAGGTTAAGTAGGACAGAATTCAATTGTTAGCCGCTTAAATTATCATCTGTGTTTTGTTGGTGACTTAAAAAAAAAAAACACCTCATTCTTAAGTCTATTATCTTTCCTAAGAGTAAATGCACAAGGAAGTAATCTGAAGTACATGAAGAGAAACTAAGAGAAATTGTAATTAATTATAAAATAAGACCCATTTATTAAATGGATGAGAGACAAAATGTATTTAGACAGATTATAAAAACCTCTCTTTCTCTTCTCTCTCTTTTGCATACACATCCACACATTACACTGAGTGAATGTGAGAATATTCACAGGAAGTTTGAAAGAATACTTTTTATCATAATAAGACTTTTCTTTCTTCCTTTTATTTCCTCTTTTTAAACATTTTTATTGGTATATGTTTGTGATACATTGATGCCATACGTTCATTGTGGGGAATTGGTACATATACATATCATATCTTCAGCCTTTTTATTTCTTCTTCCAAGGTCCCCTTGGTCTTACAAATTATATTCACTCATGAAGTCAAACTTTATAAGGAATTTTGAACAACTTAAACATTTGTACAATACACACATATTTTGAAGCAGCCTTTACTCTCCTAGAATTAGATGTTACTAATGAACAAATATCTTAAATGATTGCATATTAGCACTGCCTGGTGGCTGCTAGTTCTGTTTCAGCCATGTTTCCCTCTTTGTCTGCACAGCAGTGTTTGTTTGCACAAGGATATTGAAATAATTGCATGTTTTGCTTCATTGTTTTATAAAAATTAGTAGGAAATTGAAGAAAATGATTGGTTTGATACTGCAGAAAGCATAATCTTTTAAACCTCCAATCTAGATAAGGAAAGAAATCTTGACACATGCTCAAAGTTGCAAATCTTTAGTTCAACAAGATAATTGTTGGGCTTAAGAAAAATATATATTTACCAGAAAGGAAAAGAACAAAAATTGAAGCATGATATTTTCATGTTACAAAAAATCTTCTACAAAATTATGTGCTTGCACATGTTATATATACATGTACAGATATTCATGTTTATCCTTCAGAAACACAGAATGTAATATACCATACTGAGAGCAGTGGTTACCTGTAGGGATGGGAGTAAGATTTGTACAACTATACTAAGCAGAGACTTTCACTTTTTACTTTGGTATTGTGTGGAGTTTTTGTAATGTATGTTCATGTACTATTTGCATAACTTCAAAACAGCAACAAGTAAATAACTAAAAGAATGTATTAAAATCTTGAGATATATTGGCAAAGTTTTTAATCTAAAAAGTGATGTTTGAGTAAACATTTTAGAATACTTTTGCTACATCAGAAAATAAGAGCTCCTCATAATATCCATTCTTCTTGAAACATTAGTCACTTAGCATTTTCTTGGGCAAGTGTCATGCAGGAAAACACTGGAGTCCCTGTTTGTTGTGAAATTGGATCTTCCTCACACCCCATGATGTCTACAAGCATAGAATTTCTTTTGTATCGGTCAGGTGACAATACTGAGGATCAAGAAGGTTTACAAGGAATTTCCCCAAGTTCACATGGTCACCAGTGGTAAAACTGAATGTGAAGCCAGCAGGGCACCTCAGGGTCAAAGACGTTCCAGCATGCTTTGATTGCACAAAATCTTTTTCACCCTATCAAGAGTAAAATTGCATTATCTGCTTTTGTATGATGATCAGCCACCACTATTTAGTGTCTTTCCATAAAATTGTCTGAGATATGTTAATGTAGCAAAGAATATAACACAAGGGTGAGAAGGCAAAAATAGCCCAGACCTGTTAGTCAGCCTCAGCAAAATGCTTTGTCAAGCCACTAACAAAGCACAAATGGCTTTGTGAAGGCAACTTTTGAATGTTTTATCTATAGTAGCGTAAAAACAGCATGATGTTTGCAATCAGACGGGCCTGGGTTCAACTTTCAGCTCTGCCACTTAGAACTATGGAACTAGTTCTTTAGCCTGAACCTAAACTCAATTCAAGTTGGAATTATAGCTTCTGTTCTGGTTGTACTTAAAAGAATCACTGGGAAAATTAAAGTAGCAAGACACATGAAATGAGTCCCTTGGCTCCTGGTACAAGCTAAGTACCCACTAAAATGCTGTCACTATCCTTTCCCTTTTCTCTTGTTTCATAAATATTTACCTCTTCTTTTATCTTGCTTCTTTGCCTTCCTGCTCATTTTACAAGAAGTTGTTAATACTTTGCAAGTATGTTCTGCATAACTTGAATCTATAGACAAACTGGTATACTTTACATTTCTATAATGGTTAGATTTTAACAAGATGCTTCCACATGCATTCTTCTTATTTACTCTTCTAAATATGTGTTGTTAAATATCAAATGTGGTATTATATTTGATCATTGTATTATTATAATAAAAATATTGTTATTAACTTTCCCCTTGAGCCAGTTGCTCTGATGTCATGGGAATCTAGAATATTACCTCTTGGAGATACAAATTTAGTGTCAACATAAAGCTCAGGAGACTGTGTTTTGTATGCTCCCATGTTTCACACCATCAGCATATTATAAGAATACTTGGAAAAAAGTTTAAGTAGATATTGGCTTTTGTTGCCAATACTAAGATTTATTGGCTCAAGAGTTATTGATCAGGAGCAAATCTTGGCCATTATTATGGCTTCGGGACAAATAAATCTTTATCAGCTGAACATGAATCAATATAATTATGCTTCACTTATGCACATCTGTTTCCTAACCATATTGGGTTTTCAACCAAATCATGAAACATGAGGGAACTACTTAGAGAGGCAGTGGTGAGGAATGATGCCAAGAATATTCTTGTGCTTTGCAGCAGCACCTGTACTAGGTAAAGGCTGGCATTTCCAGTTCTTGAAAAATGTAGAAGTTGGTTTTTGAAGATACTTTCTCAGATCCACAAAAAAAGCCATAGGATAAAAGATTTATAGTCACATCATATGTTAGAACAGGCAACAGAGAATTCTAAAAGAGGAAGTTTTAAAAAGCTGCATAAAGCTCAGAAAATGTAAATTTATTTTCATTTTTCTAGAGTGATTCTAATGTGCAGCTTTTGGGAAATGACTTGCCCCTTTATTAGATGCAAAAATTCTTGCTTAAAAATTCCTCCTCTTAGCACAGACTGATCTTATGTGTTAGTTAAAGTGACCACCTCACCTTTCATCAAATGAAAACATTCAGCTCTTTATCTTTGGCCAAGGCAGTAGCAGATCTTTGTTTATGCCCACTCTACATTTACCCTCAATGCCAGACTCTTTTCCTGTGAGGTTTTAGCTTGACTTTGGTCTGTTGTTTAAGCTGCCAAATCTGTTTATGTTTGGATGGCTATGCAAGTTCATTATCCTGACCAATTTTGTTTCATTTGCACATTTGATCAACTTCCTTCCCTCTCAATCGGGTACTGACTGAAGCTGAAAAGGATGGACCAGAGACAAAGACTTAGGGGCCCCCAAGACTGTACTTTTCACTCTGTGTAACACTTGATCGGGACTCCCTCTGGCCTGCTGCAAACTTCATACTCACACTTTTATATTAAGCTTTACAAAATATATTGCTGAAACTTTAAAAAATAATAGGACTAGTGATTTCTAGTTGGCACCAAGCTGCTTGCCAAAACACAGTGCAACATTAATTGTGTTAGAATGTGATTAATATTAGACCCACAACTCTGAACTCATAGATACAATGAATCTCTCTTTTATTTTCTTTCCTATTGACCCCACTGTCAAGTTCAAACTGGCTTTGTTTCTAGTGCATTTTTATCTCTGGTTGACCCCACAGATAACTGTAAAACTATAGCTTACTGGGCCAGTATTACAAATGGAGACCGGAAGAGCTGCAGTTTGGAAAATCTATTCATTGTCATTGTTTTGTCCATGATCCAGGCAGATGAATCAAAACACACTGAAGCCAGTCATGGAGAGAGCATAGTAATCTCATGGAAAGTAATGTCCAGTTCCAATAATTTAGTAAAGAAAAGAAAGAATCAAGGGGGGAAAAGAAATAATTATATACTTCCTTAAAACTTTTTAGTGCAAGCATTCTTTCTGTGCTATTTAAAAATCAAAGCATAACACCTCCAGAGCTATGAACACAGCCTTTCACTACAGGTTCATGTATATTATTCAAAGCGTACAAGATTCTCAGTAATGCTATAGAGTGCGTCACCTGGCATTGGTCACATGGCTTCACAAACCGCTGCATCAAGTCCAAGAGCAGCCATGAAGAGTTCTGGAGAGTCCGAGGCATTTTTGATTGAGCACTTCACTACCAAAGTGGTCAGTACCTTCAGAGTTACAGTCAAGTTTTACAGATGTATACATTCAATCTGCCCTTCCCTCTTTTATCTGGTGCCTTGCTTTACCACATGCAAAATTGCACTCAACTTCCTCTTTTAAACAGGTTTGGGTCATAAGCCCCATTTTCACACAGGGTATGGATGCTCCTGAGCTCTGGCAAATGTCTGCAGAACTCCCTGATTCTCAGTGGAAGATGGGGTCTGACCCTGTGCTATTGATTGATGTTTCTAGATCTTTCATCCCTAAAATGCAGATCCCTATTTCTTTGTGTGATATTTCCCTCTTTTCATTCTCCAAATATCTCTGCATACCTCCAAAGCATTAGGACATTCTGCACCCCTCTGTCTACTTTTAGGATGATGAGGACTTAGAATATGATTTTCTCTGACACACACCCTATCTTCTCACCTAATTCAGAAAAAAAAAAAAACTTTTATCACAAGCATATAACATACAATAGACAATATTTGTTTGTGATGGTACTATGAAGTCCTTTCAGGAATTACTA
>NW_004624785.1:10038488-10050545 GCF_000247695.1 Heterocephalus glaber | reverse complement strand
ATATATATAGTTTTCCAAACTTTCTCTTAGTCATTTAGTGCTGTGTTTATCTGTCAACTTAAATCAACTCATATTAGGACATCAGTATACTAAGTATCCCTGGAATGACTGTTTAGTAGTGTGAGAAGAATTCTCAACCGAGAGATTAGATATGTGGTATAAACCTATATCTACTGTCGATTTATGTGAAATTTTATGTGCCTTTCCAGGAGAGAGGGAATGAGAGAAACAGAGACAGAGAGAGACAAAGAGAGAGCAGAAGGACATACAAGAACGGAACTCCTCGGAGTCCTGGTTGCCATGGAAAAACCACTGGCTTAAAGTCAAAAGAGATTCTGGATGTAGCTGTGCAAAGCCTATACGATGGGACTTGAACTCTAAAATAGTTTGTGAAGTGCTGTAGAAATTTAATATGAAAATTGCCATAGCATAAAACCATTCTGGAAACCATAATAATATTTCCTTTGCAAATGCTGAATCCAGCTCTTAAAATATGTCCTGTGAAAGGGGACTCGCATCATCCCTCTGCTGATATCATTCTCCAATAGGAAAAACATGAGAATGTGTACATAACCCTCACAGATCTTAGGCAGACATATCTAAAGGGGTTTTTTTGTCAGCTCCACCTGATTGCTTTTCTAACTTGATTACAAGCCTGTGTTTCATAAGGAAGTACAGCTCATGCAGGGACGAAGGTTCAGCATAAAACCATCAAGTGTCCACTTTGTAGCCTTCTGAAATTAGTTCAAGGGTCAAGAGCTTCCTTCCCTTTTACTCATGTTCAAGCAGTTGAATTCATATTTCCTAGCAAAATTCAGATATGGTTAAATAAAGGGCCTTACTTAAAGAGATTTTTGAAGCAGAAAGTTGAAATCTGCCTCTGTTTTAAAAGCAAGAGTTACCAGACCACTTTAGCAGAAGACAGGCGTCATCTCTCTGAAAAGACATCACAGGCAAACATTACTTAGACGGGAGACAGGGCACACCAGTGATGATGGACCATGATAAGATTATGTCGCCACTGCTTTATAAACAAAAGCTCTTCCGCAAAAACCAATGTCAGCAAAAGCTTCACTTATTCTTGCTTTGCTGAGCGTGAAATAGGATTGAAAGATGGTATTAAATGGATTATTAAACTGAAGAAATGACGTCTTGTGATCTTTCACACCAAAAGCCGACACGTGAGACATGCATGGTCTCAGTGAAAACTCTGCAAAGACTCAGATCGCTTATATGGAACCTGAGCCTCTTCATTGTTAAACTGAAAGTTTTACTTCTCATTTCCATGCTGGAACTGTGACCCCCTTGGGGGAGATTATTGTTGCACCTCAGTTATTTTATTCACAAGTTAAAATATAGAAAAAGAATGTTCCTGAGAATATGTAAATTTCAAACACAGAAAACTCTTGATTTCTTCCTGCACCAAAAAAAGAAAAAAGGGTTTATTTTAAAATATGTAAACCACTTTTTATTTTCTTTAGATATTGTTAAAAAATATTTTCTCTAGGTTCCTGGTTAAAACATTAGCAATGTGCTTAAAACTTGGTTAGCTTAGGCTTACTCTCACTTATTAATCCAAAGAAATGAAAGGATCAAATAATTATTATTTCCCATTATTATACAGAACTGCCATTCTATATGCAGTTCTATATGTCTGAGATCTAAACCACACAATGAGGTTAGCAGCATATATAAACTGTGCTTGACTATTTCTGAAAGTTGTCATTATTTTAATGTGGTGACTCCACTAAACACATAACATCAACCCCCAAAATGGTTTTGCATTTAGAAGAACTTTAGAAGGATTTCTGTTTTAGTTTGTTTTTTGTGTCTACCTGAAAACTAGAAAGACAAGATTAATTAGTCCTGAATTTATATAACCTATCTCATACCCCTTTTCAGACTGAGAATCTCAAGGTAAGAGATTTACTAGGACATTCAACTAGACCAGTGGTGGCAAACCTATGGTACATGTGCTGCAGCAGACATGCAGAGCCCTCTCTGTCAGCACATGAGCCAAGTCACCCCAGCCAACGTTTGACAAATTATCAATATGTACAACAGCGAAGATCACACTAATTGTGCAAAGGCACACCAAATGCAAAAGTTTACCTTTCAAAAAGCTGTTTGTATCATTGAAAGCTCTGTTACTATGTTTTTCTTTTAAGACAAAAGATGTTAATGTATTTTTTAATCAAAACCTCAGTATTCAGGTTTAATTACAGTGTTGGCACTTTGCAATAAATAAGCAGGTTTGGGGTTGTAGTTTGCACACTCATCTCTAAAAGGTTTGCCATCACTGAACTAGACCATGGACCATCTCAGCTAATCCATAAAGGCTGGTCTCATTATTTTGTTCAGACCTGTGTGATCCTCTTCAGCAGAGTTGTGTTCCTTTAAACTCCTGAAGTTCAAGTTCCTTTCCTATTTTCTCTTACTTTTTTCTGCCTAGTCAATCTGCCTATGCCTCTGAAATAAATAAATAAATAAATAAATAAATAAATAAATAAAACAATAGTTATAATCTTCTATATGTTAAAGAGAGTCTAAAAATACAAGTCTAAAGTAGTGAAATCAGAGAAAGTGGAAGGTCCTTGTATTAAGTGATTTGTAGAAAATATCTAATATTTTTAACATTAATCAATTAAGTGTGCTTGTAAAAGATGCCTATGATAATCATTGAAACAATACACAGAGTCAAAGAAAATAGATGAAGTTTGTTCAGCTGCCAAACTAATTTGAGTTTTTTAAAAATGAGAAAAACACTTCAGTTTTTAAAAAGAAGGTAATGAGAATAATAAATTAAGAATGAGAGAAAAATAATATAATAGGAAAAAATCCAAATACTTTAGGTAGGCCCTCTCCCTTATCTGTGGGTTCTACATCCAAGGACTCAATCAGCCACAGATTGAAAACTATTTAGAGAAAAGATTGTGTCTTACTAGACATGTACAGATTTTTTCTCTTTATTATTCCCTAAACAATATAGCGTAACAACTGCTTTCATAAAATTTACATTGTATTACATACTATACATAATCTAGAGGTGACTTAAAGTACATGGGAGGATGTAGATAGATTACATGTAAACACTGCCCTATTGGTATTAAGGGATTTGAGCATGCACTGATTTGGTTATCCACAAGGAGTACCATGGCATGATTGTTTATCAGTATAAAAAACTGTGAATGGATTAAATTCCCAGCTATAAGACAAAGATTGTCAGACTGTATATCTATACTATTTAGAAGACCAATTAATGCATAAGCAGAACAATTACAAGTCAATGGGTGAAAAAAATGAAGTAGGATGATACTAAACAGTCTGTGTAGCTATATTATTATGAAATTAATGCAGTTAGAAAAAAATTCTAGAGATTAAAAATGTTCATTACAGAATAGTAAAAGATATATCATAAAGCTATTATAACCTTCTTAACAAAATCTTGATAAGGATGATTGTGAGAAGGGATAAGAGACTAATCTCTCTCATGCATATAGATGCAAAAATTTTACACAAAATGGTAATATCTTAATACAGCAGTGCATAAGAGATAATATTGCATGAAAGAATATTCATCCTAGATAAATAACACTGATTTAACATTATAACTTCCATTTCTATATGAATGCTTTTTTAAAATTATATCATCAGTTTCCAAAGAAGTGGAAATGTCATATATACATACTTTTTAAAATATTTTTTAAATTTTTATTAGTACATGTTTGCAATTCATGCAGTTGACAATCATCTTTCTTTCAGTGAAGGTGTTCAACCCTTTTATCAAAGATAATGTAGCTGAGCGTGCTTGGAGTTGTTTCTGCATCTTCTGTTCTGTTCCATTGACTCTTGGGTCTGCTTTTTGCCGGTATCATCCTGTTTTTTATCACAGTAGCTTTATAGTATAACTTCCAATTAGGGATTGTGATGCCCTCTGCCTTGTCCTTGTTGCCCTGAATCACTTTTTCTATTCTAAGTCTTGTCTGGTTCTGTATAAATTTTAGGAATTTTACTTTTCTCTAGATCTGTAAAGTATGATGTTGGTAGTTTGATCGGTACTATATTGAATCTGTATAACAATTTGAGGAGTATCACCATTTTGACAATATTGGTTCTGCCTATACAGGAATAGGGTATATCTTTCCATTTTCTGATGTCCTCTTCAATTTCCTTCTTCAGAATACTGTAGTTTTCTTTGTAGAGGTCTCTCACTTCCTTGGTTAAGTTAATTCCTAGATATTTCATTTTCCTTGAAGCTACTGTGAATGATATTTTTTTCATAATTTCCCTCTCATCCTCTTCATTGTTAGTGTACACAAATAGTAATGATTTTTTGTGTGTTCATCTTGTATCCTGGTACTTTGCTGAAGTTGGTTATTAATTCTAAGAGTTTTTTGATGGAGTTCTTTGGGTCTTCTACGTAGAGTATCTTATCATGTGCAAATAATAATTTGAGTTCTTTCTTTCCTATATGTGTCCCTTTTATTTCTTTCTCTTGCCTAATTGCTTTGGGTAATATTTCAAGTACTATGTTGAATAGAAGAGATAATAGACATGTTTGTCTTGTTCCTGACTTTAGGGGGAAAGCTTAGTTTTTCCCCATTTAGTATGATGTTAGCTATTGGTTTGTCATAAATAGCCTTGATCATATTCAGATATGGTCCTTCTGTACCTATTTGCTTCAGAGCTTTTACCATGAAGGCATGTTGGATTTTGTTGAAAGCCTTTTCTGTGTCTATTATATGATCATGTAGTTTTTTTACTTTGCTCCTGTTTAAGTGATGTATTACATTTATTGGCTCCCATATGTTGAATCATCCTTGCATCTCTGGGATGAAATCTACATGATTATGATGTACAATCTTTTTGATAACATGATGCATTATATTTGCTAATATCTTGTTCAGGATTTTTGCATCTATGTTCATTAAAGAGATTGCCCTGTAGTTCTCTGTATTAGTTGGATCTTTATCACAGTTTGGGGGTTACTGGCTTCTATAAATGAATTTGGAAGCTCTCCATCTCTCGCAATTTCTTTGAAGAGGTTATGGATTTTTGATGATATAACATCTTTAAAGGTTTTGCAGAATTCAGCAGTGAATTCTTCGGGTCTTGGGCTTTTTTTTTCCAGTTGGTAGAGTCTTATTACTGAGTCAATATCATTGCTTGTTATTGGGTTATTAAGCATATTTATATCTTCTTGGGTTTGTTTTGGTAGTTTGTATATGTCTAGAAATCTGTCCATTTCTTCAAAAATTTCTAATTTGTTTCAATATAATTTTTGAAGTAGTTACTATCTTCTGGATTTCTACAGTATCTGTTATGATTCACCTTTTTCATTTCTAATTACATTGATGTTAGTTTTTTCTCTCTTTCTCTTGGTTAGTCTGGCTAAAGACTTATATATTTTATTTATTCTTTTGAAGAGCCAGGTGTTTGATTCACTGATTTTTTAAACGTTTTTTTGGTCCCAATTTTATTGATTTCCATTCTCATCTTAATAATTTCCCTCCATAATTGTGGTTTGGGGATGGTTTGTTGTTATTTCTCAAGTATTTTAAGATTTCTCATAAGATTATTCACTTGGGCTTACTCTGTTTTCCTAATGTGAGCATTTACTGTGATAAATTTTCCCCTTAGGACTGCTTTCATAGTGTCCTAAAGGTTTCATTGGCTTGTGCAATCATTGTCACTAACTTCCAGAAATTTTTAATTTCTTCTTTGATTTCTTCTATGACTCATTGATTGTTTAGGAACATGTTATTAATTTTCCAGTAGCTTTTGTCTTTTCTGAAATTTCTCTGTCATTGATTTCTCTTTTCATTGCACAGTGGTCTGGTAGTATGCAAGGGGTGATTTCCATTCTTAATTACTTCCATTCTTATTTACTTAAGCAGGCTTTGTGGACTAGCATGTGATTTATTTTGGAAAAAGTACCATGTGTACAAATGTATACTCCATTGTAGTAGGGTGGAATACTCTGTATATATCCATTAAGTCTATATGGATAACTATATTAAGTCTATAAGGTGTGGTTCAGCTCTGAAATTTCTTTATTGTTTTTTTGTTTGTCTGTTTACTTGATCTGTCTCTTTGTGAAAGTGGGGTGTTAAAATTCCCTACTATGATTGTGTTAATGTTTATTTGGTCTTTTAATTTCAGCAGTTTTTGTTTTGTGAAGATAGGTGCTCCAGTATTCCATGCAGCTATGTTTATCAATGTTATCACTTCTTGTTGCATTGTTCCTTTAACTAGCATATAGTGACCTTCTTTGTCTCTTCTAATCAGTTTTCACTTGAAGTTTACCATCCCTGATCTTAGAATTGTTACCCCCTGCTTGTTTGGGGGGTCCTGATGCATGAAATGCTGTTTTCTGTTCTTTAATTTTTAGCCTATGATTATTTTTCTGGATTAGTTGAGTTTCTCAAATGCAACAGATAGTTGATTCTGGTTTGTTTGTTTTTTTATTCAGTCTGCCAGTCTGTGTCTTTTGATTGCAGAACTGAGAACATTAACATTGAGAGATGCTACTGAGATGTGTTGGTTATTTATTATCGTTGCCTTCTTCACCTGTTGTATATCGTTTGTCTTTCTTTTCCTGGTGTTTTTTGTTGCTGTTTGTCCATTGATTTCACCAGTTTCCTCTGCATTTTTAGCTGTGTCAATTCATTGTTTCTATGAAGAATATTCTTGAGTATTTTCTCTAGAGCTAGTTCAGCACTCATATATCTTCTAGCTGATCTTTTTCATGGAAATACCTTATTTCTCATCTATTTTGAAGGAAACCTTTGCTGGGTAAATTAATTTGTGTTGGAAGCTATTTGCTCTTAGAGTTTGAAATACTTAACTCCAGGCTCTTCTGGCCTTCAGGGTTTAGGCTGAAAAGTCTGCTGTGATTCTAATTGCTTTACCTTTATATGTGATTTTTTTGTTTTGTTTTTCTCTGGCTGCCTTTAAAATTCTGGGTTTTTACTGGATATCTGTAAATTTAATGAGGATATGCCTTGGTGAGCTTCTCCTTTTATGTTCCATAGAGTCACTTACTTGTACTCTTTCCTTATATCTAGGAAATTTTCTTCCATAATTTTTGCAAGCATATTAGTGAATCCATCTGTGCTATCTTCTAGTTTTTCTCTAACTCTAATTAGCATTAGTTTGGCCTTCTTGTTGTCATCTAGTAGCTGCTGGATAGTCTTCTCTTGTTCTCTTATTTTTCTGTTTTCTTTGAGCTCTTTATAGTAATTTACCATTTTGTCCTCAAAATCAGGCATTCTGTCTTCACATTGATCATTTCTGTGGTGTATGATCTCTATACTGTTTTTTATTTCAGGTATTTCTATCTGACTTCTTTTTGAGGATGCTAGATCCCTATTGAATCTGTCATTCAAATTTTGAACTGTTTTGGTTAGCTCATCCAGTTTTTCACCTACTTCACCAAAATCCACCATGGGCATATTGAATGTAATTGCTATAAATTTTTGGTTCATTTCCTCTGAACTCATCTATTTTCTTCATCCTTTCTAAGAACTTTTCATACATTTTTTGTTACCTGGTATTTGTTTTCTTCTCCCTTTGTGACCCTTTGGTTTGCCTAGAAGAGTTGGGGACGGGGAGGGGGTAGATCTATTTTCTCCTTTCTCCATTCGCCTACTTGTATCTATATTTTTTTAATATGTGGCTCCCTTCTTTCTTCTCTTCCATTTTTTGAGAGGGTTTTGCAGGTTGGGTACTGGAGAAGTGAGGAGAGCTTGTGGCTTATATGGAGATTTTTAGTAGGATCTTGGCTCGCCATGAATAATTTTCAGCTTTGTATGTCTAGTGCTAGTATTTACTCCTTCTGTTAATTACTTTAAGTGATTGTTTTGCCAAAAGAAGTGCTTCTGGTTATAACAGCATCCACAAATTCAATCTTATAACACTTTCATATGATAGTCCTTGCAGTTACTCTTCCCTCTCTTTGTTATGCACACTGTGACAGTTTATTATTTGTGGTTGCTGTGTAGTGAGGTAAGGTGCATAGAATGGGGAAGGAGTGTTTGGATGAGTAGTGTTAGGCACTAAGGGGAGTTTTGAAAGGGAGACTAGTGGTAGATGAGAAGAAAAGATTGATGTGGGATCTGATTTTATTGGAGTGCTTTTAGTTGAGGGTTTAGTACTGAGAGTTTTCAGAAGTTATTTTGTGAGGGCAAGGGTAAGATATGGAAGAAAGGGGTTCATTTCATCACTGAGAAAATCTATGTGGTTATCAGAACTTGCTTGTAGGGAGGACAATAAGATAAATAAGATGGAAGAGCCAAAGGCTTAGAATAGGAAGGATCAAGGAATTACAGTAGTGAAGATAAGAGCAACTGTGATGGAGCTAAGTATGGTGAATTTTAAAACTTGGGAGGAGGAGTTTATATGCTTGGAAAAAGAAGAAAGAAATATGCTAATAGTATTGTCTCAGTGTTTTGAGGTGAAGAAACTAAATAAAAACCTGAGACGAGAGAGAGAGTACCTAGACACCTACTAAATCAAAGCCAGTGAAAGAACAAATATACAAGAGTAACAACCTAATAAACACATGAAACCATAAAAGAACATAACATAACCCCACATTACTAAATAACTCAAGAAACTTACAAAAACTTAAACCAATAAGATGCCTGATGGGAACACAGATTAGCTATTCCAGTGAGACATTGCTCATGTGATTCCCAAATAGCTTCTTTGCCAGACAATCTGCACCCCAATAACTCCTCTGATCCCTCCGCTGCGATACTGAAATTCACTCAGACTCAGGACTTTTTTCTGCCAGGTTGCAGGCATTCTTCCAGAGTTGATCCAGTCTGAGTTCTTGCACTAGGAACTCTTGCTGTCCCTCTCCTGGGTGCAATGGCGGATCCATCAGAGAAGTTCACTGGCACTTAATTGTCCACTGAGTTGGGACTATTCCTATACAATCAATTCATACAGCAGAAACAGGTTAATCGATTACAGTGGTATCTATCAGGGCTAGTTGAGAAATAATGGAAGACCCTGTTTGGGGTCTCCCTTTAGCAGTGGGAACACAGTGCTGATATGAGCTTCCTGTAATGTTTAACTCAGGCTGAACCTAGCATCTGACTGCAGGACAGTTTGTGATCACCACTCCTTGCCTTTGAGTGGAACTCACTCCACTGCTCTCTAACTACCAGCAGTCTTCCCTGACTGTCCTTCCCTCATCCACTTTGGGAACTTGGCACTGTGAAGCAGCCAAGGGCCTGTTCTGGGCCCTTGGTTCAAACACCCACCCAGTCTTTCCCTACAATGGCATCAATGCCAGCTCCTGCTCCACATGACTGTATCCTCTAGTGCTTATACTGTAGTCACTCACCAACTATTGACTCTGGAGAAACACTGAGGAAGCAGTGTCTCAGTTCTTCCTGCTATCTCCAAATGCATAAGATTCTCCTGGTCCTGATGCAGCTCTCTATGAGCAGAGAATTGTCAGTTTCACTTTGCCTCTCACCTGGCAGCCAGCCAGGCCCTGAAATTTTGGTGGCACTGCAATTTCTCCTCTGTGAATCACTTAATCCTATTTTCTTCTCCTCTGTCACTTCCCTCCTGGTTCCTGTGTACCTGCCTCTCACTCTGGTTCCTCTTCAAGCTATTGTTTTCCAGACTCTAGATACTTTGTCCTGGAGAATCTGAGCTGCTGGCCCTCACTGCTCATTTTGTCCTCTTCCTCATATATACTTTTTAAGAATCTTAGTAAAACATGAATTTTTCTTTAAGATGGAAAGAGTAGCCAAGATAAAAATAGTAAATCTCAAATTTATCCAAGTACAGCCTGTCTACTTAACATTTTATATTTTCTCACGTGTAAGAAAGAGATTTAAGCATTTTAGAAGAAAAACTGTGGAGCCATTAAGATTAAGATTATGATAACAGGCCCTCCATATTCTACATACTCCATGTTCATCCAAATATAGGTAACTTTAGTGACAACTGGGAATCATACATTTTCCTTTCTGTGCAAAAGGGAATCGGTAATTTAAGGAAATTGAAATATTCACCTCTACTGGTAAAAATGTCATCTTTTACTCTCTAGTTAGTTTAAGAATAAATAAAGTTTTATTCACAAGTCAACTACTTCAAAGCCAACACGTTGGTCAAAATGTGGTTTTTTTAACTCTTATTTTCAAAACTAAATTCCAGAAAACCATATATCTCATCAGCAATTTTTTCCAGAATAAGTGCAATTAAGGAAAATATTTGATTTAAATAAACAATATCCTACACAGGAAAAGCCATAGAAATAAAAAACAATAGGAAGAAAAGAAGCCTATGAATAGACAATTCATTGTTTAAAGATTAGGAAAGATGCTAAGACTTTAGTTCAGTGTTTTTTGTTTGTTTGAAGTGAGTTTAGAACAAGACCAGGAACGTTTTAAATTTCCAAAAAGAAAGTAAGTTGTGCAAGTCAAACAAAACCAGAAATGACTGTCTCAAAAAGAAAAAGAAGAAAAATGTGTATGACTTTTTCCTTTTTCTCACATCTAAAATTCACATGCAATGCTTGAGCAGAGAAAAAAGAACACTAAGTGGAAGGCATTATCATCATTTCAGTTTGAATTTGTACATTTTGAGCAATGATGACCCAGAAAGTCTAAAGCAGAATAGCAGTTTACTGAGAGAAGACCAAGGATGGAAGTGGCAACATCTCCTTTGAAAGGGAAATTAATGAACCACTTTGATTGAAAAATTCATTTTTTTCTTTAATCATGAACAATCCTGTCCTGCATGTCCAGTTAGACTATTAAATATAGGATCCTTCAGATTCATCAACTGGAATGAAATTTGCCTAAATTTTGGTTTTCTGAATTTCAGTGAACTATTTCACAAAGCAAAATAGCAGATGTAATAAATAAAAGATTTCTTAAGAGCCAGGCATGGTGGCAGGCTCCTATAATCTCAATGTTCTGGGAGAATGAGGCAGGTGGATTACAAGTTCAAGGCCAGGCTGGGCAATTTAGTGACTTGGTGAGACCCTGTCTTAAAATTTTAAAAAATGAATGAATAAATAAATAAATAAATAGAGCTGAGGAGGTAGCTCAGTGCAAAGGTCCTGGGTTCTATCAACAGGACCGAAGGGGAAAAAAGACTTGTTAGGGACAATTATTCTTAAAGGACAAATTACTTTTCCCCTTTAACTTTTACCATTCACGTGTAAGATGACTTTTCTTATTGGAAAAATGAATTATATACCATGACACTTATGTTCCTAAAAATATTGCCCTGTGAAGCTGAGGGAAGTCCCCAGAGCATTGGATGGGAGTGTATTAAGAAGTTAATGGACATGGATTTTTACTGAGCCCAATATACACAGGCTCTGTTGTCTCCATCTGCACACAGGTGAGGAATACATGAAGAGATGAATCTGAAAGAACTCCAGTTTTGTCCCACTGGTAAATCAAAATGAGCGAGGACAAGGACATTAAAAATTCATGAAAGGGGTTTATTCTAATGATTGACCAGGACATTTCAGCTCAATAGAGGAGGAAATGAGGACGTGGGGACAAATGAGGGCATGAAGAAAGGAGAAAGGAGACTGAAAAGGGAAGGATGATGAATTGTAGGAGCTGATAAGGCTAAAGGATTGGAATCGGAATCATAGGGAGATGAACAAGATATATGAAGTAGTGATAATGGATAATAGGAGAAAAGATTATGTGGAGGTTATTGGTAATGATAAAGTGTAGGTATGATGACCATGGGAATGAGTGGCTGAGGGTACGTGGAAGATGGGAATAAGCTGATAGAGATTTAAACCATGAAGTCCAAAGAGATTTATATTTTCAAGGGAGAAAGGAGAAAGAATAATCCAGAAGGAGCAATAGTAGGCCAGAAAGACTAGTACCTTATCTCTGGGTCCAATGAAAAGAAGATATAGAGGGAAAATGGTTACCATGTGGGAGGTCATCAAAAGAAAGTTGTCTTACTCAAAGGTCTACTATCTCGAATCTATAAAGAACTTAAAAAGATCAGACCTCCCAAATTTAAAGACCCAATCCAAAAATGGGCATCTGAAATGAA
>NW_004624785.1:10005786-10034147 GCF_000247695.1 Heterocephalus glaber | reverse complement strand
TATGTATCTAGGAATCTGTCCATTTCTTCTGATTTCCACCTTATTGGAGTAGAGGTTCTCCAAGTACATATTGAAGATCCTCTGGATTTCTGCTGGGTCTGTTGTAATTTCATTCTTTTCCTTCCTAATTGCTAGGATTTGGGCCTTTTCTTTCCTTTTGTTGATAAGGTTGGCTAAGAATTTCTCAACTTTGTTTATTCTTTCGAAGAGCCAACTCTTGGCCTTATTGATTTTTTTGTATTGTTCTCTTAGTCTCCATTGCATTGATTTCTGCCCTGATCTTTATAATTTCCTCCCTTGTATGAGCTTTGGGTTTTTCCTGCTCTTTTTTTTCTAGGAGCTTGAGGTTCAGCATCAGGTTGCGTAATTGAGCTCACTCTGTTTTCCTAATATGAGTATTCACTGCTATGAACTTCCCTTGTAAGACTGCTTTCACTGTGTCCCATAGATTCTGATATGTTGTATTGGCATTGTCATTTAATTGAAGGCACTGTCTGATTTCTTCTTTAATTTCTTCTGTGATCCATTGGTTATTCAGAAGTGTGTTGTTCAATTTTCATGTGTTTATGAAATTCTTGTGGTTTCTTTTGCTGTTGATCTCCAATTTCATCGTGTTATGGTCTGATTGTATACAGGGGATAACTGCAGTTCCTTTGCACTTACTTAAACATATTCTATGAGCGAGTATGTGGTTTATTTTGCAGTGATTGTTACATTTTAATTGTAGAGAAATTAGAAAAACAGCGGTATTATCTGAGAAGTTAGTTTGCAGTGTTAGATGATCCTGGGAATCTAGAAAATTCTTTCCGAGAGTCAGATTATTGCTGTGCTTTATGCAGTTTAAAACTTTCACCTGGCACTATGGGTGTCTGACTATGGGTGACTATAGGTAACTGACTTCAACTTTATACCAACAACCACACGTCCCTATGTCTCTTCTCCTTGTTCTACTGCTTAGGTGACTGAGCCCAACTTATACCACTACAGGTCTTACCTCTGGATCTGTTTGCACTGAACCTATATATGACTTCACCTATGTCTTTATGCCAAGTAAGTTGAAGGCATTATTTAAAATTTGTTTCTATGCAAAAGGGGAGAGCTGGGTCAAGTATACCTTTGATATATTACTAATTACATTTTGGTAATTTATTGAAAGGAAGGAGAATAATTTGGGGAGCTTTGGCAAGTACATGAATAGAATTGATGGTAGGGGAAAACTTTATTATAAATAGGCTTGAAAGTAGAATATATTTGAATCAGATTAAAGATATTTATCAGCAGTGAGGCTGAGTTCACAGAGTGATTTGCTTGGCTACTCAGCTACTGAATATGATGAGATCCCTCTAACTCAACTTCCAGGGCTGCTCTCAAAATTCATAGTTTAAATGCCCACAAGCAGTAAGATTGTCCTTAAAAACCAACTTCAGCAAAAAAACAAGAAACAAGAATGTCAGCAGAAATGCAAAATTCTAAATTAAGTTTGAGAAATTATTATGCAGGATTTTAAACTGTCAGATGTATATTTTCTGATATTCTGTTTTCCCTCCCTGTCTCTCTGACTCTCTGTCTCTCTCTCTCTCTGTCTGTGTCTCTGACTCTCTCTCTCTCTCTCCCTCCTTCCATCCCTCTATACAAAATCATGCCTCCATACCCGAGGGCTCCACACCTATCAAGTCAACTAACCAGAGATCAAAAACAATTTTTAAAATAAATGTTGTTGCTGACATGTACTAGGTAATTAGACCTATGATTGAATCTGTACTTAATTTGTACAAACATTTTTTTCTTAATACAACATGACAACTATTTACAAAGTTTACAATGCATTACATATAATAAGTTATCTAGAGATGATTTAGAGAATACAGGATGATTGTGCATAAGTTATATGCAAATACTGTGCCATTTGGAATTTTATTGTTTTCTTTTTTTGAGACAGGATCTCACTATGTGGTTCTGGCTGGCCTTGAACTCACTATGTTGCCCAGGCTGGCCTCAAACTCATAGCGATCTTCCTGCCTCAGCCTCCCAAGTGCTGGGATTACAGACATGCACCACCATGCCCAGCGATGCTGTTTTTAAATAGTGGGCTTAAGTATCCACAGACTTTAGTATCATCCAGGGGTCCTGGAATCCTCTCCCTCAGATACCAAGAGAAGACTATGTATATACACACATATCAAACTTTTGTTGGGAAGAAACATAAAGACCTTAGAAACTTTTTAAAGGTTTTCTACATTGCTGGCCTCTTCTCATATATAATATGTGTATATTACATATAACAAAACCACAAGTGATGTCAAAGCACTAAACGTGAACACATTGCAGAGTATGAAGGAACTAGGCATTCCAGTTCTCTATTGCTGCATAACAAACTGTTGCAAACTAAGTGGCTAAAAACAATATTACCTCTTACAGTTCTGGGGTTGACTAGGTTCAGCTTAGTGGTTCTCACTTGCCATCCACCATGCATTTGCAGTCAGAAGGTGGCTAGGTCTAGAGTCACTTCAAAGGATTTTTCATTTAAATGTCTGCAATTAACATGGGCCATGTCAGGATCCAGGCTTGGGCTTAGCAAAACACCTATGGGTGGTCTTTGCTTTCTCATAGCATAGCATGTAGGTGCTGAGAGCAATAATCCCAAGTGAAAAGCTTGATGCTCTGTCTTTCTATATGACCTTGTATGTCATTTCCTCTACAGTCACACGCCTGGCCAAATGCAGAGGAAATACACCACATTATAAGAAAGGAACATGTGATAGAGAGAGGATCTTGATGTGGTCATCTTGAAAGATATGAGCTGCCAAAAGAATTCATGTACTTCTCATATGCAAAA
This sequence comes from Heterocephalus glaber, assembly GCF_000247695.1. Next base: position 10,031,311 of record NW_004624785.1, on the reverse strand, counting down.
CTACTCAATCTTTCCCTTCAAGAACCTGACTCAACCCATTATTGCACAGGTTTAGGAATCATCACCTACATCACACTTGCATGCTAATAAGGGTCCCTGGGTGTGGCTCCTTGGGTAGACCCTTAAGAACCATTCCTTTCTACCTGAAAGCCTATGTACTGAAAAGACAAGCTGTCTGCCCTCCTCCTTCCCCACACACCCAGCCTCTAGTGGGGAGAGAGCTGGGTTCAGCATGTGCTTACTCTCATTCAAAAAGCTGCTGCTGGAGGAACTCGGCAGTCACTGTGTCAGAGAAATTCTTTAATAGAGCGGAACACACATTGCCAGCCCCTTGGTTAGGGCTCTGTCCCTCAGCCTTGTTCCTCACTGTGGCTCCTGGCTCCACTCTCTGGGATTTTTTTTCTCCCCTCTAAGCCACATGATCTTTGCCAAAAGACTGTTGTAACTCAGCAGCTTTTTCATCCTTCATCCTGTCTGTAAGAGATTAGGCCTCCCATAGCTCCTCTTCACTTATTGAAGTCTCTATTTCTTTTGGTGCAAGTTGGTGGTGTTTCTGTCAAAACAATTTTCTTCAAAACCTTTCGGGGTGTGTGTGTGTGTGTGTGTGTGTGTGTGTGTGTGTTCACTTATGATCCACTCCATTAGAAAGTGCAACAGCTACAAATCTCTTGCAGCAAAGCCCATCTCCATCATGGCATCCCAGTGAAACTCCCATGGGACAGTGTCCTTAATCTGCAGGACAGAGGCTTTGGTCTGTGTGAAAGTCATCACCTTAGACCTTTTTAAGATCTCAGCAAAGCAATTTTATAGTCAGGCTTTCAGCTTTGTTACTAGGCTATTTTTCTGCTGAAACTTTTTACTACTTTCCACCCCAGATTTGATCTCTTGGAAGGCAATTTTAGATCCAGAATCACCTGCTGTCTAGGGAAGTAAATGAGAAAAGGGATTATATCAAACCTCAAGGGTTGGCTCCTTTGAATGAAGCCTTTCTTTAACCCCTGTCTTCCCTTTCGTATTTTATCCTGGGTCACAAGAAGCCAGGTGGAATTTCAATCATTGGCCTGGGAATCTTCTTACATCCAGTGCCTGATGGATGCTGGCTGCCTACTGGAATCCCCAATGCACTGCTGTCTGGAACACCTACGTGTGGACTCTCCAAGTGCCCTGGGTTTCCTCACAGCACAGCAGTGGGATTCCAAGAGGAAGTACCCCAAGAGAGACCAGGTAGAAGTCCCATTACTTTAATAGCCTGTTCTCAGAAGTTACATGCCATCTCTGTCTCTGTTGTTGCAGGCCCCTGCAGATTCAAGGGGTGGGAACATAGATCTCCACCTCACACTAAGAAGATAGCAGAGTCACAGTGTAAGAAAAACATGTAGGATGGGAAATACTGCTGCCAACTTGAAAAATTTACACTGAGAGGTTTAGGCAGGAGGATCACAAGTTAAAGCCCAGCCTGGGCAACTTAGTGACTTAGCAAAACCTTGTCTCAAAAAACAAAAATTCAAGGGTTGGGGTTTTAGTTCAGTGGCACTGCGCCTGCCTTGGAAGGGCAAGGTCCTGAGTTCAAGCCCAAGTACAAAAAAAAAAATTCATTTACCACAACAGTGATATCTACAAAACCAGCTATAATAATTCTTTCATTAAGACTGCCAAATCACTCCAAGAAGTTATTTTATCCATAATCATTCAAAATTTATTGATGAAATTTAACGTTAAATTCATAGTTTTGCTAATTCTCAGGCTTAGTGCACCAAGCTCTAGATTAAATAGCTTATATACAAATACTAGAATAAACAGAAAGGAGTGGATGAGACTAAAAGAATTTATTTTCCTTTTTTTGTTCTAAGGTCTGCAAGGCATATCAAGTGGGCCAATCCAAGAAACCTTTTCATGTAGGTCATTTGGCAAGAAAGGCAGTAGAGAAGGTTTCTTAACACAATTCCCCATACCTTCTCCAAATCACCCACGATGACCCCAACTGATACTGAAGAAAGTACTCCCCCTTTTGCATTTAAATCTGGATGCAAGTCTTTGAAATGAAAATGTTGATCAAGATATCACGGTCCATTATGTGTGCTTCCAAGGTTTATAATTTTCAAATATGAAAATTTTATATATTTGAAGCCCACTCTAGATAAATCTGTTCTAAAAGAACAAGTTGCAGGCAGCTGCTCCATGAGTTCCCAGGCACACAGACACCTCCAGAGGCACGCTGGGCTCAACAGACACCTGCATTGGGGGTGCTTGAAGCCTTCAGCATCTTCGGTTCCTTTCTTACCAAGCCCCTGGCAGCATCACTGAAATAATTTCTCCTGCTTCCAAGCAAGCAAAGCTCAGCTTTTCAAAAAGGTTTCATTCATTTGAAGCCTCCCTAGGGGCACATGTGTTAATGAAAACTTGAAATCTTGTATGTGTGGCCTGAACCTAAGAAAACTGTCTAGTGAAACAGAGAAGGGAGTACACAGGGTACTCCACATTAATTCTCCTAAATATAAGGACTATAGCCATCATTCTTTTTTTAATTAAATGGCTTGATCATTTCATTTCTCTCAATACTTTTTAAAGGACAGAATGCCTATGAAATAAGTTCCAGTCCTAAAACTGTCTTTATTAAATTCCACCAATATTTTTTTCAATCTCTTTTCTTTACTACATACTGTTGTTGTTCTCTTAAGTGCCTGCTTTATTAATTAAACTTGATCATAGATATAGTACGTACACATAGGAAAAAAACCTAGTGTATATAAGGTTTAATACTATCCACAGTTTCAGATCTCTACTGGGGGTCTTGGAGGGTATCCCCCCGCAGATGAGATGAGGGGAGGAGATTGCCATTCTAAGAGCTTAAGCACTTGTTTCAGAATCTCACAGCTTACATGTGCTACAGCCAGGTCTGCCCATCTGAAGCCTCCAAGTTCATAGCTCAAAACCTTATTAGAACAGCTAAGATCTGGTTCTTTCTGACCCTGAATCCAGAATGTCCCTCTTCACAACCTCCTGGTCTCCACTTTTCACAGGAAAGACATATACCATTCCATTTTTTAGTGTTATTCAAGTGCAGAATATTAACCCAATGGAGGTCAAAGCCATTAGTTCACTTCACAATTTTCTCCCCAAAAGGCAGTTTCTGGGGCCATGGTAGTGCTCAGCACTGGTGTACTGTACTGTAAACCACCTCTAACCAGACAAGAGGTCGTGGGAGTTAGATAAACCCCTGGGGAAAAAACACAACCACTGTGCCTTTTGCTTTTAGTATTTCAGTAGCTTTTTGGTGAACAATTTTACACGAAGTCTAGATAGTCTGTTTCTTGACCTTGGCATTGTTGACATTTTGGACTGGGTAATTATGTCTCCTAGTAAGCTGGCCTATACATGGCGGAATAATTCGTAGCATCTATAGTCTATCCCTACTAGATATGAACAAGCAGCCTCATCTCCTCCCCCAATCATGACAACCAAAAATCTTCCCAGATAATACTAACTATCCTTTTGGGGGGCCAGGAGAACACGCTCATCCCTCCCAGACTCCTCAACCCCACTTGAGAACCACTGAGCTAGATGGAATGGCATAGGCAGGCTGAATGTTATTCAGTGTTGTGATGGACTGAATGTTTGTGTGTATCCTCCCCCTCAAATTTCTATGTTAAAATGCTAACCCTGTTGCAGTGGTATCAGGGACCTTTGGAACATAATTAGTTCATAAGAATGAAGCCCTGGTACATTAGTGTTTCATATGAGTCAGAGAACTTGTGCTCTCCCTCCTTTCCTCCTCCCTCTCTTTCCTTCCTCTCCTTTCTTTTCCTCCCCTCCATGTGAGAGTACAACAATTGTGTAAAGACTAGGAACCAAGTCCTCACCAAACACTGACTACTGGCACCTTGATCTTGGACTTTCCAGCTTCCAGAGCTGTAATAAATATGTGTTGTAGAAGCTCCCCAGTCTATGGGACTTTGCTATAACAGCCCAACTAGGACAATTACTGTATAGAATCTAGTTTTGAATAAAAGAAATGGGTACCTAATGAAGTTAGAATGATGGCAGTTGGGGAAGACACTTCTGCTCGGGAGTACCCTTCCTCAAGTTCATCTCTCTCTCTGGATTACAACAATCCAGAGGCTTGTTTTAGGACTCATACATAATCATGAAAAATCTGGGGAAATAAAGGCAATGTTATGGTCCCTGAAATTCAAAATTACAGGTTTATCAAGATATATTCCCCTGTCACCACGGCCACCTTGTGCAGCCACGGACTGCAAAGAAAAGACAAGGAATGATTGAGTGAGGTTTTTTGTTTCTGTTCGTGTATTGTACCTGAGTTCTGTCTTAGTCTGCTTCCTAAATAGAATAATCAATACCATTATCTCTTCCTCCCTCATCTAAATCACATCAGGATTCTACAGTAGATCGATAGTTACAACAAAGAAGGCCAGAGCGTTCATTCCAGGGGGACTCATTACTCTGCTGCCCAGGACCCGGGTATGGGTTCCACGTAAGGTTATCGACTCTTCCGCAGGAGTTATCAGCAGCTGTCACTTACTATCCCGTGCTGTGACCCATCCACAGGGCTGCCGGTGCCTGCAGAACTGGTCCAAAACCACATGGGCCTGCTTCCTTCTTTCCCCCTTCTTTGGCTTCCTCTTTCTCTTCACACGATTTAAAAATTGTCTTGTCTAGCAATCTAAATTGTTTGGGACTTCATTGATATTCTTAGCAAGTACAGGTTGAATTTAAGCAGACTCACATCTGCTACAGTATTACAAAGACTAATTAAAATAAATTCAGATCTTAAATTAGTCCTTTCAGTAACATTTATTGCCTAAGCCACCAGGCGATAAAGTATGTAATTCAGTTAAGTTGAAGAGAAAAGTGATATTTTGATTCTATGTCCTGACCAGCACCCTCCCCCACATGGAAGGTAAGATAAGAGAATCATTATGCGCCCACTTGCCAATTTCTCCAATAGCAATTATTTCCCCAATGCTGGTGATTCTTAGAGTCCTCTTTTTTGCCCGTCAGGACTAATCTATCTGCATTGTGAATTAAACAACACCATGCACAAATCAGAGGCAAATCTTTCTTAGTGACAGGTTGGTCACCACTGCTTGGGATTCTCTAGCCACCCCAAGATTCTACAATGGCCATTGTTCAGGCCAGAAACCTCATGGGGGAATCTTTTGTTAGGACGGCTCTGTAAAACAGAAATTATGTTGATTTGTCCTCAACTCAGTCTTCAAATCCCTTATATGGATTTTTGAACTGACTGCCAATATGATATTTTAGTAATTTAACTCTACAGCTGGAATTCAATACAATTCTGCTTAACTCTATATATCCCATTGTGTTACAGTGAGTTTGTCATAGACTTCAAAGATCTGAACTTTGTTTTTTCAAAGAAGAAATTCATTTTCAAGTTCAAGAAACATTATTGAAACTCAGGTCTGGGTAGTGCTCACATTCTGTCCTATGTATATTTAGTGCTCTTGGGGAATGGTTTTAAAGAAAAACATAGTGAAAAACAGAAGTTCCCAAACATTTTTGCATCTTTATACAACTCTCCAGAGAGGTATATTTGTTTGGTTTTGTTGTGGTACTGGGGATTGAATCCAAGGTCTTTGAACTGATCTACATCTCCTGTCCTTTTTATGTTTTATTTTGAGACAGATTCTCATTAAGCCACTAAGTTGCCCTGGCTGGGCTCAATCTTGCAATCCTCCAGCCTCAGACTCCCAGAGTGCTAGAGCTACAGGTATGCACTACCATGCCCGGTCTCAGAGAGTTTCTTTTTAATGCCAAGGAACCAAATTTCTCTGAAATATCCTGGTGATTGCCACCAGGAAGTGGTCTGGTGAGATCTACTGGAGATTGCTATTCTAGGTTGTCACCAGGGTGCTGGACTCCTCAGATCTCCCATCTTCCTGTACCTTGAGGAGATATGGAGCAGTGGGACCTGAGCCAGCTGCTGCTTCCACATATAGAGTCCGAAGAGATTGTGCATCCCCCTATACACACACACAAACACACACACACACACACACACACACACTCCCACAGTCATGCCTTGGAGGTCTCTGGAATCTCAGTTGGTTGTGACTGCTCGACAGACAGCACCTCTGTCTCCAGGCCATCTGGCTGATGACTGCTTTGCTGGAAAACTTGGTTAACTGGAACTGAGACCATTAAGAAAATATCTCAAGTTGTGGAATTTCCTCTTAAAACTTTGCCTCTTACCAATTAAGCTTTTTAAAAAGAAACATTCTTTTTTGCAATATTGAGCACATATATATTCAACTGCATATGTCATAATATTTTTATTGAAAACAGTTGGCAATGTATTTATTTAGTCTGTTTACCCTTCACCTTAATTATTCAACAGCAGTCATTCTTATCCTTTTTTAAAAAAGTCTTTCTCCATTCCATTTATATTTCTACTACAGTTGTTTAAAGTTTGAAGATGGAACTTTGTGCTACAATGTTTTCCCTCATGATTCAACCCAGCCTCTTTCCAATCCTTTCAGAAACAAAGGAAGTGACAATAACAAACTTCCCATGTGACTTCTTAACTCTATTGGGGACCCTCCCTCGGCCTAACTGTAAGGAGCATCTTTGGCTTTTCCACATCAGCCGCCCTGCTCCAGGGATCATAGCATGAATGTGCTGCCTGCTCACCTTTATCTCTTTGCAGTTATAAAGTATTTTCATTAGACATTTCTCTGTACATTTTTCCAAGACCTTTTCTATTACCTGTCTTTGTATTAAAAGATGCTACCTGCATTCCTGTAGAGAAAAAATAGGTAAGTGAGGGAAGATTTGCTTTTCTCGATACTCATTTGATTCCTGTGTTAGCCTTTTACTTAAAGAATGATTTATATCCACTAATTTCTCCTGTAGATTTCTCCTTAGAATTAATTCTTATTAAGTTGCAATTAGAGAAAATAGTATGTGTAAATACACACACACATACACACACATACACATTAAACAGAGCACATTGAGAAACATTTTGGAATAGTTCCCTGTTGCCCTGTTCTCTCTTGCTTTGGAATAACAACCAGTAGAGGAATGGTTTTGAACCCCTTCATGGCCTTTTTGATTCTTAATTAGAGATGATTTTAAAGATTAAAAGCTGTCAACATTATTTACATAGAAAATATCCAAGAAGCTGGAAGACTGAGAAAAACTTTGATTTCAAAAACATCTCTGGATTGGCCTGACCACAGAAGACACCCTCCCCAAACACACGCGCACACACACACACACACACACACACACACACACGCACACACCAGATCTCTGGAATGGAATGTGAGTGGGGGTGTCGTTTTTCTTATTTCCTTTGTGTTTCTATTTGTTCCAGAATTCCATTGTGAGGTATTGACTGAGGTATGCCTGTGTGTACACTTCTCCCCAACCAGTTCCTAATTAGAGGCTGCTTAATAAATTGGGACTCTGGCTGCCTATGGCTTTTGACCTTTGCTCCCAGATTGTCTCTCATTAGCCCCACTGGCCTCCAGTGATGGAAACCTCTAAACTTTTGGAATTCACTGATTCCGGCTCCATTTGTGGCCCTTTGGAGCTCGCTCAACGCTTTAGGAGGCTTCCTCATGCTAATAACCATCTGTCACTGCCCATGTTTTACTGCAGTAGCTCATGCTACTGGAGACCGAGCCAGGGCCTTGAGCAAACTGCTTGGCTCTTTAAATCAAAGAGTGATCGTTAAGTAACATGCCCCAATATCTTTGCCATATAAAACTGCAAAGTTACATTAGGTGTAGCACTTTAACCTTTGCCATGTTGTAGAGGTAATGGTGTCAGAATTTGGTTTACACCCCTGAAGGCCCCATAAACGCGCTGTTTGGGCATCAGGTCATAGATCACAGGCTCACAATATACATTCCTCGTTCCTCGATGACTTTCACAGCACAGTGACTGGTAAATTGTACTGCATCATGGGTAAGCCACTTCTGCAACTCACCTCTCCATGTTCCTCTCGTACTGCTTGGTATTCCAGGGAAAGAAACTGGTCACACACTCCTGGTGTTGCTCAGAGCTTCCCAGGATACTGAAGGCATTCACTGACCTGGGTTCTGGGTTGGGGACTCTTCTTGAATTTTCCAGAAGTACTACGGGCCAGCCAACTATTTCACCTCATACCACTTCCCTTTCTCAAGGTGTAGGGATGGCAAAAGCAAAACACAGACATTCAAAAGAAAATCCTATTGCATACAATTTTTTTAGGAAAATTTAAACTATTCAAGTTTATTAATTTGGGGAGACTGGGGTAAAAGAGTTTGGGAAGATACTAACTACTGACAGGTCCCATGTTCAACACCACTCAAGACATAAGAGCCCCAGGACAAGTATCTCAGGGAATTTTGGAAACATAATGCAGGTACGCAATGCACTTTTATTTTCCTTTTCTCATTTCCTTTTCTCCTTCCTTCCTTTTCTTCATCACTTCATTCCTTCTTTTCTTCCTTTCCCTCTTCCTTCTTATGCCCCTTATCCTTAAAAATGTGTCTTCACATGTTATATAATCTCTTCCCTACTCCTTAAAGATAGATTTCTGGAAAGAGTAATCTACACCTGCTAATTCCTCGCCCTTGCCTCCCATTCACTCTTGAATTCATAGGAATCTAGATTCTATTCCCAAAAGTTTATGAAAGCTTTTTTCCCCAAAACCACACATAATCTTGCTTCTAAATGGGAAATCTAGCAGACAGTTCTGAGTTCTTACTGCTCTTCTCTGAGTGGTTTGAGTCTGGATTATTTCCTCCATTGGAACTCTGTGTGTTTCCTCAAAATCAAAGCATCTAATTCTCCTTACAGCTGGCCAACCACCCTACCCTTGTTTCCTTCATGGCTCTGCCCATCCTATACCTGCTACAGAATGGCACTGTGCTTGCTTCATGGGGTCCAGAGGGAGGAGATCCAGGAGCCCTGCATGGGCACACAGTCAGACAGCAAGAAGGAATGCTTTAAAAAAACTGTGACTAGGTGGGTGATTCCAAGGAAGAAAAGTCAGGGTGAGAGTAGTTCTGGAAGCATGCAGAGTGAACAAGGTGTTTGGGGCTTGCAGACTGCACTTGGATCCCAACACTGATAGCCACAAGACCTTGGACAAGTTCCTTAAGGACTTTCTAAGAACAGTGATAGTTATTTCAGCACTTTTTAAGAATAGTCATAGTTATTTCAGCATTGTCATAGAACGACAACTCATACTTATCCTCATAGACAACTTCTCTGACTTAGCATTATTTTAATTGGTGCTCAGTATGTGTACCATGAACATTTGGTCATTTCCTTGATTCTTAAAGAAGAAAAGTCTTGAGAAGTCACTTTTTTTCCTCCTGGCACCCCCACACAAGCCTGGTGAGGAGCATCCCAGGGGAGGAAGGAGGCACAGAGATGACATAGGAGCCTTCTCCCTAGCCTGCTCTAGGGATCAAGAAACAGTGATAGGTAGGTAGAAGGTCAAATGAGACCTTTGATTAGTGTCAGAACATTCCTGGGAAAAGGATGGGATCTGGCTAAGATCTCCCCTGGGTGAAGAGCATAGTTCAGAGAACTTGCCAGATGGCAGTGGTATGAAAAATCTAATTCCTGTTATTTTCACATGTATCAAGTTTGCCTTGTTCAATTAAAGAGCCATATATACTCACAAATCAATAACAGGTAGTAATATCAAATCATGTATTAAATATCAAGAAACTTTCAATTCTTATCCTTTTCTAGGAAAAACATTGCAATGGAGTCACCTGAGTGGGTCACCTGCACACCTGCCTTGGAGAATATTTGCCCAGGCAGGACCCTAGCTAGTTAAGGATGCAAATGCAAATGTAACAAAAGGACAGGTGATCCATGAACAGTAGAGATAGAAATAGGAAAAGGTAGGTGCAGGAGTCAATGCTTTGGTGATTGAATTTATGGAAAGGAAGTGCAGATGCACAAGAATTGAGGCTCCTGTATTCACTCATGTTGAGGAGGGTGGGGTGAAGGCAATAATACTGACTGAGAACAATCAAAATGGAAGGAACAGAGAATAACTGGGAAGGGAGAAGAGAAAGCAAAGCCATTTGTGTTGCAATCCAGAAAGCAGTGGCCAACCCAAAGAATGAGAGGATATTTGAGGATCCCCAGGAGACTTATGAAAAAGAAAATGTATGTATAAATCAGGCGATGATGATTTAAAACTGAAAGGAACATAAAGAAAGAGACAAAGACACTCGACAGCCTGTGGAACAGTAGTATGAACTCCTAGTAGAATCATGCATTCTAAAAAAGAACTGCTAAAAAATTAATCATCTCAGTAAAGAAAATTTAAGAATCCGTCCATGCTGGGCTGGCAGGTTATGGGAAGACTAATCATCCAGGCCTTCTCTTCCTCATCTCTTGGGAGCAGAGATGCTCAGTGGAGTGCTTTGCAACACAGTAAGGTGATGGTTTGAAGGGACTTGGCTTTCAGAAAAGCATCCCTTCATAATTGTATTCTTCTGTTTCAGCAAGACTTTAAACTGGAAGCCTGAATGTTCTTTTTTTTTGTATTAAATTCTTTTATTGGTACATTGTAGGTATACAACACAGTTACATTTCTCATTGGGAATTGTACCTTTACATAATGCATCTTGGTTCTTATTTTTTCCCCATTCCTAGCCCTCCCTTCACCCCCTCCACCCTTTCCTATTTACAAAGACTTTATTTCCATTTTTTCCATTTCTCAGCATTTGTCCTTTCCCTTCTTTCCTTTCCCCTGCCCCTCCCACTACCCCTACCCCTTTGGACCTTTTCTTCCTATTTTACATTATCGATTATTCATTCTAATCATTGGTACATTTTAGGTATACAATATAATGACATTCATCATTGGAAATTTGCATCTTTACATAGTCTCTCTTGGTTCTTATTTTTCGCCCTTGCCCAGCCCTCCCTTCAACCCCTCCAGTCCTCCTTATTTACAAAGATTTTGTTCCTATTTTTCGATTTTCTCATATTAATCCCATTCCCTTCTATCCTTTCCCCTAGCCCTCCCACTTCCTTCCCCTTTGCCCCTTTTCTTCCTATTTCACATGACCTCTTATACATTTAGTCCTTATTCACACTTTCAGTTTCTCACACCAGAGAAACTATTCGGTATTTACACATGTGTGTCCTATTTATTTCACTTAAGAGTATTGCCTCAATGTGCATCCACTTAGCTATAAATGTCTCTAATTTCTCATTTTTTATGGCTGAGTAGTACTCCATTTTATAAAAAAACCACATTTTCTTGATCCAGTCTCCAGTTGATGGGCATTTGGGCTGTTTCCAAGTTTTAGCTATTACAAACTGCGCTGCTATGAACATGGGTGCACATATATCACTGTGGTATGATTCTTTTAATTCTTTGGGGAAGATCCCCAGCAGGGGAATAGCGGGGTCAAATGGGACTTCCAGTCCTAGTTCTTTGAGGTATCTCCATACTGATTTCCACAGTGCTTGCACCAGTCTACACTCCCACCAGCAGTAAGCCTGAATGTTCTTGTCATCTCTGAAAACACGTGAATGCAAAGGAAAAACTCTGTAATAGAAATTTCTGATCTCCCCTTTCTTTGATGATAGTCAAATCTCCCAATTCTGCTTTTATGCATGGGTGACCTACTAACCTAAGCAGCAAGGCCAGCACTACTTCTCCCCTCCCTTAAGAGCAGATATGTGAATTGGGTAATAGGGAGAGTCAGAAAATAAAACTCTCCTTGTTGGAAACAAACAGTATTATATAATAGAACACATGTTCTTCATCAGTAGCTTCTAACCCCAGGAGTGTCAAAAAGACCTGTGACTTATGAAAAGTCGCATAGCATTTTTGAACTTGGAATTTCCATTGGTAATTGTAATGTATTTGGTTGCCTGATGGTTCTGGGTATTTCCTTGAAAACCCTGTTTGGAATAGAAGAATGAGTATAGTTGTGTAGATGGGAAATTTTAGTAACAACAAACTGAAGAAACTTGGAAAAGACAGTGTTGTGGCCTGCTGAGGTTTATACAAATATAGATGCTACTAGAGTATGAAAAGCAATTGATAACTTCTCTTTACAAAACCAAGGAAATAAATCACTATGTTCCCTTAAGAAAGATGTTGTGTCTATGCATGATTTGATTGAAATAGCTGCTGTCACATCCCCAAAATTTACACGATGACACCTTAGCTTTCTAAAGTTTATAAATTGTTTTCACCCAGACCTTCTCATCTGATTCTCACAGGGCCTCTATCCAATTGGGAATATAGATGTTGTTAGCCTCTCCTTACAGATGAAATTCATGAGTCTACACTGGCCAAGGTCATGCAGCTAAAAATATCAAAATATCAACAGGGAATCTGGAACCCAAGTCCCCAGAGCCCATAATCATTGCAATACATTGTGCTTGCTTAGAAATTTAGATCTGCCTTGCAGTACCTGTTCTGTCCAGGAAACAAGAGGAGCCCAGATATACGGCAGATAGCTTTAGGAAAGGCTATCTGGGAGCCCTTGTTGAATGTTCCAGGAAGTTGGTAATGCTCTGTCCAGAGGTTTGGCAGCTGGCAGCACCAATGCAGCAATAAAAACTGGGCTGCAGGCAGAGGATCCTAAAGGTGCTCAGACTTAGAAACCCTAGTGGACCTAGAAACAAAAATGGAGCAGACAAAAATGGGAAGAAATCTGCTTTGAGATGGAAGAACTAGGATGCTGCCAGAGAGACTCTTTAGTTTCTGTATGGACAAGACACTGGAAAGGTGCAAAGCCTAAGGAGAGCTACCACTGAACCATCCAGTCAGTGAGCATGACCAGATGTGTGAATCCTTAGCAGAAACTGCTTAGCTGTTCATCAGCCCCATCTTTATTTCCTCCTGGACATGTAGAACATGAACGCCATGTGCTAATTTCTTGTCATTGGAATGTGAACTGAAGGATGTGCTAGCCTGTAAGACCTTCTGCACTATCCCCACCTTGCCATCTATAACTAAGAGCAGAGTATGTCACAATAACATCCATCCATCACACACCTCTTTCATTCATTTCCTAAAATAAGATCTGAGGATATAGGCTCTCAAGGAGCTACTCAAATGTCCTTTTATTAAGTTGGTGGCCATTGCAACACCCCGTTAAGATCTTAAAGAATTAGAGAACATTTGAATAGCCTTTTGGGTGTAGATCCTGTGATAGCCATGCATTAGGCTCCATCTTCTGCCTTTTTCCTTCAAAAATAATAATCATTTTTACTGAGTGGCCACTTTGCACCAGGCACTCTGAAGCCTTATGCTGTGATAAGTATTAAAATGGTGGCTTACACGATGCTGTAACTAATTTAAGCCTCATTCAGCAGTTAAGCAGCCAGAATCTTCTTAATAATATACAGGGAGTGGTTGCTGGTAATAGACACATTATCAAGCCCGAAGGCATCTTGTCAGTGCATGCTGAGGACGGAGGGAAATATGAAACTTCCAAGGAGTTCTCCTGATATCTTTGCATCCATATGTGTTTTTTCAATGTTTTTATTCTAAGAGAACCCTTAAAAGCAGACACAGACACACTCTGGATATGTATACGGGGAGACTTTTCCTACAATCTGTCCCTTCAGTGTCCTTTCATCTCCATTCCGTTTCTCAGCATGAATCAGGTAGGTGCCCAATAACTCCTGTGATCATCTTTGAGCCCCTTTAACTACCGTTTTTGATGTTCCAAAAAAATTTATAAAGGAAAAAACAAAAGATTATACTTCATGAGTACATTATTCATGCATACAGATTACCAAATGCACTTTTTTTTAATTAAATGAATTTGAATAGCAGTTATGCAGAGATGAATCCTTTCTGGCTTGCTTTCTTGAGACCATAAATGAGTTTAAATAAATTTTCCCATTTGAAAGAAAAATATCCTGAAGTTGGAATCCTAATTTGGGGGAGTATTATGAAATGCTACTTTTAAGGGGCGCTAGCTTTTCCCTGGATCTCTTTTCTGGGGGACTTTGACAGAGGTGAGGTAGTGAGGAAGGTATAGACTGGCACAGGCAGAAGTTTCTATGTCCTGATTCCCTTGTACTAGAAATTTCATTACAGATACTTTTCCCCGTCAAATGCATTGTTGGATCAGAGTGTCACATGTTCCTTCACAGATGTTATTTCAGATTAAGCCACAGGCAGAAGGCAGTGGACGTGGCTCGCATTTTCTTTTCCATTTAGTAGCATCCTGTCGCCCAGCAGTCATTTACAGAGCCACATTACTTGCATAACAATTGAGCAGACCTGATATTTCAGGTTATGGTGTCAATATATATTATACAGCAACATGCTGACTTTAAAAAAAACACCCAAAGAAGGAGAATGATTAGGGTTGAATTGGGATTGGAAGGGACCTAAGGGAACGTCATCTGTTATGAGAATCTTAAAAGCTTCTAATGATCTGTTATTCCCAAGTGGCACATGCTACTGTTACTATTGAATTTAGTTTTTACTAAACAAGTTTTGCATTTAATGCTATCTTTATGGCCTAAGACCCACAAGAATTTATTTCATTTCTTTTCAGAATGAAATTCTTAGTTAACAATTTATGTTGCAGGCATCATCTTTTTTATGTTTACATCCATATATTTAGTGTTATCGTACATTAAATGTATTTATGAATTTTTCTGTTAAGATAGTTTTCTGATTAAGAACACTTGATGGGCCAGGTGTCATCTTTGATTTTGTTAATATATTTTATGTTCTTAAACTGCAAAAGTTATCCCTGAACATTTTCATGGTGCAGAATGTACTGAGGAAAGCTCAAAGTTAAAGGAAATCTTTTGAAAATGATGGCCTTGATTATCAGCCAATCACAGCTTTTTAGTGAAACACATCAAACACATAATCTCATCTATATCCTAGGTGGTAAGCTCTATAATAGCCAAAGCTGTGTCTATTTGTTCCTAGCTGTATATAACAAGTATTCAATAAATATTTGTTGGATGGATGGATGGATGGATGGATGGATGGGTGGATGGATGGATGGATAGCATAAGTAAGTGTGCAATTTAGAGTGGGAGGCTGTGCTTTAACTGAGAGCCTAGGCTTCAGTGAGTCTGTTTTGCATCACTGAGCTTCACAAACATTTACTGGAAGTCAGTGTCCTGCTGTTCCTGTGTAGAATTCACAATGCAGAGGGCTAATAAACTCTTCAGAGGAGGATGTGGCTTACTATTAAGTGAAGGTATTTTATTTTCGGATTGGAAAATGAGCTCAAATTTGAAATTGCTTTCCCTAAAATGGTTGCAGTCTTTCCATTTAATCTACCACTCTGGAAATTGGAGAATAAATAAAAATGTAAAAAAGAGTCTGATTCATAAGTTGAAAAAAATCCTGAATTTGGTGAGTAGGTGCATAAGGTTGAGACTAGGCACAAAGGCTAGGGTGGCACCCCTTCTGGAGGGTCTCTGGGTGTGAGCTGCTTAGCGGACAAATCACTTCTACACACCTCCAGCAGACGGGCAGCTCAACCCCAAGCCAGGCTATCTACCAACAGGGCTGGGAAGCAGAGATACTGCATTACTCTGTTGAGCTTATTCATATTTGGGCAGAAGTAGATGGATTCTTTTTACAGTTAGGCATCATTTTAACATGCACATGATAGGTGGTGCATTTTTGTAACAGAAATAAATGTAGCTGTCCCCTAATGGGAGCAATTTCCCTTCATATTTGTTGCAGCTCTTGTCCCATGAGGCGACAGATGAGGATGTGATAGCAATACTGATTCCAGTGCTGAGATGCCATCTGATCCACCAGGAGAGCTGGTGGATTCAAATCAATGTCAGTTCCTGCCTTCTGGGCAGCAGTCCCTCAGCACAGAATTTGCTCGATGGATCAGAAAACAGCTGGTGACTCGCAATATGTTATACAAAAGACCTTTAAAATGTTTTGTTGTTTCCAGCTATGATGCAGTGTGACTCGTTTCAATTTTTTTATTTGGGTGCCTTTTTGGTGGAATAAAATCGATTGAGGAACTAGTAGAAACATAAAGAAAATTTAAACTGGTATCTGTAGAATCCAGAGGATTATAAGTAGCTAGAAATCTTTCCTTCTTAATGTACACTTATTATTATAAAAATGTTACCCACACAAATAATTTACTGGTAATTGAAATTGGCCATTAGACAAGCATATATGAAAACAAAACTTGTGAGTTATTTGGAATTCTTAAAAAAACAGAAACTTTCACCCAGTTATTTTGCAATGTTGCAGGATGGAGTTATTTGTTTCCAGGGTATGTTATTTGTATATGACAGAATTTTGGACTATCTCCTGTTTTGTGCATCAAGTTCTTTCCCCCTTAAAAGATTTATATTAATTCTATGAACATTTAAACATTTATGTTTTGGAGAGATACTTAATTCTTTTAACCCCAGGGCTAATCTTCTTCCTATCCCTGAGTTGTTTTGGGTCCTTATATTTCAGTTTCTCAGGGTTTTTTTTAATAGATTTGTTTTCCTCAGTCAAAAAAAAATCATTTCCTCCTTCTCTAGTGCAAGTTTCTGGAAATAATTAGTGTCACAGTGCTAAAATATTATGTTTGCCTAAAAAGAGACAAACGGAAACTAGCAAGATTCTTGGAAGGTTTGGATTGCCTTAAAAAAGAAGAGATTTGAAAGTTTCTGAGTGTTTGATAGATTTCTGTCCAGTGAAGAGGTATTTAGTATCAATAGATATCCCAGATTGAACCTGATTTGCCAAATTTTCACACCAAATATTCACAACCCAGAATGGTGGCCTCAGATGCATCAATTCAATGGCTCTTCGCAGTTTCCAAATTGCTTTCCATAGCTCTCAGTTGAATACTTTGATGAAGTAGTTAAGTGAATGGCAGCCATCCCAGAATCTCTGTGGATGAAGAACTATATGAAGTAACATTATATTCAATATTTGTAGGGTGTAAGTTTTAACATTGTGGTCCTGTCAAGAAGTCTGTTGACACATTTGACTGCAAGCATCATTAGCAGTTGGTTTTCAGTGTGCAAAGATTTTTGATGGATTGACTGGACTGTGTTCTAGGCCTTGTCAACATAGGCAAAATATATCACCAAATTCATACGTGTTGTATAGCTATTTTATAGGTACTTGTATATTCTAGCAGTACTAAAGTTCACAGTATAAAATGGCCTCTTATCAATTAAGGAAGCAAAACCTAAAAGAAGATGTTATTTGAATAAAGAAAAAGAATCCCAGACCAGTAATATTAATTCTTGGAGAAATTAAAGGATATGGAGAGGAAAAGTGGCTATCCAGTGAAAGAAGTTTGAAAAATTCTGAGATAAGCCAATCTGGCATTTATTTTTTAATTTTAGAACTCATATGAGCTTTTAATATACTGTCAACATTTTGAATCCCAAAGAGGGAGAGCTAGCAGGCAGAATTCCATCAACTTGCTCAATGGAATAATTCTCCTGCGTCTGCTTCCTAATATTTTGAAAAACAACTTTCTGTGATGTTTGCTTAGGAAATATGGACTTAAATATTACTAAGGATCATTAAATTAAATCTAGTTATCTTGGGCTTAATTTTTTAATCTAGCATTTATTGTGGGCCTGATAAGTCCCAGACACTGAGCTAAGTCCTTTTGGATAGATTAAAACTGGCGACAGAAATGGAGGTAACGCTTAGATTCTTGTAGCAACTTTTCCAAGGCTGCAGTACTAGAAACTGGCGAAGGTAGAATCCAAACTGAGGCCAGAATTAAGTCTCTTAATCATGATACCACAACAAATAATATAGTTTTCATATGGTTCACGAAAGGATCTATGACCTAAAGTTTTCAAGAGTCACTGAATCCAACTCTCAGTGTTTAGAAACTCAGCAGAGTGGTATCATTTTCTCAGTGACATGTCACTAATTGATGAACTGGCAGGAGCTATAACTATAATTCTAGGACTTCCTTTTGATAATAAGATACTGTATTATCATTGAAGGTTTTTTAATTAGTTGCTATTCGAAAATGAAAGAAAATAATATTATTTATAAAAGTTGAGTCATTTTATTAGTAGATTATAGAAATTTTTATTAAGTTTATTCATGCATCATGAAGAAACACTGAAAATATTTCATATCAGAAACCCAGACTATAAATACTAAGAATATTTTTAAATGCTTAATTACCTGGGTGTTGATGTGAATGATCAAATATAATGTCCAACAAAAACAATTTCAATGCTATTTGAGTAATGATTCAACTGAAGTAGAATAGAGATGTTTATTTTTGAAGATCAAAGCATAACCCCAGCTTTATGAATGGAGGAAATAGTCCTCCCTGTATAGGATTTGAGATAGGGCAGTATTATCTTGCTGCATTGTCTAAATTTCTATTCTTACATGGGTTATGTTACATTCAGGTAATATGTTTTAGGAAGCATCTATTTAAGTGAAAATAACTCTACAGTAGAAAGATATAAAGTTCTTCTCAAATATTAAACCCAGTGTGAGCTTGGACTTAGATTGTCTCTTTTTATTGGTGTCAGGAAGTATAAAAGATAAATTTTGATGGGAGGAGATTCATGGAAATGGTCAAGAAATGAAAGAATGCCTGAGGCTGTCAGAATCAGGGTGGCAGTAATGAACAGTGTGAGGGGGGTGTAGGAAGTGTGAGGACCTGGAAAGAGATGATCCTAGGAAGGGATGTTGGACAGTAGTAGCAACAGTACTCAGTATTTTACAGTTCCATGATATACTCCAGTCTTACAAATTATCTAGTAACCATAGAGCAACATATATTTACAAGCCTTTCAGGTTCTAAAAATTGTTATACATTTAAGAAATGGTTGGGAAAGGAAAAGCTGGAGGAATATAACTCTAGCCCTGTCCTTGACCGCTCTCCTCCAGTGTAGCTGCTATTGTGTATGTAAGAGAAGTGGAGGATGCCTAGGAAATAAAATAAGTTGTTCCAATGTGATCTCCTGAAATAGATAGAAGACTTGCAATTTCACACCAAGATCCATAGCCTGGCCTTGTTTTCTGGTTGCAAATCTGAAATAGCAGCAATCCATCTGTCAAGCTGACATCTTTTTATGTTCCCTTTCAATCACTTCTAGAAAAAAAAGAAGAAATGGTTTTTAGATGGATTCTGATTTGGCAATTTTTTATTCCCTCTCACTGTAAAGGTATTAAAAGAAGAGTAGCAAATTTCATTTTCTCTGATCCTGAAGGTTTTTAAAGTTGCAATCTTAGTCATTCTATTTGAGTCCTAAGAATAATAATAAAACTTACAGATAACTGACTAATGAACTGGAAAACAGCTCTTCTGCTTGCCTTTACATAATTTCTAAAAGTTGATGGAATAGGTTTACTCAGTCATTAAACAAACATGAGCCAAACACATAACAGAAATCTGGAAAGTGAGATTCCTAAGGAGAAGACTTCATCCTAAATTGAGGAAAGTTCCCCCAAAAGCTGCAGAACCCAGGGTCTGGCAAAGAATGAAAATGATGACAGGTACCAGTGGATACCTGTGTGAATGCTGCTACCAGTGGAACAGGTGCTCGTCCCAGATAGATTCAACTGGAAACAGTGATTACAACTTAGGGAAATCAGCTTATGGTGAAGGACCACGAGGTTAATTAATGTCAGGGCATGTGGAGACCAAACCCTGGCAGATGTGATCAAAGGAAGCAGGGTTTTTTACCTCAGATCTTGAAGAGTAAGCTTTTGGGTTTCAGTCTCACCTTATTTTGCCAGTTGCTTTGGGGTGATACAGAGAACTGTCTTATTCACTAAGATCTAAATAATTCGACACGTGATGCATTGTGTTGGGAAAGATTCACTAACATAACATTAAGATTCACATTAGAATGTACAACAGGGAGTGGACAGGGACACCATGAGCTGAAGAATGAGTCAAAGTTCCTCTGAGCATCATACCACAGAGCCAAGCTTGCTTCTTGGTTCTGAAAGTCTTAGTAGCTCTGTTGGAGTGTACAGGAGGAATCACACAGGAATCTTGTAAATGGGCAAGCAAGAAGTTCAAGCCTTAGGAAAGACCGTATTTATTCTCTATTTATTCTTTATTTGGAGGTAGGGAGTGTTGCTTGCTCTTAGTTTTATTTTGTTTGGAGGTAGTTTTATTTTTGCTGTAAAAAGTTTCATTTTGTGATTCGGAAATACGCACTCTTAATAGTTTTGCTGCCGCCTACCTCGAAAGCCCAAGGTCCCGAGTTCGATCCCCCATACCAAAAAAAAAGCTAGTTTCACCTTTTTAGTGTCTTCACATTCTTTTGATTCTAGCTTACAACTTAGTTTGATTAACCTCTATAGATTCCACATGAATATAGAAGTAGCTAGTAGACTCCTTTATGAAAAGGATGGAACTACCTGTGAAGTCCTATAACTTCATCTTTTACATTAAGAACTGGATTCTTTATATCTCTGAAGATATAGTGAAAGACTTTGAAGTCACCTGACAATATGGCAGATTTATAAAGATCAGCTTGAGTTGGAGACCTCCCCATCTCTCCTGATTGGGATTAATTCCACCTGCCTCCTGCACCTGTTGCATTGTTATGCTGTTACAGAGCTAGCTGAATACATCTACACCCAGATTGAAAGCTTCTTCAAGACAAAATTGGGTCATTTATCTTGGATAGTAATCATAGAATCTAATATTTAATTAACAGTTGGTGTGTTCTTAATGAGTCAGTGAGGGCACAGATATCATCATAGTAAGAAGAGAAACTTTTTTTAAAAGGCAGGATTTTAACACTTTGGAAATTAATGTTACCTCAAAATTAAGGGGAGGGCAAGAGTGAGTGAGAAAGGGAGTTCAAGCATACCTAAGAAATGCTTAGTTGAAATAAAACAAATATTCTATCTTAGAACACGAAAATGATGTAGAGAAGGGGAAGCTTACATTTCTTTAGAGGGATAGGGAGTCATGGCTTCTTTTCAGCTATGGATCTTTAAATATGAACAAGGAACAATTGAATACCTTATTTCTCCATATTTAATCTAAAGTGGCAGTGAAATAGCTATGCACGTCTATGAGATTAGGGCCCATGGATATTAAGGAATTTTTTTTTTCAGTTTTCTAACAACTTTAGTGAGATAGAATCTACATGCCATAAATTTCAACTGGGTAAACTATACAATCCAATGGTTGTTAGTATATGTGGGAGTTGTGAAATTATCACTAATTTTAGAACAATTTTAATATAGCAAAAAAAGAGATACACTCTGAATTCACCCACTTCAATTACTGCAAATCCTAGGTAACCACTATTTTACTTTTCTCTATAGATTCATCTATTCTGAACATGTCGTATAAATGGAATCACACAGCATGTAGTGTTTTATGACTGGCTTCTTTCACATAACATAGTATTTTGAAAGTTAACTATGTTGGAGCATGTATCAGTACTTTACTTTTATTGTCAAGTATATCCTATTGTATGGATATACTTTGTTTTTACATTCATCAGTTGGTGAATAATTGGGTTAACATTTTGGCTGTTACAACCTCTTTGTTGAAATCAATTGACCATAAAAAATGGGATTATTTATTGACTTGAGTTCCATTGCTCTACATATTTATTCTAATGTCAGTGCAATGTAGGCATAAGAAAGCAGTAAAATCCAGGCTGGGGGTCCACCTGGAAAGGAGCTCCACGGGCCCACAGGCTTCCACCAGAGGCCCACCATTCCATCCGTGAGTATGTGCAGATCCCAGGGAGCAGCTGCATGGTCCAGACCAGTGCAGCTGCAGGCAGATCCCAGTCGGGGTCTGCCCCAACCCCAGAGGCTCCAGAGCACCCACACAGGCCAGGCTGGAGGTCCTCCCAAAGAGGAGCTGCACAGGTGCACAGGCTTCAGCCAGAGGCTCGGCATACCATTGGCCACAGCCAGGGACCCACCTGGAGAACAGCTGGACAGGCACACAAGCAATACCCAGAGACTTGCCTGATACCATTGATAAGTGCATGGATACCCTAGCCAAAGCCTGTGCAGACAACAGGAACTGGGGTGCACAACCCCCAACCAAAGGCCCTCCCAGACAGCAGCTACATAGGGGCCACAGCGAGAGGCACACCTAGATACCATCCCAAGTGTGCACAGGCCCCAGCCAAAAGCCCACCGAGACAACAGGTCAGCTCAGGGATCCAGAAGGCCACCACTCTGAACCCAGGAGGTGACGTACCAGTGAGCAGCAGAGTAAAGGCTGCTCAGTGGCTTGCTGAGAATTCAAGACCAGTGGATGAGCAAAAAGTCACCTGAAAAAAACCACACCAGGCTGCATCTGTTGAAATCAAAAGACATTTAAATAAGTCTCAAAATCAGACTTCCAGATCACCTAAGGCAACCCCAAAGGGCAATGAGATGAAATGATCTGATACCCAACCACCTGGACTCCCTGAACTGGCAACAAAAGAGGATCTGGAAAAAATCAAATCAGAAATAACTTCTCAGATAACAGCAGACATTGTGACCATAGAACAGGACATGATTAATAAATCTAAAGTGGACACAGATGAAACAAAATAAAGAAGCTGAGGAACATGAAGGAATTCCAACATAGGAAACAAATGGAATCTATAAAACAGATGCAAACAGATTTCCAGGAGGTTAAAACCTCCATTGAAAGTTTACACAGCAGAATGAGCCAATATAAGGATAGAATTTCGGGTATAGAAGATAGGATTGCAATTACTAACCAGAAAAAGAAAAATTTCTTAAAACTAGTAAGGGACCACAAGGAATCAATCCAGCAACTCATAGACGATGCAAAGAAGAATAACATCATACTGATCAGAGTCAATGAAAAAACAGAAGAGAGTGCGGATGACATAAAAAAAAACTGTTCATAGAAGTGATGTCATAAAACTTCCCAAATAGGGGGAAAGAACTTGACATACAGATAAGTGAGGCATATGGGACTCCAACTTGCCTTGATCAAAAAAAACTACACATAGGCATAGAATAGTTAAGATGGCAGAAACCCAAAAGAAGAACAAAATTCTACAAGCAGATAGAGAAAAGAAACAAATAACATACAAAGGAAAGCTCATCAAAATCACAGCAGACTTCTCAACACAAACCCACAAGGCAAGAAGAGCATGGAGTGACATATTTCAAGCCCTAAAGGAAAACATCCTCCAACCCAGATTGATGTAACCTGCAAAACTATCTTTCAAAATTGATAGAGAAATAAGATACTGTCACAACAAAGAGCACCTTAGGAACTTCATAATACCAAACCAGCACTACAAAACATTTTAAACAATATCCTAGGAAAAGACAATGAGGATCACAACCCCAGAAAGCTCTGCAGAATGAATCCATGAGGCACAACATGAAATTAAATACAAAGGGGGAGAATCCAACAAAAAGAGAATGTCATGACAATGATAAATCAATACATATCAGTTATAACCATCAAAGTTAACGATTTCAATTCACCAATCAAAGGAAATAGACTTGCAAAATGTGTCAAGAAGCAAGATCCAATAATATGCTGCATATAAGAAACACACTTAATTCAAAAAGAAACTCATAGACTGAAAGTTAAAGGGTGGAAAACAGTACTACATAGACAGGAAGCAGAAAAAAAAGTAGGAGTAGCGATCCTCTTTGCAGATCAAGTGGATTTCAAACCATCACTGATTAAGAGAGACAAAGACCAACACTACATTTTTGTAAAGGGAACAATCCAAAAGGAAAAGATGACAATCATTAATGTATATGCACCAAACACTAGTGCACCCAACTATATAAAACAAATACTAATGGACATGAAAAATCAAATAAACACTAATACAATACTAGTGGGGACATCAATAACCCACTATCACAAACAGATAGATCAACTAGGCAAAAAATAAACGATGAAATACTAGAACTCAATCAAACTCTTGAATAAATGAACTTTGTAGATGTTTACAGAGTATTATTCCACCTCAAAATATCAGAATACACATTGTTTTCAGCTGCACACAGGTTGCTCTCTAAAATAGACCGCATACTCGCTCATAAAACATGTTTAAGTAAGTGCAAAGGAATTGAAGTTATCCCCTGAATATTATCAGACCATGGTGCGATGAAATTGGAGATCAACAGCAAAAGAAACCACAAGAATTTCATAAACACATGGAAACTACACAACACTCTTCTGAATAAGCAATGGGTCACAGAGGAAATTAAAGAAGAAAGCAGACAGTTCCTACAATTAAATGACAATGACAATTCAACATATTGGAATCTATGGGAAACAATGAAAGCAGTCTTACGAGGGAAATTCATAGCAGTGAATATGCATATTAGGAAAACTAAGCAAGCTAAATTAAACCACCTGATGCTTAACCACAAGCTTCTAGAAAAAGAAGAGCAGGACAACCCCAAAGCTCATACAAGGGAGGAAATTATAAAGATCAGGGCAGAAATCAATGGAGACTAAGAGAATGATACAAAAAATAAATGAAGCCAAGAGTTTGTTCTTCAAAAGAATAAACAAAATTGAGAAACCCTTAGCCAACCTCATAAAAAAAAGGAAAGAAAAGGCCCAAATCCAAGCAATTAGGAATGAAAAGGGTGAAATTACTGCAGACCCAGCAGAAATCCAGAGGATCATCAATACCTACTTCAAGAAACTATACACCAATAAGATGGAAAATACAGAAAAAATAAACAGATTCCTAGATATGCGTGAATTACCAAAGTTGAACGAAGAAGACCTAAATATTCTAAACAATCCAATATCAATGAAATTGAAGACATAATTAAAAACTTACCAACTAAGAAATGCCTGGGTCCTGATGGCTTCATTGCTGAACTCTACAAGACATTTAGGGAGGAACTACTGCCACTATTGTTTAAACTCTAATGAAATTAAAAGGAAAGCAATACTTCCAAATTCATTCCTGGAAGCATCACTTTGATCCCCAAAGCAGAGAAAGAACAAACCCCAAAAGAGAACTATAGGCCAATCTCACTAATGAACATAGATGCAAAACTCCTCAATAAAATACTGGCAAACAGAATGCAGAAGATCATCAAGATCATACACCCTGACCATGGGGGATTCATCCCAGGGATACATCCCAGGGATGGTTCAACATACACAAATCAATAAATGTAATACACTATATCAATAGAGCCAAAGACAAAAAACATATGATCATCTCAATAGATGCAGAAAAAGCATTTGACAAAATCCAACACGTATTTATAAAAAAAAAAAAAACCCTACAAAAAATTGGAATAGACAGTCTCTACCTCAATCTGATAAAAGCCATCTTTGAAAAACCAATGGCCAATATCATACTAAATGGTCAAAAACTGCAATTCTTCACACTAAAATCAGAAACAAGACAAGGATGTCCACTCCTGTTCAATATAGTTTTCGAAACATTAGCGACAGTAATCAGACAAGAGAAAAAAATAAAAGGAATGAAGGTAGGAAATGAAAAAGACAAACTGTCATTATTTGCACATGACATGATACTCTACGTATAAGACCCTAAGAACTCCACCAAAAGTCTTCTAGACTTAATAACCAAATTCAGT
>NW_004624785.1:9956124-9997491 GCF_000247695.1 Heterocephalus glaber | reverse complement strand
GCTATTCCCCTGCTGGGGATCTTCCCCAAAGAATTAAAAGAATCATACCACAGTGGTATATGTGCACCCATGTTCATAGCAGCACAATTTGTACTAGCTAAAACTTGGAAGCAGCCCAAATGCCCATCAGCTGGAGACTGGATAAAAAAAATGTGGGTTTTTTTATAAAATGGAGTATTACTCAGCCATAAAGGATAAGAAACTAGAGACATTTATTGCTAAATGGATGCACATTGAGGTGATAGTCTTAAGTGAAATAAATAGGACACACATGTGTAAATACTAAATAGTTTCTCTAGTGTGAGAAACTGGAGTGTAAATAAGGACTAAAAGGTATAATAGATAATGTGAAATAGGAAGAAATGGTGCAAATGGGAAGGGGATGTGGGAGGGGTAGGGGTAGGGGAAAGGAAAGAAGGGAATGAAATTAATGTGAGAAAAAGAAAAAATGGGAACAATATCTTTGTCGATAAGGAGGGATGGAGGAGTTAAAGTGAGGCCAGGGGAAAGGGGGAAAAATAAGAACCAAGAGAGATTATGTAAAGGTGCAAATTTCCAATGATGGAATGTCATTATATTGTATACCTTAAATGTACCAAAGAAATTAATAAAAAAAGAAAGCAATAAAAGGCATCCAAATTGGAAAAGAAGTAAAATTGTCTCTGCTTGCAAAAGACATGACATATAGAAAATTCTAAAGATTCAACCCAAAAAACTCTGTTAGAAATAAGTGATTTTTAGTAAAATTGCAGATACAAAAATCACCCTACAAAAATCAGTTGCATTTCTTTACATGAACAATAACCTACCCCCCTCCAAAAGAAAGAATTTTTAAAAAGAATGCCATTTACCATACCACCAAAAATTATAGAATGCTTAGGAATAAACTTATCCAAGGACATTAAAGATCTATACACTTGCTATTCTCCTGCTGGGTATCTTCCCAAAAGAATTAAAAGAATCATACCACAGTGATATATGTGCACTCATGTTTATAGTGGTACAGTTTGTAATAGCTAAAGCTTGGGAACAACCCAAGTGCCCATCAACTAGAAACTGGTTAAAGAAGATGTGGTTTTTTTAATAAAATGGAATACTATGCAGCCATAAAGAACAAGAAGCTAGAGACATTTATAGCTAAATGGATGCATATTTAGGCCATACTCTTAAGTGAAATAAATAAGACACACCTGTGTAAATACCGAATAGTTTCTCTAATGTGAGAAACTGAAAGTGTAAATAAGGATTAAAATGATTAAAATGAATAATTGATAATTTGAAAAAGAAAGAAAAGGTCCAAAATGGTAGAGGAAGTGGGAGGGGAAGGGGAAAGGAAAGAAGGGAAAGGAAAAATTATGAGAAAAGGAAAAAATGGAAACAAAGTCTTTGTAAATATGGATGGGTGGAAGGGCTGAAGAGAGCACAAGTAATGGGGAAAAAATAAGAACCAAGATATATCATGTACAGGTACAAGCACCCAATGATAAATGTAAATGTATTGTATACCTAAAATGTACCAATAAAAAATTTAAGCAAAAAAAGATCTATACACTTATAACTATAAAATATTGATGAAAGAAATTGAAGAAGACACAATGGAAAGATATTGTGTATTCATGGACTAGGAGATTTAATAGTTAAAATGTCAGGCCGGGGATTTAGCTCAGTGGGTTCTCTGCCTGCTGGACAAGCACAAGGACCTGAGTTCGGTCCCCAGTACCAAAAAAAAAAAAAAGTTAAAATGTCCATAATATTCAAAGTTATCTATTGATTCTTTGCAATTCCTTTCAAAATTCCAATGGCCCTTTTTTCACAGAACTAAAAAGAAATCTGAAAATCCATATATAACTACACAAAAATGGGTTTCCTAAAGCAATTTAAGAAACGATGTTGGAAGCATCATACTTCCTGACTTCAAATTATATTACAAAGCTATAATAATCAAAATGGTATGGTACTAGCTTAAATGACATGTAGACCACTGAAAAAGAATAGGGCGTCTAGAAATAAATTTCACAGGTACAGTCAGCTAATCTTCCAGATGAGTACCTGCTCTTTGGGGAAAAAAATTTCTCTTTAATTTTTAATTAGTTTTAGTTCTTACTGCTGGTCAACTCATGTATGCCAGAAATTACCAGACAATTGGAATTTTTTCCAATGTGTTCTTTACCCTTGTACCATGTACCTCATGCCTCCCCACCCCTGTTATAGTTTCTCATCTTAGATTTTTTTCTTTTTTAAAAGTTACTTTAAAACAAGTGTGATGCCATATTGAGTCACTGTTATTCTCACAATGTGCTCTATAGGGAAGGTATGTATTTATTTGGTCTGGTTGCTAGAAAGTGTTAAAGTAGCAAGATCAGTGTAAACGAAAAGGTTTTTAGGATGT
The DNA here is from genome assembly GCF_000247695.1 of Heterocephalus glaber. The sequence continues at coordinate 9,995,102 of NW_004624785.1, read as the reverse complement.
ATGGAAAAAATATGGTATTGGCTATGATGGTAACATGATATAGTCAGCTGCCTTTAAAATTTTATCTGATTAGTGTTACACAATTTTTAAAAGTAGTAACCTTTTCTGAGTAGTATAAGATTGATTTGAAAATAATTTTGAATGCAATCATATTATGCTATTTGGAAAATAAACTCACCTTGACCTAAAAAAAAAAATACACAATGAGGAATTGTAGCACTTATCTTTAATAAATAGCATTGAGACAACTGGATATCTGTATGCAAAAGAAGGAAATTGGACCCTACTGACACCACAAACAAAAATTCATTTGAAATTAATTTAAAACTTAAACACAAGATTTAAAACTGTAAAATTCCTAGGAAAAAACATTAAGGAAAGCTCCTTGATATGGATCTTTATAATGGTTTTTTGGATATGACACCAAAAGTACAGACAACCAAAGTAAACTAAATAAGTAGTACTATATCAAAATAAAACTTTCTGCATAGCAAAGAAAACAGCAAAATGAAATGGCAACCTATAAAATTAGAGAAAATACCTACAAACCTATATCTTATGAGGTACGTAAGTAACTTGTACAACTCAATAACAAAAAACTCATATAACTCAATTTTAAAATGGGCCAAAAAAATCTGTATAGAAATTTTTCCAAAGACATACAAATGGCTAAGGGATATATGAAAAGGTGCTCAACATCACTAATTATCACAAAAATGCAAATCAAAACTATAATGAATTATCATCTGTTAAGATGGCTGTTATCAAAGAGTCAAATTATAATGTGTATTGGTGAGAATGAAGAGAAAAGTGGATTCCTTTACACTGTTGGTGGAAATGTATAGCCATTATGGAAAACAATATGAGGTTCCTAAAAAATAATAATAGAACTACCGTATGATCCAGCAATCCCACTACTGTGCATATACCTAAAGAAAATAAAGTCACTGTCTAGAGGAGCCATCTGTACTCTCAGGTTCATTGTTGCATTATTTACAATAGCCAAGATACAAAACTACTTAAATGTTTATGAATGAATGAACAAGAAAAGAAAGAAAAAAAAATACACACATATACATAGGTACACACAGTGTAATATTATTTTGTCTTTAAAATTAAGAAAATCTTTTTGTTCACACATGAATGAACCTAGAGGATATTAGGGGCAGAATGTTATGGCTTGTGTTTAGATATCTCCCCCAAAGCCTCATGCTTTCTCAGAGGTGCCTGAACCTAGAATGTGTGATTGATTCATGGTGGAGCTTGTCCCGAAGGCGCTAGGATTAATGGTGTGAGTGCTACCTGTCCTAAGTAGTCTGAATAAGATCAAAGGGGCAGAAAGACACTGTTGATGTCTCTTGTTGCTTCTGCTATGTCCTGCTGGCATGAACTATTGCCCCTCTCCCACCCTGCCTTGGAGCCAGCTGATTATGGACTGAAACCTCTACGAACTGTAAGCCAAATAAATCCCCTCTAACTTTGGGTGTCAGGTATTTTGTCTCAACAATGAGAGAAAAGTAACTAAGACATTATGCTAAGTCAAATAAGCCAGACACAGAAAGACAAACACTGCATGATCTTACTTTCCCATAGATCTTTAAAAATGAAACTCATAAACAGAGAAAATAGGGTCATGATTACTAGGGTTTGTATATGTGGGAAATGAAGAGAGATCTGTCAGAGCACAAACTTTCAGTTATAAGATGAATAAATTCTGGAGAATAGAACATGTAGAGCATGATGACCATAGTTAGTAATAATGTATACCTGAAATTTGCTAAGAATAAAGCAGTAAGTGTTCTCACCAAAAAAAGAGGTGGGTTACTACATGAGGTAATGAGTAGTGTAATGAGCTTGTTTAGAGGAATCACTTTACAATGTGTACATTTACCAAATCATCACATTGTCCATCTGAAATGTATGATTTTATTATTAATTAGACTTCAATAAAGCTGGAGAAAAAATTCTTTATAAATGGGACCAGCAGAAAAAGCATCTACTTCTTTATTGGTAAATCCTCAATTCTAAGTTTATAATCAGCTAGCAAATCTACTCATCATTATTCTATGGTTTCTAGTTTAACACTGGTAAAGCAGTATATACTAATGTCTATTCACTTTTTAAAATACCTTCTATTAGCCACCCATTTCCATGCTGTAAACTCTAATTAATAAATAAGATTGGGGATGTAGCTCAATGAGAAAGTCCCTGCTGCCACAGGAAGGAAGGAAGGAAGGAAGGAAGGAAGGAAGGAAGGAAGGAAGGAAGGAAGGAAGGAAAGGAAAAAGAAAGAAAGAAAAGAGAGAGCAGGTCCATGATGAAAGTAATTGCTTCCTTTCTCTTCATTAACACCACTGGAACTGCCCTTAGATCCTCAAAATGATTTTTCTTGTCTGCAATCACCTAGATAGAAATGTATATTCTGTCCCAGGTCATCCCTCATAAATGCTCCCTCATTTTGAGATGATGGAGCACTCTGTATTCCTACTGATATTGAAACTTCCCACAGACTCAGTAGAGAATCTCACTTAGGACATTTGTTGAATTGGCAATTTTGGCATTTTTAGTTGCGTGATCTATGAAATCAATGTTCTCCTTTGCCAGTACCATGCTGCTTTTATCACAGTAGCTTTGTAGTATATCTTCAAGTTGGGTATTGTGATACCCCCAGCCATGTCTCTGTTGCCCAGAATTGCTTTTGCTATTCTAGGTCTCTTCTGGTTCCAAATGAATTTTTGGATTGTTTTCTCTAGCTCTGTGAAGTATATTGTTGGAATTTCAATCGGCATTGCATTAAATCTATATAGCAGTAGGGCTGGGGATTTAACTCAGTGGTTTCGCTGCTTGCTGTACAAGTGCAAGAACCCGAGTTCGATCCCCAGTACCAAAAAAAAAAAAAAATCTATATAGCAGTTGTGGAAGTATGGCCATTTTCACTATATTGATTCTTCTTACCCAGGAACAAGGGATGTCTTTCCATTTTCTTATATCTTCCCCAATCTCCTTTTTCAGGGTGCTGTAGTTTTCAGTGTGGAGATACCTCAAAGAACTAGGGCTGGAGGTCCCATTTGACCCAGCTATTCCCCTGCTGGTTATTTTTCCAAAAGAATTAAAAGAATCATACCACAGAGATATATGTGTATGCATGTTTATTGCGGCACAGTTTGTAATAACTAAAGCTTGGAAGTAGCCCAAGTGTCCATCAACTGGAAACTGGATAAAGAAGATGTGGGGTTTTTATAAAATGGAGTACTACTCAGCCATAAAGAACGAGAAACTAGAGATCTTTATAACTAAATGGATGCATATTGAGGCCATATTCTTAAGTGAAAAAAATAAGACACACATGTGTAAAAACCGAATAGTTTCTCTAGTGTAACTGAGAATGTAAATAAGGATTAAAAGGATTAATAACTAATAATTGATACTCTGAAATAGGAAAAGGTCCAAAGGAATAGGGGTGGTGGGAGGAGATGGGGAAAGGAAAGAATGGAAAGGAAAACTTATGAGAAAAGAAAAAAAATGGAAACAAAGTATGTAAATAGGGAAGGATGGAGGGATGAAGTGCACACAGGGAATGGGGAAAAAATAAGAACCAAGATACATCATGTATGGGTACAAGCACCCAATGATAAATGTAAATGTATTGTATACCTAAAATGTACCAATAAAAGAATTTAAGCAAAAATAATAATAATTAAAAAACAGGTTGTATTATAAAAAAAAATATGTTCTCCTTGTTCTCGTTAGTATTTGAGTTTTTGCTCCTCAAGCTAGCATCATGACACAGTGACTTCCTAAGAAATTATTCCAGGCAGTCTAAATTTGAAGTGTCACCTAATGCCATGCTCCTATTCAATGTACAGTGATCTATATTCTGGTCAAACTGTTTGTATTACCACTATGGGGTGACAAAATGGCTACTCAAAACTGAAACTTTTGCCATTAATAAGTAACTATTTTATTCCAATTCTGCCGCCATATGTTTTATTACTTTACTCAAGTTACATAACTCCTTGGGCTTGGGAAAAGTAATTTAAATGATTAGAATAAAATACTTAAGAATAAGGTTAATAAAAGATATGTAAAACCTTTGTACTTAAAACTACAAATATTGCCAGGTGTGGTGGTACACACCTGTCATCCCAGCTCTCAGGAGGCTGAGGCAAGAGTATCACCATGAGTTTGAAGCCAGCCTGGGCTTCATAGTGAGTTCAAGGTCAGCCTGAACTACATTGCAAGACCTTGTCTCAAAAAAAAAAAATCTACAAATATTTCCAGGCCTGGTGCCATACACCTATAATCCCAGCCATCTGGAAAACTGAGGCAGGAAGATTGCAAACTAGAGCCCAGATTGTGTAACTTAGAGACTTACTGAGACTCTGTCTCAAAATTTGAGAAGAAAAATAGGAGGGGATTTAGCTCAGTGCAAAGGCCTTGGATTCAATCTCCAATACTGGAAGAAAAAAAAATGAAGGCTATCCTCGACCATGCAGAGACCCTGGCTTGAAAGAGAGAGAGAGAGAGAGAAGGAGAGAGAGAGATATTTTGGGATGTAGATGTGCACTCCCTGTGTTCAATCCCCAGGATAGGGGTAATAGGGGACTTTTTTTGAAATAAAAGCAAAGATTTAAATAAACGAAGAAACATCTGCAATCACCAAATATATAAACTAAAAGATTCAATGTTTTTAAGATGTCAGTTCTCCCCAAAAGAATCAGTACATTCAATGCAATCCTAATCAAAATTTCAGTAGCTTTCTGTGGGAAATGTCAAGCTGATGTGCTGCTGAAACCTGATGTGGTAAGGGTGTTAGTGAAGTGTTCAGATCCTGAAGCAGACTCTTGACTCTGCCATTTTCTTTCTCTTTGTGTGACCATTGACCAAAGTTTTACTACTCAATGATCTTCTTAATCATGTCATTTTCATTTTATTCTACTTGGTCTGTCCCTTTAGTTGCAAACATCCTAATGTTTTTATAAATTGGTGTGTAGTGATTTTTCAAGAAGGCCAACAATATGGTCTAGTAACAAAGAGACGAAATCAAAATTTGGCTAGCTCTGAAATTTTCTTTTCTCATTTCTAAAGAGCATATTATTAATAGTAAACTACTTCATATAATTTTTAACAGATTTAAATGAGATGATGCACTTAGCATAGTCTCTGACACATAATAAGGACACAATAAAAATGAATTATTTAAAGAGAAAAAATAATAATACCCATGGATGGAAGTTGGACCAAACATCGTTTCTATAACTCATACAATATTGCAAGTGAAATAATTAAACAAAATCAGTTCCTGGGCTCAGATATGGAAAAGGTCCTTTACACAAATACAAAGGAAAAATGATTATTTTGGAGAAACCTAGGCACTTAACCTATGGCATACTGGTTGGAATTCAACAAGATGAGAAGAGCCACTGCTATCAATAAAGAATATTCAATACATTATAATAATGGTGGGAGGTTGTAATGACACATTTAGAAAGCTATTGTCGGTGTCTAATGGTGGCCCCGAATTCATAGAATGTAAGTAGGGCATACATTTGAGATGAAAAGCTGGGCGAACTCAAAGAAAGCTGGAATATGCAAAGATAAACAAACCCCACAAGGCCGGGGGATTTAGCTCAGTGGTTTCGTCGCCTGCTGCGCAAGCGCAAGGGCCCGAGTTCGATCCCCGGTACCAAAAAAAAGAAAGAAAAAAACTAAACCCCGCAAGACAAAACAGAAATCGTCTGCAGGTAGCTCTCCCTGCACCTAACCAGAAAACACATGAGACCTGCAGGTAAAGCTGATGGGCAAAGTGGCCTGTGTACCTGGCCCAGGACTCAGAGAGGCTGAGGGAGCTGAGGATTGCCTGGCAATCCAGTAAGTCTGCAGTTCAACGACAGTGTCTAGGAGCAAAGGCCCTGGGATCCTGCCCTGACCTCCCAAGCATTTTGGCTTCTGCTTTATTATATCTTTCGAATCATGCATAAGATTTTTTAGTGGTCAATTCTAACTTGGAATTATACAGGAAAGAGAACACTGGGAAGTATATTTCAGCCTAGAAACATCATCGCAAGCAAAACCATCACAAATAAAAAGAGAACTATATAATCCTGTTCAATATTTTTCATAAGACCATTTCGCAACCTCTATGTTAAATTTCATGTCTTATTTTTATCACTGAGCATTCAATCTTGTAACAAATGTGTGAGAATAAATGCTTTGCATGAGTTTGAGATATTAAAAACTGTCATATATGTTGAAAAAGTAGATGCATAAAAGAAATTTAAAATATACGTGTTATTTTTCAATCCATGAGTATGTGTCCCCATTTATTTAGGTCTTTAATTTCTTTCAAAAATACTTTGTGGTTTTCAGTATTTGTCTTGCACTTCCTTTGTTAAATTTATTCCTGGTATTTTATTCTTTTGATCCTATTGCAGATGAAATTATTTTCTTAATTTCATTTCCTGATCATTTATTGCTAATATATAGAAGTATAATTAGTTTTTATATATTGGTCTTGTACCTGCAAACCTTGCTGAACTCATTTATTAGTTCTAATAGTTTTTTAAGTAGATTCTTTGGGATTTTTTTCTATCCAAGTTCATGTCAACTGCTATTAAAGAAGCTTTTGAAACCCATAAAAAGTTAAAGAGTAGAAGTACTTACTACAAGAATAAATTAAATCTTTGGCTCAGGGCAAAAAATAAAAGCCAAAATATTCTTTTTTAAGAACAGCCTGCAATGAAAATTACAAAGAAATTATAACAAAAAGCTCATTGTGGAGACAAACATAAAATTAAGTTGGCATTCAAATGGCTTAGCTCTTAGTAAACAGGTGATATCAAGGCTTGTATGATTTTAACCAAAAATTTGCTGAGGACTTACCACCACCAATCCCAGTGTTAAACTTAGCACTTAATAAATATTTAAGCTCTCTGTTCCTGGTTCCTCGGCTATAAAATAGAAATTTAACTATCTCAGAGATCTGCTTTCAGAATTAAAGTACTGTACAAAAGGTAGAGGAGTAGGAGGAGGTAGAAGAGGAAGAAAGAAATAGAGATAATTTATACAGATGTCATCCAAGAAAAAGAGAACTAAAGAAAAACAGAAAAATTTAAGAGTGATCTACATTCCTTCCTACAATTCTAGTACACAGGCTGGCTCCTGTCCCACTGCCTGTCTTTCTTCAGGCTACCTGGGCATAGTTGGCCAAAGGACCAGTTGGTGCCTCCCAGAAGTTCCTCGTGCAGATAGCTTCTGAAGCTGAGGGCAAAGTTCTCATGTATTCGGTAAAGTTTGAGATGCTTCTGAAAAATGCAAGTAATGACAAGTAATGACAGTGAACACTAATACTTAATGATTTAGTAACCACCTGTACACTACTGGAGAGGGAAAGTTTGAAGTCTAAGTTAGCTAAAGAAAGATGACAGAAAGTAGGAGGCCCATGGGAGAGCTGATTTTGAAAAAAAGGTGGTGAGCTCAATTTTAGACTTGATATATTGCAGGAGATGATGAGGCATAGAAATTGACCTTGGTTATGTCATCTTCAAGATGAATGTGAAGGAGAGATGAGGAGCAGCTCCAGAATAAAGGAGACCAGAGAGACATGACAACCAGTGCCACCCAGGATGCTGGAGGTGGCCCCTTGCCGTGCAGGACATGGCTGCGACAATTGGCAAAACTCAATTGGGTCTTTGAGCACAAGGTAGACAGTAGTTCTTTGTACTACTCTTGTGATTTTTCTCTAAATTTGAAATTGTTTGAAAATGTAAAGGAGAAAAACATCACTTTTGAAGACAAAAAGTTGACATTGCCAGTGGATCTTAAGATATATGCGATGCATAAGATATATGTGTCTTAAGATACATGTCAGCATTCACAACTTTAACCCAGTAATTCCCACTTGAGATCTTACTCTGAAGAAATAGTAGCATGCAGGAACATACTTGAGATGACATTATTCCTAATGCAATATTAGAAACTACCAAAACATCCAGCCGCAAAAAAAAAATGACTAATACTGAGCTATCTACTTGGTGAATGCTATTCAGCTAACATGAGGATGATAGGATAACTTCACAGCAACATGTCAACATCTTTGGCTTACAAATAAATGAAAAGAAGGGCTGGAGATGTAGCTCAGTGGCACCATGCCTGCCTTTCAAGAGCAAGGTCCTGAGTTTGATCCCTGGTACTGGGAGAAAAAGTAGAATATAACCCAAGATATTAATCATGATTATCATGCTAAAATGCAAATATGAAATACTCCAAAATAATATGGACATTTCAAAATGACGACCTTTTTAGTGATTTTTTCCCCTTTTCAAGTGTTCAAATTATAACATATTCGTACTGCTTTCAAGATTTTAAAAGTATTTTAAATCAAAAGCCCAAGAGGTAGTTCGAAGTGCACAAACTCCAGGCTTGTATTTAGGTGACTGGTATTTAGGGCTATTTGCCACAAAGTCAAAATCATGTTGGCTGAAGTTTTTGAACAATCTAGGGAACAGAGATCAAAGTGGGCCAATAGGGAGCCATGGAGTGTTCCACAGTTGGAGAAGAAGAGGAATGTGGTGAGTAGAGTTGATGGAGGCTTAACTGGAAAAGACTGCACTGAATAGTGTGTGTCTGCTGTTGGTGCTAAAAGTGTGTGGAGTTTAAGACAACCAGACCCTGAAACAGGCTGGACATCTTTGGTTTGAGGAGAAAGGGGACTCGATAATGTACTTGCCCATTCGCTAAGCATAACCCACCAAGGGGAATACTGGCTTTTGTAATTCAACTTTAGTACAAATTGTTCTTTCACATTAAGTTCTATGATATTCCAACATGAGAAATGGCATTTGGAAATCGCAGCAAAAGAGATTTGAGCCATGATGAAATATGTGTGTCTTGCCTGGTGACCTTGGTACTGAGAGACAAGCCGCTCTGTGTCACAGAAGGTTCTGGACCGCCCTTCCAGCACCATTTTATCATCCTAAAATGGCTCACTTCATAAGGTTTACAACCTTCCATAAAAAGGCAGAACATTTTATTCTTTTTTCATTAAGCCACCTTTGGAATCATTTTGGTCCCTTTATAGTCTCTTATTTAATCTGTTTTTTCGTAGACTAGTGAGAAAAAAAATTCTATCAGTGGTCAAAATAGTAATTAGATAGTGTAAGTCACAGCCTAATGGCTTGAAGGCACATATACTTCCTAGTTATCTCCTCCATTTGCCTTCATCAGTGAATTCTTTAAACTCCCAAACACATCTTTACCTTCCTTTTAAACAATGGGAAAAAGAAATGACCAAACTGCATTTTCCCAATTACAACAGTCACTAATGTTTGTATTTTTTTCTATGAAAATACCATTCCCATGGCAAGAAATCTCCTTTAACAGACTCTAAAAAAAGCATGAATTAATAAAACATCAAGAGATTTTATTCTCTATATTGAAAACTCTTACATTTGCATAAAATCAGCCACTGAATATTTTGGAAATACATTTAATCACAGGGAGAGGAGCACTAACAGAGAAAGCCCCACTACAAAATAAAGCTTAAAACCACATACAGGTTGAAAAGAGGAAAATATCAGTTCTACTTATTCCTGAAGGATTTTTTTAATCTTTTAATTAATGACAGCCCTTGGGGCACTGAGCAATTGTTAATTAAAACAAGGAGCAAGTAGAGGAAGTAGGCAAAAATGCTAAGATGAACACATTTCCTTTTCTCTGCAGGAGAATAACATTACCAAGCCAATATTAATAAATATGAATACTTTTGAGAGAAGGCATATAAAAATGTTAAAAGAAATTCTAACTCAGCTTGGCACACACTAGCAGGTGCATAAATTAATTGGGGCTCCTCAAGAATTATAAGCCCCGGGGCATCACCTTTTGTCTAATTGAGTGGTCGTAGCAACCTCCCTACCCACGACAGGATGGCATGCTCTTTTCTGGGTACAGGCTGACTTCTGTCAGGGGGTAGCGCCTAATCAAAGGTCTTCTAAGGGATTTCATTCACTTTCATTCTAGCAATGGGCGGGCATTCACATTGGCAACCATCATTATGGAACATTTCTTAAATGCTTCGAGTTAGGGACTATGCTCACTACCCATTCAATTCATTGGTCTTTCTTTTTTCAACCATTAAATTTTTGCTTAAAAATAATGATCAGGTCTTTTGGCTCACCCCCTGTGCGTACCTCATTTGGGCAGTTTATTAGTGATGACATTTTCCTGTCCTTCCCCACCATTTTCCCTGCACCCCACATAAAAAAAGGCTTTTATGTTTCTCATATGCTCAGAAATCTACTTAACAAGCAGAGCTTTAGAAGCCAGGAACAAAAAAGAATGTGTTTCTTACTTTATTTGTAAGATAACAGAAACCAGAACCTCTATAAATTATAGGCTTAGCATAAAAAAAGTCATTCTTTGAAATTAAGACAAGCTAGGATACGTTTTTCCAATTTTTCCATGACCCAAGTTTCACATAATCTTATAGACTTTTTATCAAAATTGTTTTTCAAAAATAGAACTCGACTCCGTAAGATATGGGGTTTCTTCCCCTTTCGTCTGTGTGCCTTTGTCCCTTTGATGTTCTGCACATGAGAATGTCAGGGTCAGCTCATGGGGATCAGTGTCATTTACCAAATTTCTCAGACGCCAGCTAGGATCAGTAGCTAGGAGACAACTTTGAATTTCGTTTTGCTGTTTGTAGTCAGAATATATTCTTCAGCACAGATAAAAATCTCTGCCCTGCCATTGCTCTATCTCTGAAAGAGCAAGCTCTAGGTAATCAGAAAGCTATGTTCTGTTTTTTGAAAAAAAGTCTTGCTTATTTTAGCTAATACCTGCTCGAGCATAGTTCCCAAGGCAGAAAGAATAACATGTTTTCACTGTTTCTTTTTGTAATAATGTTTGTTGGAAAGCTCCTGATTTTCCTCTGATACCCTAAAAAGCTTTGTCTGTTATATGTGCTCATTTAGGGACTAAAGGAAGTCATTACAAAAGCACAAAGAAAAATTATATAACCTGTCTGCATTGTATCCTCATTCTCTTCGCTTGTACATGATTAATTGGGGATGATAATTTACATATTATTTAAAAGGAAAAAACATTTTGCTTTGTCTATCAAAGTGGATCTATGTAAGAATCACCATGGATGTTCAGGAAGAATGCTTTGGGGGGTCAGAGATACACATAAGACCTTGTGTTCAATCCCCCAGTACCACAAAAAAAAGGTCTGAGTTGGGGCTTTTTCAGATTCTCCCTCCTCACTGCACAGATTTAGAGATGGGACCCAGGAATCTCTGTTTTAACAAGTGATTGTCATGAACACTTGACTGTTAGCTTCTGATAGGCCCAATGTAAGACCAAATGATTTTTAACTTTAAAATATATAATAATTTGGTATATAATATATATAATGTATGATTTTATTTTTATTTAGATATAAAACGTGTATTATGATATCATCGAAAATATGTAGGGAACTCTATCTGCACTCATCAGTAGTAGCAGGTGGACCAGATTCAGAAGTATAAGCCAGAGTCAAAGCCATGGAGTTTGGGCCATGGATGGAATGCAGAATCCAACAGGTTATAACAATAAAGTGGGATATACTGAGGAAAAATCAAAAGAAAAGGAAGAGAAGGGGGAAGGGGAGAAGGAAAAGCAAGATTCCAGGACTGGAGAAGGAAAAGAAGGCTGGTAAAATTCAGGGATCTCCTTCCACTAACCACACACCAAGTTTCAAATTATTGGTTCACCTTCCCCTAGGGGGATTTTTACGGTACAAACTGAAATCAGAGAGCACCCATTTACAGTTATTCTCAAACCAGCTTTCTGACCATAGTAAGCATGAAGCCAGCATGGCAAGGAAACCAAGACCTTGGACCATTCCAATGCAGACTACACTTGACAAAGAGCTATTCAAGCTCTGAAATTTAAGAACTGTTCTCCACCTCCTTGTGACCTGTAGAGCAATGTCGCCTCCTGGTCCACCCACTATTCATTGAGAGTTCATTGAATAGAGCTTTCATGGTTCTTCCATAGGGATTAGGGGAGAAATGGGGGCAGAAATATTTTTAACTCATCTCATTTTAAGTAAGTTAGGTGTTAACTAATTTTTTGAGAAAACTTTAAAGAAGCTTTCACCTTTCAATGTTTTTTTCAACCCACTTCAATACTACTGGTTTTTCATGGAGTTGCACTTACAGTGATGCATTTGGTATCAGTGAACCTAAAAATGTTATCAATTGGCTGAGGGTTCTTTTTCCCGATTCATATAGAAATCACAAATAGGCAAAGTGTAGTTTTTTTTAATGTTGACATCCCTGAGCTTTGAGTACCAGTGGCTATCAGCTCTTAGTGTTACTGGCACTGTGCAACCATCTTGACAGCTAGAGACAGCAGCTACTGGCATCTCTTGGGAACTCTTCTGGCCACCAGATATGATAGCTCCCAGCAATTCTCCATTGCTCTCTGCTGCTAACTGCCTTTAGTGTTACCAGCCTTGGCTGCTAGCTGCTTTCAGTGTCAATGACCTATGAAGTTACCAGCTCTGAGTGTACCATCTCAATAAACTCTACTTGAGATAGAAACCATGAATAGGCCATCAGGAAGAGGTTTTATTTGGAGTTATACTGAAGCAAAAAGGAGAACAGTGCACAGGCTGACCTAGTAACAGCGCAGGGGAGGCTGCTCTATAGGAGAAAAGGGCTCACACTTGTGTCTGACATACAGTGTCAGACTTTCTGTCTAGTCATGAGTAGAGGTGGGCCTCCTACCTGAATGAGGATGGTTTCAGAGGGGCAGAGCTCCCCAGAGGGGCTATATGGTGGAGTCATCTGGGATTGGCCCATGCCTGAAACTTGCTGCAGCCAAAGCAAATGTCTCCCAGAGCAGCCTTGGGGCCTTTGAAATAGCTGTGGCTGACTGCAGGGTCTTTGAGGCCACCACAGAAGAGAGAATAATAAATAAATGAAAGTACCTCTTGGGGAGCATCAGGCCCTTCTCTGCTGTCTCAAATCACACTTCCACATGATTTGTGCAGGCTGACACATGAGCTCTCGTTAGATTTTAGCTAATCAGAATTTGTGAGCTGTTTCCAAATTACTTACCTCTTAACCCTAGGTAACTATGATAGATTTGTCAGTGCATCATAGAGAAAGATTTTAACTTTAAAAACCATGAAATAAAGTTTGCTTGCAAATATAGGAGCATATACTTTTCATAAAAATATTTCTAAAGGCTTTATCAGTATATTTATTGGTTCAAACTAATGGTAATAATATCTATAGTAATAATATCTATGGTAATAATAATACCAGTTAGTAGTATCCACATAGTTCACATCTTTTTGACTTTTTGGTACCGGGGATCAAACTCGGGTCCTTGCTCTTGCAAGTCAGGCAGCAGAACCACTGAGCTAAATCCCAAGCCCCATAGTTCACATCTTTATGAAGATCGTTCAGTATTGGAGAATTTGGATTTTGTGTCTTTATATCATTTAAGAATGATGTATTTTACATTTTTAAATAGTTGTTTACATAGAAGGAATATTACATTCGGAAAGTTCAGGAGCCAATGATTTACAGATACTACTGTCACTTCCTATGGCCACTCCCTCTCCATGCTCACTTTTCCAGCTCTTTGCCACTCCTCTAGTTCTCAGCTTTCCCAAAACCTGATGACCAATGCAAGAAGTCCTGTCTCTGTTCCTATTTCTGACCTCCTGCTTCACTTGAATGGACCATTGTCTCATTTAGAAGCACCCATGTGGTAGCCACTCTCCCCATTCTATTGCTGCACACTCTCCACTGTCACTAATTTCTCTTCCCATGCTGACCCTTAAATGCTGTGTACCTTCATGGGCATCACTTATCCCTTCCTGCCACCCACATGCCATATTTGCTGATACATATGGTCCCTATTCTCTACCATTTGTTCTGTGAAATTTTTTGCCCTCTTCACTTGCATGATTACTTAGTTGTCATCAGCTACAGACAGTAATTTGCAAGTTATTTAAAAGTAAAAATTAAAGAGAAAAACTCTTTGCTATAGTTTTCAAAATGGATCTAATGAGAATGACCTGGGGTGTTCATTAAACATTCATTCTTGGTCCCCTACTTTACAAATGGGGGAGGCTCTATATATTTTTAACAAGATCCCAGTGATTCTCATGAAGGCTCAAGTATGAGAACTACCAAGTAGACCCAATGTTTGCATTATGAGGAGTCAGTACCATCTCCTCGCTGTCCCCCACCCCAATCCTACATCTAGTCAGTCTCCATGTCATATTGACTCTGAATCCCCTCTTCTCTACCCTTCTCCTCTGTTCCTCCCTTCTTTTTCTTCTTGGAGGTCCATAATTCATTGTATCTAGTACTTGCCATCTAACTTGACCCCTTCAACCTACTGTCCACAGTATCTGTGTGTTTTTGGTTAATGCTTATGTTAGTCAACTTTGCATCACTGTGACAAAATACCAGAAAAAGTCGATTTAAAGGAGGAAAGATTTATTTAGGCTCATGGTTTCAGAGATTTCAGTCCATGGTCACTTGGCTGTGTGGCTTCTGGGCCTTTGGTGGGGCAGAATATCATGGTGGGGAGCACATGGTGAAGCAAAGGCCTCACCTCAGAAATCAGGATGCAGAGAATGAGTGAGCCAAAAAGAAAAGTATAGGTCTAGAACAAAATACATCCACCAAAGGCAAGTCCCCAATGACCCCTACTTCCTTCAACTGGGCCCCCACTTCCTAGCAGCTCTTTCAGCTGTGAACTCATCAGTGGATTAATCCACTCCTAAGGTCAGTGCCCATATGATTCAATCACTTCTCAGGCCCACTTTGGAACACTGATGTATTGGGCATCAAGCCCTGAATATACATCTTTGGGGGAAGCTTCATTATCTAAGCCATAACATTTTTTACCAAATCTAACCATTTTTCACCAGAAGTATTCACTGACTCCAGATGGTTTACAGGTTGAAGTGCAAACTTCTTAATATAGTTACAAGGCCAAGCCTTTGTGATCTGACCCCCAAACTCCTTTTTATCCTTCTAAGATTCCATTTGGCATCTCTACTAATAACCACAAGGAACAGCTCTTTTGTCTGAACACTCCTCTCTCTACCCTGTACAGCTTTGCTCAGGTTTCCACTGCCTGAAAGAACACACTCATCTTCCCCACCCATGCCTTACATGGTGCAAGGCAGAAGAAAAACAATGAACTCCCTCTGTCAAGCTCTTCTATAAGAGTACTGAGTTCCATTCACAAAGGACAAGCTCATATGACCTGATTGCTTCTTAAAGGCTCTACCTTGTAATTCTGTCACATTGGCAACACCTGAGTCATAGAGGGTCACATCAAACCACAGCAGAAACTCTCAAGCAGATTTTGAGAACTGGATAGGATTTTCCCAAGTGTTACCCTTGCTCTGGGTAAGTGAGCCATGTGTCTCAGCCTTGAAAGATAAAGCCACAAATGGACATAAGTAATGGAAAATGTAGGACTCGTTATTAAATTAATTCATTATTTTACCCATTGATGAGTTCACAGCTAGGTGGGCTATTTGAAGGTGGGGACACGTTAGAGGAAGTGAGTCATGGGAGGGGTGGCATTGGGGCCTATTTCTGGTCCCTGGCTCCTTCCTCTCTGGCTATTTCCAACCTACTCTGCTTCTTTCCCACACATGGGGGAGCAGCTTTCCTGTACCAGGCCCTTCTGCCAAGAGTTTCTGCATTAAAGTCAGCCAGTTACACATTGAAATCTCTGAAAACATGAGCCAAAATAAGCCTCTCCTCCTTTAAATTGTGGGTGTCGGGTATTTTTTCCAAGTGATGGGAAAGCTGATAATACAACTTGACTGGGCTAGGGGCTACCTGGATATTAGCTCAAACATTCTAGATGTTTCTGTAAGGGTGGTTTTAGATGAGATTAACATTTGAATTAATAAAATAAATAAAGAAGATTGCCCTTCCTAATGTGGATGGGCCTTGTCCAGTCTGTTGAAGGCCTGAATGGAAAAAAAGACCAAGCTTCTCCAGAGTAGGAGAGGATTTTTGCGCTTGGTTGCCATTGGACTCAAAAGGAAGCACCAGCTCTTCCTATGTCTGGCAGCACCTGAGCTTCAGAGGGTTCTATACCTTAGTTTTCCCAGGTCTCAGGCCTACAAGCTCAGAGGGAAACTACACTTAGTAGTCCTTGGTCACCTGCTTGCCAGCTTAAGGTGCAGATCTTGGGGATTTCAAGCTCCACAATTGCACCAACCAAATCCTTATCATAATCATCTCACTTCATTCATATATATATATATACTATCTCCTATTGGTCTATGTATGTTACATATTTTGCTTTAACTATCTCTTGGGATGTATTTTTCTCTGGAGAACATTAATACACATTGCTTTTACTCTTGGAAAGTTCTTTCCTGTCCAAATATCAGGCAAATATTCATTTGTAGCTTCTTTTACTTTTTAAAGATTTTAAAGTCTTCAGTCCATATGGGATGCATTTGAGCAAATGCTGTGAATTAAAAGTTCAAGTTATTTTATTTTTAAACAAATAATCAGTGTTCTTACAACCTTTAATACATTTTCTTCCTTGACTTACACATGCTACAATTTTCTAATGGTTTGCTTTTTCTTCTTCCATTTTGCTTCCAAATGTGGACATCCAACATGCCCCATATTTTTCTCTTTCTTCTCAACCTTCAATTGAGGAAATCACACACACACACACACACACACACACACACACACACACATACACACACACTTTCTGAGTCAGTTATCCCAATATGTCAGGACTAAAAATGTTTAAAAGGCTGGAAGCTCTGTTTTAATCTACCTATTAGACTTTTTCACTGAGCTTTTGCCCCAGCTTTCTAAATTAACATGAATGAGACAAATTTACAATTATTAAAATATCCTACCATTCTGTTGCCAAACCTCAACCTGCCCTTGTCCTTCTCCCAGACATCCCGTCATGTCTATACATTGTGTCTCCAGCCCCTCCTCTCACTCTACATGTCTCACCTCCCAGCCATCCTGGACCCCTCCTGCCACCTTCAGGTCAGTTTTCAAATACGTAAGATTCCCCACCTCTAAGACATTTGAACTGGAGTTCTCTTGTCCCTTGAAATCCTGCATGGTCTTTCAGCCAATCTGAAAGACAGCCCCTTTATGGAAACTTCAATTTTTGATCTTCTAAATCAATGAAATATCTTATTCATATAAATTCTCATAGTGCTTTGTACTTTTCCAGTAGGATTTATTTCACTTGACCTTGTATGATAGATATTTATATAAGACATTTTTTCATTCTTATTTGTAATATTTTTGTGCAACTCAGTAGTGATACAAAAGGGTGATGCTTTCTAAACAATGACAATGCTTAAATATAGGTAGGACATTTATTCAGTGATGATAGATGAACTGATCTTTAAAAATTAATAAAACTATTAATAATCCAGGTGAAGTTCATGATCAACTTTTTTTTTTTTTGGTACTGGGAATCAAACTCAGGACTTTGTGTTTGCAAAGCAGGTGCAATGCCACTGAGCTAAATCCCCAGCCATGATCAACTTTTTGATAATGGCATCCTCTTCATTTTCACTCTCCTCCCAGTCTCTTTTTTCCATATGTAAACTGAAGGACAGAATTCACATCACATGCTTTTGCCTAATCTGTTTTGCCAAATATCCCAAACATCAAAGGGACCCAACACATATATTTTTGAAGAATGGGTAGATGAATGAAAGCAATGATCATCTACAAATAAGATGTGATTTATTGGTACAGTACCATAAAATACATGTTTTTTAGTGTTCTCCCACTCAGAACATTCCTCTCTACCAATTCTTTAGTGAAATGGTATGCATACATTTGCCCTACCCTGCCAGTTTTACAAAAGAAACCCTGTCTCCTGTGGGCCTCTTCTTCACATGCTTGTTCTACTCACCCTATTGGGATAGTAAAGCTTATTTGTGTCAACTTAATTGGCTTAGGAGCTGCTGAGAGGAATAAAATCACATTTCTGGGTGTATCTGAGTGGGTCAGGAAAGCGTGACCTTGGGTAATATATCTGGGCCTCACTCCTTCCTCTCTGGTACTGTTCCCTTGTTCTGCTTTCTGGTCATCATGAACTAAGCAGCTTTTCTCCACCACACCTTTCCACCTGATGTTTTTGCTTTGGAGCCAGCCACCCATGGACTGCACGCCCTGAAACCATAAGCAAAATTTAGCCTCCTCCTTTAAATTGTGGATGATGGCTATTGTGTCTGAGATATTGGAAAGCTGAATAAATCACCTAGGTTCCTAAATATTGCTTATAAGAAATGACTATATCCATAAACTATCAGGGAGTGCAGAAGTTCACTGGAGGTGTGGATTAAAAAACAGTAAAACAGCTTTTGTATACAAGAGATCAAATAACTCTATATAATCAAAATTACATGTGAACTGAACCCTCCCCCAGTGTGTTACAGAAAAGAGTCCAGTCAGTCAGCCTTGATTTGATATGACCACAATGAACATTTGCATTTCTAATCAGCCTCAATATTATTTGTCACCCAGGTAGGCAGAAATGGTCTAGGGAATATTAATGTACATACAAACACCTCCTCTTTGGTTAAGGGAGCCAGCCTTCTGCAAAGTAATTGCTCCCATCTGTAGCTGTAAATGGGTTACTAATCAGAAAGGCCTCAGGACAAAGGTAAGTAGGATAAATTCCTATTTACTGAATTAATAATACTGAGTTCCTGAGTGCCCTTCTCCTTGGAAGCACTTCTAGCAGTTAGATTTGGGATTTTTTTATCTGGCACTGTTCTGAGACTGGGGCTTTGGGGCCCATATTAATTTTAGATCCATATTAATTTTAGAACTGGCAGAGATTATCCAGTTCTATGAACCCTAATATAGTGGTTGAAACAGTTTTGAGGAGCAAAAGTGCCTACTTATCTGATCCATACTCTTCGATATGAATTCCACCTTAACATTCTATGCTAAGGAGGGGTATGATTAATTCATTACCCAAGATTACAGCAGTATGCTAAAAACTACCTGGAGGCATTTCTTTTGGTGTGAAATATTAAAGATTCAACATTTATATCAGGGCACCTAATTCATATTCTGGAGCCTCTAGGCTGAGAGAAGAACTTGGAAATATTCAGTCATTTTTTACCATTGGCTTGTTAAAATGTTTAAGAGGATTATTTAACTACTTCTTTGATAAGAACAAGGAAGACTCCATTCAGGATGGCTCAAATACAAAACTAAAAGTTGTCATGTCTTTTATTTCTTAAAAATGGTGTAAATCAAGTTTTAGCAATAAAGTAAGTTAGGGGAACAGGATGATGATACTAATAGTCTTTCCTGGTATAAATGGTGACTCTTGCTGTATGATCACTAATAAATAAGAACTAATGTATAGACTCTCATAGGGAATAATATGATAATATATTGTCAGCCATTTGCAGAGCAAGGAGCAGAAGTTTAGACAATGCAACTGAATTTCCAAATACCTCTGAGGTAGCTTTAGAAATACATTTTGATGCCTAGATCTACATCAGAATGTAACTGTAACTTACCCCCACTTCAAGTAAAATAATAACATCATCATATGGATAATTAACTTGAAACCTGGAAAAAAAAACTCACAGCTTTCCAATTCTGCCCTTTTTACCCTAGTATCTGGTAGAGAAAGCTAGGAATGCTGTGCTGACTCTGGGAGGGCCCAACGTGGTTAACGGGCTTACTGTTATCTTTTGGTAGGCAGGGAAGGATATAATTACGCATATGGTTAATAGTGTGTCCTTTTCCTTTTAAAAAATCAAAAAATATGCACAGAGAAGAACATATCAATTTGCCAAGTTTTAAGAATAGTTTTAACAAGCACCTGTGTGGCTGCTGTCCATTCAAAAATAGAACTATGCAATCCTTACGAATGCATACCTTCTCCCACCCAAAGAGATCTGCTCATTGTATCTCCCAAAGGTTCAGACACTGGAAGCTTGGCCTGTGAGATGGGTCAAGGTGATCACCTGGGTGACCTTGCAGCCAGAATGTCAGAACCTCAGCTTTTTCACGGGCAAAATAAAAGGTTCAGATGGGATTGTTTCAAATTACCTAAACCAATGCCTTAATCCTTTTTTTTAAGAGTTAAAGTATCTCAGACAGCCTGACTTTGGTGTTAAAGTAAATAATTCTAAACTAAATGAAAGCATGCAACAGACCTATAACATTTTAATGTGAGATTTTTATTGTTAATTCTTTTGTCCTGCTGATTGTTTAAACACTTTCTCCAAACCTCGGTTAAATCAAAACATGGTGGAGTTTTTTTTAGTAAGTCACAGTATAATTTTGTGGGTCATTCTTAGAAGGTATGACATGAATTGAAACCAAATTTAAGCCTGTTGAGCAAGCCTTGTTGTGCTTGTTTACCAGATTGCTCTTTGCTGTACATAAATAATTAGTTAAGCCTTATCAGACCCTGAGGGTAATTTGTCAAGATAATGTATGTTTTTCTGTTTCAGTGTTAACTCCCATTACATATTATTAATAGATTATTAACTTAGTATAAACAGCCTAGGGGAAAACTATTCAGTTAGATTTGTTTGTTTTCTAACATGTTAATGGAACAAAAAAAGTGATTTTAAGCTACTGAGCAATTATCCACAATATACAAAAGTTAGAGCATAAGTTTTTTTTAAATCTTTTTTCTTCTTGGCCATGAGGTGAGTGATTCTGCTCCATGTCTTAGTTACTTTCTCATTGTTGGGACAAAATACTATACTCCCACAACTTAAAGAAGGAAACTTTTATTTTGGCGCCCAATTTGTTAGTCAGTTGACTCCAAGGCAGGGCAGCATGGCAAAAGGGCATGGCAGAAAGGAAGCAGCAGCATGAGCTCAATGGAGGAGAAAGCCATAATATTCTACCATGTGCTCCCGCCATATTGCATTCCCTCACCATGGGTCCAAAGCAATGGAGCCAACTAATCATAGACTTCAACTTGTAAAACTATGAACCAAAATAAACTTTTTGTTTTTATTAAAAACAAAAGCCTAGCTCATCTCATAAGCTGACCAGAGAAAGTATTATTTATTTAATCTTGCAATCTGTGAACTCTGAGAAAAAGTATTCTAAGTCCAAAGTAGTAGAAGTAACTCTTGAAAAATATTTGGAAAATATGAAACTGGAAGTGGAAAATACGTATTTGAGTGTCTCCTTTACTTAGAACAAAGAAAGTAAAAGTACCATGATTCCTATTAGAATAATAAATTTTAGATCTGGCCTTTCAGAAATCCTCATCCCACCATCATTGGGAAAAGAGTGGAAAGTGTGATTTTGCATTTAAATAAAATATTCAATTACTACTTTTCTTTCTTGAGAACTGTGGTCTCTGCATCCTGTGCTTTGGAGACAGGACAATACCAGATCAATTAGTAATAAAGATCTGTTTTTATGCTGGAGTCATGGCTTTGGGGAATAAGGCGGAGATCAAGATGCATTTTAGCAGTTGAGCACAGACAAGCAAGACAGATTGCTCTGGAATGGTTGATAGCTCTGCAAACATGGATGTTTAAAAAAAGAGCAATGATATTTCACAAGTGGATATTTACAAATGTAAATGCATTCATCTCTGCTCATAAGCACAGAGCACCTGGCACTAACACTATTTATTTCTTTGGATAGAGATCACTAGAATATACTAATAGGAGGGAAATATTAGAGAACTTACATGAAATTTGTGATTGGAAATAAAATAAGAAAATATGTTGTGTTTAGAGAGCTTTCAGCAAAAGATCTTTCAGTATTTCAACTGCAAAATTGTCCATACACTGTGAAAGAAAAAAGGGGAACCAAGAAGTGAAATTCTTATTCCAGTGAATATAGAAGCCAAAGAAAGTGGGTAATGGAATGTGGATTTTTCTAATTTGTTACAAATCCCCATTTCCACAATGGTATAAACAAGAAAATAGGTAGTTTCAGTTCCAGATTTTAGCCACATGTTTCCTTCCTACAGTTTTTTCTAAAAAAGAGAAATCCTATCTGTTTCATACATCAAAGTTTCATATCATACAAATAATTTATGAAGTAGCTCTGGGCCATACCTAGTTGAGATGGATGCACAGATGAATGATCAGATTGGGGGAAATGCTGACTGAGCCGGAAGTGCGTGATTATAGTATTAAGCTGTAAGATTAACTACCTGGTCGTTTTCTACTATCTTACACTGCAATAACACATAGCTACCTTTTGTTTGGCAGAGTAGGTTCTATGGTAAAAGTAACAATACTGACAGTCAAAGTATTAAATTTAGGATCCCTAGAAAAACAGGTCTTTGATTTATTGGGAGTAACTTAACTTTCTAGTACCATTTTTTGGTCGTGGGGAATGCTGGTTACTTGTGCATCTCTCTTCATCAACCACCTGATGACTTGAACATGACCAGAAATTAGTCCCAGTATGTATCTTGGGAGATAATGTAGACATTTGTATTATATTAATTTTGAGTTCAATATTGACCTAATTTCTAAAATTGACTATAAAAGAAGAAACATTCTCTTATTATCCAGGAACAGATTTGTCTTCTTGTATCAACAATTGAGTAAAGATGTAAGAAAAATACACTTTGAAATTTTTTTCTAAGGTTGGTGAAAATTTGATTGCCAGTCTGCATCAGAAAGAAAAACAACAAATAGCCTTGAAGAGAATGTGTAGCTCACTTCAGAGAGTGAAGGTATTACATCCCTTTTGAAGATGAAGGAAAATTGTTATTAGAAGTTAATTTAAAACAGATTCCTTCTTTGTAATAAAGCCATCTGCTATAACTCAGAGTGAAGCAGACTTTATTGTCTTTTTAATTATCTAGTAATCAACAAGACAGAGATTTCCTGGAAATTTGACCATAATTTGTTTTAAAAGTGCACATCTATCCATCTATTTTTTCTTTCCAATTTGTCTCATTAGAAAACTTGAAATGAGAAACTCAAGTTTAAAATAATGGCTCCTCAATAACAAAATCACATTTGACAATGAAGCTAGATCATTAAAAACGATATAAGTTGTGGATCCACATTAAAATTTTTTTAGAGAAGAAAAATTACCTATAATTATATGAGGTATGATCAGAAACTACAATGATTGAATAAACTTTAATTATTGATTATGGTAAAAGCCACATTGCCATGAATTCCCCTCAAAACATTCCCCCATGCTTCAAATGCACTTATCCCATCATTCTTGCCACTTTCTGAAGCAGTTCTGGAAGTACTCTTTTATGAGGGTCCACAGTTGCACTGTCATGTCTGCCTGGATTGATTCAAATTTTACCTTTCATGATCATTTTGACTTCAGGGAAGAGCCAGAAGTGGCACGGTCCAGATCCTGTGAATAAGGTGGATGAGGAAATGTTTTTATTTGACAATAATTGCTGTACCAAAAGCAATGTTTGACATCAAGTGCTGTTATGATGGAGGACAAAACTGCCCATTTCTCAAGTCTTTTTCTACACACAACATTTCATAACCATAGGCCCGAGTTTCATCTCTCACGATGACATTTCTCAAAAAGCTGAAACCTGAAGTGGCACCATTGCCCAACACCAGTGAATGCACTGTTGGTGATCCATAATTTACAGGACACTTTAAAACACACTTCTCTCAACCATGGCTCACAACCGACTGCCTCAAACTTATCACACATGAACTGTTACTAAGGTAGGATGTTCCACTTCTCCTATTGAAGATCCCTGCCTTCCTGTTGGATGCCACTTGGCTGCAAGATTTCCAGTATTATTTATTACACCTAAAATAATCACTATTCAAAGTTTATTGCATTTATTTTTATAATTTTGATAGCTATACAGTATATATATATGTATATATATGCTTGTTTACATATTTTGCACTTAACATTAGAAGTTTTCCCATGTGCTATAATGTATCCTTAACCACCTATTGGTGCTGACACTGAGTGGATTAATGCATGCATTAGTTGTTTGTCTGTGTTGAACTTACAAGTGGACATGACCAAACCTCTTAAAATGCATATTTAAGTAAGAATCCATCACCATTGGAAAATATATTTACTAAGTTGAAAAACACAGGAATAAATTACAGCTGAGGTACCACAGGCATTGGTCTCTGATAGGCGGTTTAGCACAAGCAGACATCCTGCTCAGCTTCCTTCCCCAGGGCACCTGCTACTCTTGCTGGACAATTTGAATTTCATTTTCTTCTCTCAGGCTCTGTTATCCGGCAAGGAGTAAAGAAAGAGGCTTCACCTATCCCTATACAACTTCAAATTGTATTTTTGCTTGTCTTCCCTTTTTGAAACCTCATTACAGTTTGTCATCTGAGCTCTCCCCTCATATGATCTTTCTCTGCAATGAAACAGTATTACAATGCTTATTGCCCAAAAAATAGATCTTTAATGTAAAAAAAATTTAAAAATCAACTTGGTAGATGTGTCCATCACGCACACACTCACACACACACTCACACACACACTCACACACACACTGCTCTTATAAAAAATTAAAACTGGGGCCCCTGAGTGGCTGGCCCTTTTCTCTTAGGGCAGTGACATTGGCCCAGTCACATCAAGCTATATGAGAAAAGCTAAAACTTCTGATCCAGTCAGTTTAAGACATCAATTTTTCTGTGAATTAAAGGCCAAACTTTCTCAACTAGAAGAAACAAGTTCTAGAATGAAGTTAGAGAAGCACTGTACACTGTGGCCACCTCACAGAGCATTAAATTGCAAAAGGTCCTAAAATTTAAAAAGCCATTCTTTCTTTCATTGTTTAACTCAGTGTTTTCTGGCTTTGTTTCACCCCCAAAATCCTGTTTTCAAGTTAAAACCTTTTGTTTAATTTATTGTGGAACTCTTGTACCTAAAAACTGCAATGGAAAGCACATATCAAATGCCATACTGCATTTTGATTGGACAAATTTTTTAAATTCCACCTTTCTCCTCATTCCTTCATTTATATTCCACTGTATTTAGCACCTCCTGCTTACAAGGCCGTGGGTTTCCCTTGACCATCTTCCTCAACCCCAACTTTCCAGTCAGGAGAGCAATAATAGTAGGAAAAATGGTGAAAAGCCCCAGAGAACTTCTTTTTTATCATTGCAAGAGAGGAGAAATTTGTTTACAAGCAAAGCATCCATAGGTCCTGGGAAACACAGCTGATAAAGAGAATTCCCCGCACACATATACCCGCTGTGCTGGATTAACTAAGGGTCAACCTGGAACGACCAGCTGAACTGAATCAGTGTGGTTCTGGGTGTGGAAGACCCACCTGAGGACTGTTGCCAATGACATAAAAAGAGAACTGGCTGGGGCTGCGACAGACTGGGCCTGTTGATTTTCTAGGAGAAGCTTGCTGCGGTTGGTTTTCCTGATGCAAAGTTGGCTGTTCTCTCCTCAGAGGTGGAGCTCGAGGCCTCACTGTCTAGTGGGAATGGCTGCTGTTCTCATCAGGGGAGCTCTGATCTTCACTGTGAGTGTCACTATCTGGCTCCAGTGTAGATCCGTCAGCCTGGTGGCACAAATCCTTGATCCCACCGGCACAGGTTTTCTGGCTTCTACCATTGGCCTGTGGGTCTTCCGGGTGCTGATCCTCTATATGGACAAGCATGAGACATTGCTGTGGACTCTAGGCCACTGGCTGCACACATGGAGAACACTGCCTTGGACTTTAGGCCTTCAGCTGGACTTATGTGGGACGTTGCCATGGGATCCAGGACTTGGCTGGATTCTTTGGACCTCCAGTGTATCGCAAATCTTTTGCACTCCTCTGCATTTGACTTTTTGGGTAACTATTATAAAATAATTCTATAAATTATGTGTCCTGTATTAAATCTATTTCCCTTGCAAACCCTGACCACAACACTCACTTTCAAGGAGTAAGGCTATGCCCAGGACGCATCTCTCCCTGGGACAGTGCTAGCCTATTAGCATGAGGAGGAGTTTCCCCTCCCTTTGTTCATCCCCAGTGGAGGCCCAAGGTTCCTTTCAACACAGGGGATTAAGAGTAAGTAGTGAGAGGATCTGTTTCAAAGAGCTGATAGAAGATGATCAATGGTCTAGGAAATAAGAGTTGAAGAAGGAACATCAGTGCCTTGAAATGTTCCCTGGGGCTCTGACCCCATGAGGGTCTTAACTAAATGGCTACTTAGTTTATTGGATTTACTCACACAGCACATATTTAAACGAAATAGATGGAGGAAAGAACCACTAAGCTACATGACAGAAAAATGACAAAAAGCTTTTGAAGGTCAGGGAACATAGCACAATCACTTTAGACTAGTAAGAAAATGAAATTCTTCTCAAGACCTTGTAGACCTGATGGTGCTATCAATTTTAAAGTGGATATAGTGCTATAGGAGGCGTGTTTCATACTAAGTGACTATGTGCTGAATTATAATCACTTTGAGCATGCACTTGAGAGCTTAATGAATGAGTTACATGAAATGTTAATATCATTAATATCAGAGGAATTATTTATTTATTACAGTCACCACATATAACAAAGTAGTTTCCAAAATCCTTGGCCAAAAAAAGATCATAGTTTTATTTCAGTAATGGTCTTGAACATAGGAACAATCCAGCAATAACACTGACCTGAAATGAAACAATGACTAATAATAGAATTCATCTTAGCTCCTCAAAGTTTTTCTTTTACATTAGCAGCCAATCTAATCATCTGTATATAATACTGCATAGTATAAAATAATATTTGAACCTTCTTTAGCTAACTTGGTAGACATGAAGGGAGATTTATGGTTTAGTGCAATTTAAAAACAAATAGAATTATTTTTAAGTCTCAAGTTCCATATTTTACTATGAGAGAAATACATCTACATGTACATAATAACAATGCAATAAATTCTAATATAATTTGATAAGGTGGCACATTCAGTGTTTGCCAGTGATATGTCAGGAAGCCTTCAATTAAAGAAGTAATAATCCCTGAAGAGTTTGTGTGTGTGTGTGTGTGAGTGTGCAGATAAACACATCCTTTTCTGTAATGTATGTATGTATATAATGTTTATATATTAGTTTGCTAGGGTTACATTAACCAAATACCACCGACTGAGTGGCTTAAACAATAGAAATTAATCTTCTCACTGCTCTGGAAACTGGAAGTCCAAGATCAAGGTGTTCCCTAGGTCTGATTTCTTATCTGGCCTCCCTCCATGGCTCACTAGTGGCTACCTTCTCACTGTGTCCTCACATGGTTTTCTTCATGTACATCTCTGGTGTGTCCTTTTGTATCTAAATTACCCTTTCTTATAAGGAAACTAGTCGGGTTGGATTAGGGCCCACCCACCCTTTTGGCTTTATTTTTAACCTAATCACTTCCTAAAGGCCTTTATCTCCAAAATTAGTTATATACTGAGGTCCTAAAGGTCATAGTTTCAATATATGAACTTAGAGGGTCAGGGACAAAATTCAGGCCATGACACACAAGAATGCATAATTAGGAGGAGAGTTTTATTTACTGTTACCAGTGTTTATGTTATTTTTCCTCTATGCGTGTGGCATCATTAATACTACTCAAGTAAGATGTTAATGGGATAAACAATTAAGTTTCGTCCTAATATTAAGTAACTACTATCGCTCCGTGAGAAGAGCCTTATGGTTAATGTTAGGTTAAAACTATCAACTTTGGAGAGCATTTTGTATTTTTTTCTCATTAAAATAACTATAAAATAATTACCATCTGAACATTGTTAATTAGTAAATGGGAAAAGACATAAATACTATTTCAAAGAAAATGTTATCTTGAGATCGGGCGAGTGAGAAAAAATGCTAATAGGTATGTATTAATTTAGCCTTCGAGTGGCACTGTAGCATTTCCTTTTTGGATGGATCCTTTTTAAGAGGCAAAAATATCACATAGAAATATTGATAATGTTTCATATACCAAGTACATATATATTTTTTTCTTGGTAGTTTTATAAATCACTTTGACCTTAGATTTATTTAAGTATGGTACAAGCATAAGATTCTAGGTTTGACTGATCTCAGGGGATTCTAAAGCTCTTGTTTCACCAAGAGCCTCAGGGGCCTGGGACAGGGCTCGGCTGGGGCTCTGAGAAAATCCATGCACAATTTCTTGTGAAGCCGGTTTCTGCTGCTTTAAAACACAGAAGAAAACTTCTGACTTGATGGTGTATACCCACTGTACAGTCAGGAAGTTGAGGCTCTGGGAGGTTAAGTGACCAGCCCAGGGTCACTAGATTAGCTTTTCTGATTCTCAGATTGATCTGACTATACCATATCACTTCAACACTATATGATTAGCTTTTATTCCATCTGTACCACCAGGATTTTACTGTGGTTTTGTTTCACAGGTAACAATAAAGGTCCCGATTATAATTTTACTGTGACCATTTGAGATATCGATAAGAAACCGGGGGGGGGGATAGGTCTCCTGATTTGTCACCTCTGGATGACACTATCTTTTTAGCAATTAATATGGTTGTTAAGTGCCGTCACGTGTTCTATGTTATCCACAGTTGCAGCCTTTCTTTCTCGCCATTGGCAATCTTTAAGTAGATTTGGGCTGACCTCAGATTTAGGAAATCAGTTACATTTTGGGGGGGGGGTGGTACTGGGGATCAAACTCGGGACCTTGTGCTTGCAAGGCAGGTAGTTTCAGTGACATTTTTTTGCAGCAGTTCAGTACAAGAGACATCTGTTTTGTTCAGCCTTCCTGGAGACTTGTGTTTCTTTGTCTCTGCTTCCAGAACTGGTACATTTGATACTGTTCGCATGTGGTATACAATGACACCTGTACAACAAGCCCACTGTGCTTGAGCAAATACATTTCCAGAAAAATAGCAACCTTATCACCTTGCAATGTAATTGCACATTTTAGAATAATATTTGTTTTAAATAAATCTTTCCAAAGCATTGAGAAATATGAACTCCACCTGTAATTCTGCTGCTGGGCTCTGCTTTCTCACTCTTTCTTGAATAACTCCTTTTCCAGGACTATGGGTGAAAACAAGACAGGAAAACAATGTCTGCTTGTTCTCAGTCTTGCCTTCTAATGCTGAGCTTTTGCTGTCTTTTATCCTTCCCTAGACACCTCAAAATTCCTTTCCACTATAAAAGTAAAAGATGTTTTATTGAAAATAGTAATTCATTTAGCAAATATTTTTAAGATTAATTCTGTGCTAGATGCAGGTCCCATGACTGAAAATGCTATTTTATTTGTCAGTAACAGTTAGAAATTCAAATAGTTCAAACAATGAAAACAATATTTCATGAAGAGGTTTTAGTCATAGATGATTTGAGATTGGCAAAGCAGCTGGGGGTGATCATTGAAGCTCAGGGAAAGTTCACAGAAAGTCATAGTTTTTTTTTGGTACATTTTAGTTATACAATATAATGACATTCATCATTGGAAATTTGCACCTTTACATAATCTCTCGTTTATTTTTTCCCCATTCCCCTGCCTTCCCTTCAACCCCTCCATCCCTCCCTATTTATGAAGACTTTGTTTCCATTTTTTCATTTTCTCATATTAATTTAATTCCTTTCTTTGCTTTCCCCTACTCCTCCCACTTCCCCTTCCCCTTTGCCCTTTTTCTTCTTATTTCACATTATCTAGTATATCTTTTAGTCCTTATTTACACTTTCAGTTTCTCACACTAGAGAAACTATTCAGTATTTACACATGTGTGTCCTATTTATTTCACTTAAGAGTATCGCCTCAATGTGCATCCATTTAGCTATAAATGTCTCTAATTTCTCTCTTTTATGGCATAGTACTCCATTTTATTTTTTTTAAACCCACATTTTCTTTATCCAGTCTCCATTTGATGGGCAATTGGGCTGCTTCCACCCCTATATCATTTGGAGTTCCTATATCATTCTCACTGGACTGTAGCATTCTATGCATCTCACCATAAATTACAGTCACTCATCATTTTCTTTTCCTTTGTGCTGCTTGAACTGATGCTAAATTACTATTTCCATGAGTTTGGTTTTGGACAGCAAGCCAGATTTCAGCTGTGAAAATATAGCAGCACTGATCCCTTTACACCTGGGTCATGAGAGGGTCCAGTTGTTGTCATCACTACCTGATGAGTTCACTATTCCTGGCCAGAGAACTCCATAGGATGTTCTAACCTGGAACTTCAGTTACATGGCATTTTTATTATTTTTTCAAGAGACTCCTAGCAGTCCATAAGATTTATGGAATATTGCCTTGGCAGAGCCCTACTCAATGCCCTCAGTGTGTACAAAGAAATGAGCAAAACAGCTCTTGTCTATATAGCATTTGCCATCCAGTTTGGAAATTTAAGCCTGCCTAGTATGAATCAAAATTATGCCTTCTCCTTGAATTCTATTTTCTTGTGTTAATTTTAACTGTGATTAAAATAGGTTGATAACTGGTTTATAGCCTCCTTTATAGAATTTTCATTGTAGCTCAAGGCCTAGAAATAGCAATTTAATTAGAGACTTACAGTCATGCATTTCATAGTGATAAATGCCCTGTGAATATTTAAACTATTAGTGAAGGTAAAATATTTTTAGCCTTCCTTTAATGTATTTAATATTCTTCTTTCTTGTAATCTACTTCACAAGCAGATTTCAAACTATAATTCCAGCGCCAATGATGCTTTATTTTAAGGATATTTCTAACATGTCTCCCTTACACCAGAAAAGCCCTTATTATGTCAGGAAATTTCACCTTTACATTTTCTTCCATAGAAATTATTAACAATAGAAAACTAAAAGGAAGAAGCCTCTTTGCTCTTAGTTAAGGATTTAATTGATATAAAACTCATTATATATGTATGTATATGAATAAATATATACACATGCATACATATGTACAAGGGGTGATTGAAATCCACAGTGAATATTTAAATATAAAAATTACATTAAAAGATAAAATATATATTGTCATTAGTATGCATTGAAATCCTCCCTGTTGCATCAAACACATCCCATCATTCTTGCCACTTTCTGAAGCAGTTCTGGAAATCCTCTTTTGTGAGTGTCTTCACTAGTCATGATCAAAAACATGGTGAATGCTGCTGCCAAGTGCCATTCAGTGGCAAACATTATGGCTTATTATCCACCTTGTACACCAGATCTGGCATTGTGCAACTTCTGGCTATTCCCCAAAGTCAAAATGACCATGAAAGGTAAACACATTGAATCAATTCAGGACATCCAGGTGCCCATGGCAGTGAAACTAAAGACATCCATGAGAGAAGACTTCCAGAACTGCTTGAGAAAGTGGCAAGAATGAGGGATAATTGTATTTGAGGTGAGGGGGAGTTTCTTGAGGGGATTAGTGGCAATATCTCTTTTACTGTAATAAATTTTTATATTAAAACACACCACATTTTCCAATCACACTGTATATATTATATATGTCCGTTTTATTTGAGAAAGACACTTTTTAAAATATACCCAGCTATTACGTGAATATTCAGTTTTTAAGATTTCTATTACACAAATTTACGGTGTTCTAGAAAATACTTTTAGCATATGTTATTACAACTGTTTAGCTGAATGAATTTCTGACCATTCAGTATTATTACCACAGGAGCTGGTTCCAGCCACCATAGCAACCACCCTGTGGTTTCCAGGGGAGTAAAACTGGGCCACAGTTTTATTAACAAAACCCACGTCTCTAGCTTTGGCTCCACCAGAAATGGCAGCAACCCCAGGACTATAGGTCTAGTTAGTAAACGTACATATACACACAGACACAGACACAAATACACACACATGTACAATATATAGATTCTCCATGTGGTTTGCACACATGGACATCTCTACTTTCTTGCTCTGTATCTCCTGCTGAGAATTCTCATCCCTGGAAGTTGTGGTGAAGCTGATTCTAGGCTTGGGAAAACCCCTCAGACTGCTAATCTGTGGGCTCTACCTCCCAGGGTGTGCCCAGGCCTGGCCTTGCTGTCAGCACATGGGTCTGACTGCACCTTGGTCAACACGCTTGGCCTTCCTGCCTGTTCATCCATATGCTGTGCCTGTCCTATTCTAAAACCAATTTCAATAATCACCTCAGAACAGTCTATGTCCCACCCACTCCTCTCCCCTTCAAAGCCGGACTATGATCCATAATATTGAAGCTACAAATCTCCAATGCATTACTCAGGGTTTTGTAAGAGCACCTTTTAGTTTTTATGTGCTATTTTACCTCCATTACCCTGGGGTTCAAACATGAATCTTGGGAGTGTCAAGCCCATAGTTTCTTGATATTCAATTTGAACTGGACAATCCAATATTCTTGTTGTTTGAAATTTAACTTATTAGCCTTAGTTCATCCCTTTGAGCTACTATCTGATTACCACAGAAGTCGGTGTGCTGTGGATGAGTATTCTCACTTACCCTCTGGGTCCACCTAGACACAAAGTGAGGGGCTCCCTGACAAGTCATGGAGGACACAGTCTGTGCATCCCAGCACTGTCTGACAAAAAAGCTGATAATCCCAGCCTCATATTCACACCACATAGTCAGTCCACAACTGGGAAGAATGACATTTTAGTCCATTTGTGCTGCTATAACAAAATGATCTAGACTGAGTGTTAGTTAGCTTTCTGCCACTACTTTTTAAAATACAGAAATAAATAACCTTTAAAAAAAATATATTGATTTTGGCTCTTGGTTTTAGAGCCTTCAGTCTATGAGCAGGAGGACCCATTTCCTTTAGGTTTCAGGTAGGAGTGCCAGGTGGTAATGATAGGGAGTGTGTGGTGGAGCAAAGCACCCAACTCATGGCCAAGAAGAAAGAGAAGGAAGGGAAGGGGTGGAGTTCCACAATTCCCTTTGGTGGCCCACTCCCAATGGCATAAAAACCTCCCAGTAGGCCCCACCTCCTAAAGTTTCCACCATTTCCCAATATGATTTTCTTAAGCTTTTAATACATGAGATACATGAGCCTTTGGAGGAATTTCAGCATCCAGATTGTAGCACAAAGTAATTTATACAAAACACATGTTTATATCTCCCAGTTATGGAAGTTGGGAATTCACAATTAGGGTCCCAACATTGGTATCTGGGGAGGAACATGGTCCCTGCTTCATGATGGTGCCTGGTTTCTGTGTCTTCCAGAAGGGCACATTGTTGTGTCCTCCCATGGATGAAGACAGAAGGACAAGGGGCTGAACAATGAGTAAACATTTTTTATACAGACTTTAATTCCATACATGAACCAAGAAAACTCTTCATGGCCTAATCATCTCTTCAAGAGGTCTTATTCCTTAATATTCTTACCTTGGTCATGAAGTTTCAACCTTTAAACTTAGGAGAGAACAAATCTACCATAGCAAATACGGAAGTTTTTGTTTTGTATGTGTATAGATCGTACAGTATTAGCTATAGTCCTAGATCTACCTCTCTCAAATCTCTTAAGTTTGAGTTAAGAACTCCCTGGCAATACTATCAAAAAACTACCTGCCTTAAAACAGGATGTCTAGATTCCAAATTTCCTTGAGAACTCTGTTACTAAGTTTTTTAGAATAAAAATTATATTTACTTTACAAACATATTTATTCAATCGGGTAGACGATATATATTCAACCAACATAAATCTTTGAAAATTCAACGTGCCATTCCCTTAAAGGTTAAAGTTTACCTATTTTGAGAAATTCTTTCTTATGATGAGCCTGGATATCTTCATTGTGGAAAATACAGATGCCTCCAAATCCTGTTTATGAGAAAGTCAGTGGCTTGGACATGATCATGTCTCTTGAGAGGAAATTTCTGGAGAATTGAAAAGAATTTTTTCAAGGGAAAAAAAATCGCTACGTTGCATTAGATTTCATATTTTTCCACTTCAGTTTAAAATGTCTAGATAGAAGACATTTTTGCTTTATGTGTAACCTCTGGATTTATGGATAAGAAGAGTCTCTAAAAATTAAATGTCATGGATTTTTAACATATTTTATTAGTTTTAAGACAAGAGAATTTTGTTGAAAAATAAAATACAGATTTTTGTATAGCAAAATGAAAGCAATACTGATGTGTACATTGCCATTGATAAATTCACCATAAAATACAAAAGTACCATAGATATAGTTAGGACAATTGACAAATCTTATCAGATGTGATTTATGGTTTTGTTAATTCCAAGTGACAGACACACAATCCAAGTGCTGTCCAGGGGAGTAATAACCCTTTCCAAGGCCCTGTTCTTCTGTACCTCTTCTTTCCTCAATATTATTTATTGCCCAGGGGCTCTTCAGTCTCTCATGGAAGCCAACCTTTGATGGCCAAATGCTGGTCTGAATACAATTCCTATCCAAATGGAAATCCTGTGTCTCAGTCTTCTCAGGCTTCCATGACAGAAATAAATTAAGAAGCTTATTGATAATGGACATTTATTTCTCATAGTTCCAGAGGCTTAGAAGTCCAATATTAGGGGGGCATCAGATTCTGTGTCTGGTGAGGACCCATTTGCTGCTTCAGAGACTACAATCTTCTCACTATAACCTCATTTAATGGAAGGAACAGGCAAAGGGGCTCTCTGGGGTCTCTTTTATACAGATACTAATCTCACTTGTAAAGGCTCCACCCTCATGAACTAACCCTAATACCATCCCCTTGGGGATTAAGTTTCAACATACAAGTTTTAGGGGGACACAAACATTCAGTCTATACTGTCTTGCTACATATATCATTCAGATTGGTCTTTCACCGTAACAGGTTGAAATACTAGCCAGGTGATTACCTATGGAAGAGCTGAGCTTCTACAGAGTATTGATGATGACAGGTTGCTGGGCTTGCTTTTTCTTTGCAAATAAGGATCTTCACAGCCTTCTGTTTGGTTATCTGTGTCCAGAGGTAGGAAGTGGTCTTGACCATCTCTAGAAGAATAGCTCTGCATCATTAACCATTTACAATTGCAATGGAGTGTATGGTACCTTACTCCCAAGGTTTAAGCTTCTTCCTTCGCACATATGAGTCATTGTTTACCTGGTGTGACTAGAACAGCTCTAATTCATTTCCTATTGTATGAAACTTTGTATTATCTGCTACCTTTTAATAATTACATCCAGATACTCTTTTAAAGAGGAACATTTCCCTTTTTTAAGATCTGTGTTGGTTTTTATAATGGACTTCCTTTTCATTAAAAAATGATCTATCTCAGTAGGCAGTGTGCCATCTTTGAAAGTGTGGTGTGGTCGTCCGTGTCCACTATAGGGGTGGAGCATTGTGTTCAGGATCACACCTCCAAATGTGGCTATCAGAGTTTTAGTCAGTTTTTAAGCAAAAGTTAAACAAGAGCCCTATCATGATTCATAATTCTTTAAGGAAACTATACAGAAGATTTGTCCTCCAGCTTTACTGTCAAGAGCATTGGATCTCTTCTCATCTTCCACATGCTTTAGACAAAGTCTCACTCACAATTCTGTTTTCCCCCAATCTGTAAGAATATAAAGGAAAAACAGATACTGTAACACTTGGAATTCCTGCAGAGATGTGTGCCATATAGATTTAGAGCATAGCTTCTATTTTCCTAGTAGCTGTAACAACAAAATGATGGCAAGTGGTTTGCGTGAGCTATTTCCCAGAGTATTATCACTACCCCTGAACAGCAAAACGCCTCCTCTCCAACCCAGAGAGCCACTTACAACCAAGTTCCTCCTCAAGGTGGCTGGATGCATTGAGAGGCAGGGCTGAATCAGCTTTCTGCCTGCAGTTCTCATATCCCCCCTCTGCCATGGTTCACATCTTGGCTAGGAAGACTTCTGGGAGTGATGTAAGTGCAGAAGGGATAGTAGGCCTGCATGAAAACAATTTCTTTCCTAGCCTCAGACTCTGCCTTTACTGGATTAAATGCTACTGTTTTTGGACCTTGCTCTTCCTATTATTTACATGTGAGAAAAATTAAAACTTGGTTGACCTTCAGGATCAGAGATGAGGACACAGTGGAAGCTGTACTGAATTTAATTTAATGTTCTGTAACAAACAAGGGGGAAAGATATAGAGATACTAATTTTGAGGAAAATGTTAATTATCTAAAGCTTAATTACAGATAACATCATGAGAAGAATACATAAAAGGTTTGAAATGCAGCCAAAGCATTTCCCTATGAACATTAAAAAATGATTGTTGTTTACAAATCACAAATCACAGACATAAAGCTGAGATGGGAAAAACAGAATCAGGCTTGAAGTAAGAACAAGACCTGCTATTTTAAAGCTGGTTCAGATGAGAAGTAATAGGATTTTAAGGTAGGTCATGTTTTAGGAATAAATGAGATTCAGCACATTTCCCCTTTAAAATAAAAATTAGCGGATCACTGACGCACACATTGAAATAAAATTCTAGGAGATGACATGAGCCAAATAAACATACATAATTTATGAGGTCTTGGAATGGGAATTACAAATAAAATAGAAGTCACAGACATTTATCTCCTTGTAAGTACAATAGAAATAAAGGAAAGGCAAGATTTTCATGTTCTTGTAACTTCATTCCCCAATCCATTGGTAGGAAAATCTACCTTTTCACTCTACCATAATTTTCATCAGAGTAGCAATGAATGACTTGCATTGATCTCATCTACTTTTCACCTGCTTTTCTGTCTTATTTATTTATTTATTTATTTATTTATTTAGCAATTGCTATCTATTAAAGTCCCATTGCCTATAAAAGTAAGTTTTGAGATAATGAGTTGTGGCATTTTTGAGAGAACTTTGCTTTTAAAGAGATTCAAGAAAGTAAGACACATGCAGTTCTTACCTGCCTAAGGCTGATTAAAAACAATGTTTGGGAGGGGGCTCGAGTTCTTGGGTCC
The DNA here is from genome assembly GCF_000247695.1 of Heterocephalus glaber. Next base: position 9,958,307 of record NW_004624785.1, on the reverse strand, counting down.
AAAATTTTGAGATGCAGAATAGAGCTCCTGATACTAGGAGGCTGGGCCCTAATGGTGTTGTGGGAGATGTTACTGGACAGGTGAGGAGGGTACCTGGGGAAATAGAGTTGTTTACAGTGGCTACAACACAAAGTACTTTTTCTTTTTTGCTTTTTCTTTTTTAATGAATTTTATTGGTACATTTTAGGTATACAATATAATGACGTTCATCACTGGAAATTTGCACCTTTATATAATCTCTCTTGGTTCCTATTTTTTCCCCATTGCCTTGCCTTCCCTTCAACCCCTCCAGTCCTCCCTATTTCCATTTATTCATTTTCTCATACTGATTCCATTCCCTTCTTTCCTTTCCCCTAGCCCTCCCACTTCCTTCCCCTTTGCCCCTTTTCTTCCTATTTCACATTATCTATTATACATTTTAGTCTTTATTTACACTTTCAGTTTCTCACACTAGAAAAACTATTCGGTATTTACACATCTGTGTCCTATTTATTTCACTTAAGAGTATTGCCTCAATGTACATATAGTTACCAATAAATATCTCTAATTTCTCATTCTGTAAGGCTGAGTAGTACACCATTTTATTTTAAAAGAAAACACATTTTCTTTATCCAGTCTCCAGTTAATGGGAAATTGGGCTGTTTCTAAGTTTTAGCTATTACAAATTATGCTGCTATGAATATGGGTGCACATATATCACTGTGGTATGATTCTTCTAATTCTTTGGGGAACATGCCCAGCAGAGGAATAGCTGGGTCAAATGGGACTTCCAGTCCTAGTTCTTTGAGGTATCTCCATACTGATTTCCACAGTGGTTGCACCAGTCGACACTCCCACCAGCAGTGGAGCAGGGTTCCTCTTTCCCCACAGGCCCGCCAGCATTTGTTATTGGTTGATTTCATGATAGCAGCCATTCTTTCAGGAGTAAGGTGGAATCTCAGCATTGTTTACATCCACATTGCACTAATGACCAGTGATGTTGAACATTTTTTCATGTATTTATTTGCTATTTCTACTTCTTTGGCTGAGAAATGTCTGTTCATTTCAGATGCCCATTTTCGGATTGGGTCTTTAAATTTGGGAGGTCTGATTTTTTTAAGTTCTTTATACATTCGAGATAGTAGACCTTTGTCTGAGGAACAGCAGGTGAAGATTTTTTGCCACACTGTTGGTGGTTTCTCTTGTTGTGCAGAAGCTTCTCAATAAGAAGAGACCCCACTTGTTGATTGTACTAGTTCATGAGCAACTGAGGTTTTGTTCATATACATCCTTTCCTACACTAATATCTTCAGGAGTTCTACTTAACCTCTGTTCCAGCCTGCTCAGCATTGGTGTTTCTGTTTTAATATTTAGATCTTTAATCCATTTAGATTTTAGTATAGTGCATGGTGAGAGATATAGGTCTAGTCTTAATCTTTGGCAAATTGAAACCCAATTTTTCCAACACCATTTATTAAAGAGGCTACTTTCCTCCAGTGAAGGTGTTTGGCTCCTTTGTCAAGGATGAGGTGGATGAGTGTGTTTTGAGTTATTTCTGTATCTTCTAATCTGTTCCACTGGTCCCCAGGTCTGTTTCTTTGCCAGTACCATGCAGTTTCTATCACAGTGGCTTTGTAGTATATTTACAAGTTGGGGGTTGTGATACCCCCTGCCATGTCTCTGTTACCTAGAATTGCTTTTGCTATTCTAGGTCTCTTCTTGTTGCAAATTGATTTTTGAATTGTTTTCTCCAGGTCTGTGAAGTATGCTGCTGGAATTTCAATTGGGATTGCATTAAAACTATATAGTAGTTTTGCAAGTATGGCCATTTTCACTATGTTGATTCTTTCTACCTAGGAGTAAGGGATGTCTTTCCATTTTCTGATATCATCTTCAATCTCTTTTTTCAGAGTGCCACAGTTTTCAGAGTAGAGGTCTTTGATTTCTTTTCCTAGCTTGAGTCCCAAGTATTTCAGTGTTTTGGATGGTATTGTGAAAGGAATTGTTTGTCCTATTTCTCTCTCAGTGAGTCTGTTGTTTGTGTAGAGGAAAGCTATTGATTTTTGTATGTTGACCTTGTATACAGCTCCTTTACTGAATTTGGTTCTTAAGTCTAGAAGATTTTTGGTGGAGTTCTTGGGGTCTTCTATATAGAGTATCATGTCATCTGCAAATAATGACAATTTGACTTCTTCATTTCCTAT
>NW_004624785.1:9927737-9952310 GCF_000247695.1 Heterocephalus glaber | reverse complement strand
TGGTACCAGGGATCAAACTCAGGTCCTTGTGCTTGCACAGCAGACAGTGAAACCACTGAGCTAAATCCCCGGACCCTCATTGATTGAGTACTTTTTCAAAAGAATGAGGATGTAGTTTGGTTTTTGTTGGGTGTGTGTGTGTGTGTGTGTGTGTGTGTGTGTGTCCAGGGGATTTGTGTGTATGTATGTAGGTGAGTATAAAGAGAAAGCAGAATCTTCAAAATGGAAGGAGGGCTGGGGATCTAGCTCAGTGGTTCCAATGCCTGCCTCACAAGCAAAATGTTCTGAGTTTGATTCCCAGTCCCACCACCAAAAAAGGGAAAGACAGTGAGCTTTATGAACAAATTAATTCCCATATTTCAGGAGTAGACAGAGATACAGTGATAATAATTTACTAGGTTGGGTTGAAACAATGAATGGCGGAAAAAATAGATGAATGAATGAATTGAAGGCCTCTTCCTGAAAAAAAAGTTATTGAGAAGGAGTTGCTCTTTGTCCTGTTTCTTCTTATAGCTTTTTTCTCACCCTCTTTCTTTTAATTAAGTTTAACTCATAAATTCAGTGATATTTGCAGTGTTGTGCAACTCCCACCTCTATTTGGTTCCAAGACATTTGTGTCACTCTGAAATAAACCCCTGTAACATTGAGGAGTAACTCCCCATTTCCTCTTCCTCTCCTAGAAATAATCAACCTGCCTTCTGTCTCCACAAGTTTGCCTGTTCTGGTTACTTTACATAAATGAGGCCATACAATATGTTAACTTTTGTGCCTGGCTTCTTAGCATGATATTTTCAAACTTTATGCACACTAGAGCATGAATCAGTACAGTACTTCAACCATTTTTTATGGCTGAATAATGTTCCTTTTTATGGACAGACTGTTTATCTGTCAATTTCTTGATGGACATTTGAGTTTTTCCTAACATTTGGCTTTTGAGAATAATGAAACAAAAATTTGGGGGAAATTTATGAGATGCCATTGAAGGATGGAATTACAAAAACAAATGGGAGGGTCTTTAATTCAGAATGTTTTCAACAGTTTTTAAGAGTTTGAGAATTCCTCGTATCATTTGAAAATCTAAAATAGCCTCTATTTGAGCAGAATTATCAGGTGGGGGTGTGATCTGGTTTTCCATAAAACCTTCAAAGTGAAGCCTCTTTCAGCAGGATGGGGAGACTCACACTCCAGCAGGTGTCCTGGTGACCCAGATCACCCGCAGAGTTATCAATGCATCCACAGAACTGTTCTAACACGACTTCTGCTATCACACCTGTGGGGAAGGGCCTCAGCCACTCCTACCACAGCATCGTAAGAGAGGGACTGGTTTATTCATTTTTACAGATTCACACATGGTTCAGGAAGCAGTCTTGAAAGCTCCTCCTAATACCCCCCTTCCCAGTATCCAGCAGGGACCCAGGGAGAAGTCACCAGAGTCTTCCTTGAAGAAATGTCTATCTATCTTGGGCAGTCTCTCCACAGGGGATAGGCAGCCATTGTCTCTACTTATTAATTGATACATTTTAATGTACTTTAATTGAGAAACATAATCATATATATGCATGGGGTACAATGGGATTCTGTTGATACAATATGCCTTGTAAAATGACCAGATTAAGCTAATTAGCATATCTATCATCTCACATATTTACAATATTTTTGCTTCCATTTTTTTATATCTCTTATTTTTTTCATTAAGTTTATTGGTACATTTTAGGTATACAATATGATGACATTCATCATTGGAAATTTGTGCCTTTACATGATATATCTTGGTTCTTATTTTTTCCCATTCCCTGGCCCTCCCTTTAACTACTTTACCCCTCCCTATTTACAAAGACTTTATTTTCATTTTTTCCTTTTCTCATATTTATTCTTTTCCCTTCTTTCCTTTCCCCTACCCTTCCCACTTCCCCTTTCCCTTTGCACATTTTCTTCCTATTTCATGTTACGTATTGTACATTTTGAGCCTATGTATACTTTCAGTTTCTAACACTAGAGAAACTATTTGGTATTTGCACATGTGTGTCCTATTTATTTCACTTAAGAGTATTGCCTCAATGTGCATCCATTTAGTTATAAAGATCTCTAGTTTCTCATTCTTTATGGCTGAGTAGTACTCCATTTTATTTTTTTAAAAAACACATTTTCTTTATTCAGTCTATGATTGATGGGCAATTGGGCTGTTTCCAAATTTTAGCTATTGCAGATTGTGCTGCTATGAACACAGGTGCACATATATCACTGTGGTATGATTCTTTTAATTCTTGGGAAGATAACCAGCAGGGGAATAGCTGGATCAAATGGCACCTCGAATCCTAGGTTTTTGAGGTATCTCCATAATGATTTCCACAGTGATTGCATGAGTCTGCCCTCTCACTTCCTTTTCCCCCAAAACCCACCAGCATTTGTTATTTGTTGATTTCTTGATAGCAGCCATTCTTTCTGGGGTGAGGTACAATCTCAGTGTTGTTTTCATTCGCATGTCTCAAATGACCAGTGATGTTGAACATTTTTTCACATGTTTATTTGCTATTCTACTTCTTTGTCTGAGAAATGTCTGTTCATTTCAGATGCCCATTTTGGGACAAGGTCTTTAAATTTGGGAAGTCTGATTTTTTTAAGTTATTTATATTTTCTAGATAGTAGATCTTTATCTGAGGAACAGCTGGTAGATATTTTTTCCCACATTGTGGATTGTCTCTTCATGCTGTTGGTGGTTTCTCTTGCTGTGCAGAAACTTTTTAATGAGAAGAGATCCCACTTGTCGATTCTTTGTGCTAGTTCACCTGCAACTGAGGTTTTGTTCATGAAATCTTTTCCTATGCCAGTGTCTTCAAGAGTTCTGCCTAAACTCTCTTCCAGCTGGTTTACTGTTTCTCTTCTAATATTTAGATCTTTAATCCATTTTGATTTTAGTTTAGTGCATGGTGAGAGATATAGGTCTAGTTTTAATCTTTGGCAATTTGAAATGCAATTTTTTCAGCACCATCTGTTAAAGAGGCTATTTTTCCTCCAGTGAGGGTGGTTGGCTCTTTTGTCAAAGATGAGGTGGCTGAGTGTGTCTGGAGTTGTTTCTGCATCTTCTAGTCTGTCCCACTGATCCTTGGGTCTGTTTCTTTCCAAGTACCTTGCTGTTTTTATCACAGTAGCTTTTTAGTATAGTTTCAAGTTGGAGATTGAGATACCCACTCCCATGTCTTTGTTGCCTAGAATTGCATTTGCTATTTTAGGCCTCTTCTGGTTCCAAATGAATTTTTGGATTGTTTTCTCAAGATCTGTGAAGGATGCTGTTGGAATTTCAACTGAGATTGCATGGAATCTATATAGCAGTTTTGGAAGTATGGCTATTTTCATTATATTGCTTCTTCCTACCCAAGACCAAGGGATGTCTTTCCATTTTCTGATAGCCTCTTTGATCTCTTTTTTTAGAGTGCTATAGTTTGTAGAGTAGAGATCTTTGATTTCTTTCATTCAGTTGATTCCTAGGTATTTAATTTTTTTCTATGCTATTGTGAAAAGAGTTGTTTCTCCAATTACTCTCTCAGTGAGTCTGTTGTTCATGTATGGGAAGGCTCTTGATTTTTGTGTATTGATCTTGGAATAGCTACTCTACTGAATTTGGTTAAGTTAGAAGACTTTTGGTGGAGTCCTTGGAGTCTTCTATAAATTGCAAATAATGACAATTTGAATTCTTTGTTTCCTATCTTTATTCCTTTTATTTCTTCCTCTTGTCTATTGCTGTGGCTAATGTTTCCAAAACTATATTGAACAGGAGTGGTGATAGTGGTCATCCTTGTCATGTTCCTGATTTTAGTGTGAAGAATTTCAGTATTTGACTATTTAGTATGCTTTTGGGTGTTGGTTTTTCATAGATGGCTTTTATCAGTTTGAGATAGAGACTGTCTTTTCCAATTTTCTGTAGGGTTTTTATCATAAAGGGGTGCTGGATTTTGTCAAATGCTTTTTCTGCATCTATTGAGATGGTCATATGGTTTTTGTCCTTGGCTCTATTAACATAGTGTATTACGTTCATTGATTTGCATATATTGAATGATCCCTGCACCTGCTTGGTCAGGGTGTATGATCTTCTTGATGATCTTCTGCATTCTGTTTGCGTATCTTATTGAGGATTTTTGCACCTATGTTCATCAGGGAGATTGGTCTATAGTTCTTGTTTTTGGTTGGGTCTTTCTCTGCTTTAGGGATCAAGGTGATGCTTGCTCCCAGGAATGTGTATTGATTTCTCATGGTTCCTTACTATTTTAAAGAAATTTTTCTTTTCCTGGTAAATAATCACAATCCTGTCTTCTATATTTGATGTTCTGTCCTCACATTGGCTCATTCTGCTGCATAAACTTTCAATGGAGTTTTGAATCTTCTGCATATCTGTTTGCATCTGCTTTATGGATTCCATTTGTTTTCTGTGCTGTGATTCCATCATGTTCCTCAGATCCTGTATTTTTATCTGTGTTTGCTCTCAATTTATTAATCATGTCTTTCACTATGGACACAATATCTGTTGTTATCTGAGAAATTATTTCTGATTTTATTTTTTCCAGATTCTCTTTTGTTGCCATTTCAGGGAGTCCAGGTGATTGAGTATCAGATTGTTCCATCTCATTTCCATTTGGGTTGTCTTTGATGATCTGAAAGTCTGGTTTTGAGACTTGTTTATATGTCTTCTCACTTCAACAGATTCAGTCTCCTTTGCCTTTGTTGAGGTGACTCTGCTCACCCAGTGGCTTTCAATTCTCAACTAGCCTAGTTACTGGGCCAGTTACTGGGTACAGAATGATGGCCTTCTGGATCCCTGTGCTGTGCTGTTGTCTGGCTGGGGTTCTGTGATGACCTCTGTGTGGGGCCTGCATGCCTGCACAATTGTTTTCTAGGCCAGCTTTTGCCTGGGCCCTGCACTCCCAAGCTGCTGGTTTCTGGGTGGGCCCTTGGCAGGGGCCTGTACACTTGCTGTGCTGTTGTCCAGGAGGGGATCTGGCTGACAACTCTGCTTCCATTTTTGCTTTTTGGTTTTGGGGGGTTTTTTTGTGGGGGGGGGGTACTGCAGACTGAACTCAGGACCTTTTGCTTGTAAGGCAGGCATGGTGTCACTGAGCTAAATCTCTGACCCCTGCTTCCATTTTTTTTTAAAGAGAATTTGTCCAGTTTTCTCAAAGCCATCATTTCAGACCAACCAAAGCCCCAAACACTCAGGATCCCAGGCAGCCACCCTTGATGCCAGGGCCCCCTCTACAAATGTGTAGGACAGGTGGTCCTCCACCACCCCCACACCAATGCCCACAGCTCCTCCTAGGTTAGCTATCAGAGCTTTATAACCTTTTTATATTTTTATACCATTTCCCAATGAGGTATTAAGAAAATATTCTAATTCCATGGATATCTAGAATCCTATTGAAGAGCTAAACAATAGCAAGTCAACATTTCCTATGCCTTACCACTCTAAAACTTACATCACAAATTTAAATTTAAAATAAATTTTAAATGAAATTAGAAATTTAAAAAGGTTTAATAGAAGGGCAATTACATTGTCTTTTGTGGGGTCTTCAGTCAGTGTTCTCACAAAAACCTTTTGCCTGAGCACAGGGTAAGTAGATCATGATACAGTGCTTGCCTGTAATATGCAAACCCTGGGTTCAATCCCTAATACTGAAAAAACAAAAACAAAAAGAAATTTCTACCCTGAGCTTGGAGGCTTGGGTAGAAAATGAAACTGGAAAGTTCATTGAAGTCACATGACTTGGCTAGATTTTGGCTAGCAGATGCCTGAGCCATGTGGCTTTAAGTTCATAGCTCACTTGTTTCCCCATCCTCTCAGTAAGTGATTCCTGTGTGTGATTAGTCAATCTGTACCTCTGATTTTGTCATGCAGTATGAATCATTGAGTTTTTGGTTTTGTTTACTTGAAGGATTTTCTGTCATATAACAAAGAAACATGTTGCAGGAGGCTGGAGAGACTTTGCTAATCAGTTAGAAGCAACAGGAAAGGAGTATGAGCTAACTGGATGGCTTTTTATTATGCAAATAGGACTACTTTCAAATTTTAAAATGCAGAAGAAATTTTTAATCAATTCTAAAATCAGACTGCTTTTGGCAAGAAATTGTCATTTGTGCCGGAGTTAGAATTACATGCAGAAATTAATTATCAGTTCCATACTTCTGATTCAGCAATGTAAGAAAAAAACTGGTGAATGATCCCACTGACAAAGCACTTTTGAGGTCATGAAACTGAGACATATAGGATTACTACATATCTTGTGAGATTTGCTTATCTATCTCTTCTAAAAAAAATTGAATGAACCTACATAGATATATTCATAGTAGAGAGCATAGTAAAGGCTGGAAAAAATCTGGAAATTAGTTCAAATTAAGGTCTGATGAATGAACAACATTGCTTTAAGTAAGCCCACTGTAGAAACAGAGGACCAAACAAATGAGAAGACACCAAAGCTCTTTACTCCGAGCTTATGATAGCAAGGGAGTCGGCCATAATCACTTCCATTTGGCAGAAACTGAAAGACAGGTAGGGGTGTAAAAAAACTTTAGAGTGGAAAAAAGCAAAGGTTTCAAGTATGATCTGATTGGTAGGTTTTGGCATGAAATTGAAGGTGACTAATTAGAACTGGGGAATCTTTTTTTTCCCATTCAGTTTATTGGTATATTTTAGGTATAAAATACAGTTACATTCATCATTAGGATCTTGTACATTTACGTGATGTATCTTGGTTCTTATTTTTCCCTTTCCCTGCCCTCCCTTCACCCCCTCCACCCTTCCCTATTTGCAAAGACTTTGCTTCCATTTTTTCTTTTCTCATATTTTTTTCTTTTCCCTTTTTTCATTTCCCCTACCCCTCCCACTTCCCTTACACCTTTAGACCTTTACTTCCTATTACACAATATCAATTATATATTTTTTAAATTACAATATCAAAATTTAGAGGACATGATCGCAGATTTTACAGAATTTAAAAGGATATAGAAAGCATATTACAAAAATCTTTTTTTGAAATAAACTTGGCAACCTCTAAGAAGTACCTTGGAAGACAAATTAATGAAACTGAATCTGGAGGAAATATAAAATTTGAATAGCACCTATTAAAGAAAGTATATTCCTAGCTTGAAACCTACCTGTATGACAACAACAGACTCATACACATTTTAACTGATAAATTATATCAAACATTTAAAGCATAAAACAGAAGGAACACTTTTCTCCTCATTTTAGGAAATCAACATTATACTAATACTAAAACTGGATAAAGATAATAGAAGAAAAAAATATGAACATAGATAAAAATTTGTTTAACAAAACAAACTATTAGAAGTCAGATCTGGCATTATGTAGAAATGGATTTATTATAGAGATGGCAGTGTTTGTTCAGCATTGGAAGATCCACCCCCAGAAGTCACCATTTTAACAGAGGAAAGGAAAAAGCCATATGATCCTGTCACTAGTTGGAGAAAAAGTATTGGACTAAATTCTACAGCTGTTCATGGTCAAAGCTATCAGGAGACTAGAAGTGGAAGAGAACCTTCTCAACAGATAAGCCATGTACTCCATACTTCCAGCAAAAACCCCTTATATGAATGGAAAAAATACAATGCTTTCTCCCTAAGGTGAGGAACAAGGAAAGATATGCATACCCTTCATCTGTCCATTAAACTTTGAAACATAGGCCCAACCAAAATAGTCTGGCAATAAAAAGACACAATTAGCATATGATTGGCAAGGTAGAAGTAAAATCTTTATGTGTAGATGAAATGATCATCTACATAGAAAATACTAAGAAATCTCTAGGAGCCTTTAGAACTTGTATTTGAATTTAGCGGGATTAGAAAACACAAGGTATATATAAAAATTCAGGTCTATGTATACTTGCTATAAATGAAGAATTGGATATTGAAATTTAAAAGTTATGTGGGAGTACAAAGGACCAAGAAAAGTAAAAAGAAAAAAAAACAATGTTGGAAAACTTTTATTACCAAATTTTAAGACTTCTTCTAAAGCTACAGTAATCAAGGCAGTGTTGGCATAAGGAAAGACATATAGATGGAATAAAACAGAGAATCTAGAAATAGAACCACACATATATGTTCCACTGAGTTTTGAAAGATTATTTAACATTAACATTTCATAGAACATAAACTCAATTCAATAGCAGAGGAAAAGATAGTGTTTTCAGAAAATGGTACTAGAACACCTGGTATCTGTATGTAAACCTCAACCCTTTATTTCCATACATAAAAATAAATTGAAAGGATCTATGAACCTAAATATGAAAGACTAAAACTATAAAACTTTAAGGAGAAATTATACAGGAAAATGTTCATGAATTTAGGGTAGGCAAGAATTTCCTAGGATATAAAAAACATGATGTATAAAAGAAAAAATTGATAGATGAGATTCTATCAAAATTTAAAACTTTAAATGATGTCATTAAAAAAATGAAGAGTAGTCCTTATACAGACCATATTTATAATGCATATAACCTATGACCAGAATATATACAGAACTTATAGCTCATTAATAGACAACCCAATTAAAAAGTAGACACAAGAAGATGATAGCCAGTAAACATAAAGAAAGTTGTGTAACACTAGAATCAGAAAAATACTAATCAGTACAATAACAAGATCGTATTATACACTCATTAGGGAGATGAAGTTAAAAGTTTTACAAGAACAAATGACAGCTTAGATGTGAGCCAGTTAGAACTGTCTAATACTGCTAATGTGAATGTAAAATGACAAAACCATTTTGGAAAACAATATAGAAATTTCTTGTATTACTGTTAAGAACCAACTGTTCTGTTCTTATATTTTTACTTAAAATGAATGAAAACGCATATTCACAATAGATTTGTACATACAAGTGGACTATCACTCATCTGAAATTCTCAGGACCAGAAGTGTTTCAGATTTTGGGTTGAAATCCACTTGATCTGCAAAAAGAATAGCTACTCCTGCTTTTTGGGAGGTTCCTGTCACACAGAGTATTGTTTTCCACCCTTTAACTTTCAGCCTATGAGTTTCTTTTTGAACTAAATGTGTTTCTTGTATGCAGCATATTGTTGGATCTTGCTTCTTGACCCATTCTGCCAGACTATTTCTTTTGACTGGTGAATTGAGACTATTAACATTGATGGTTATAACAGATACTTATTGACTTATTATTGTCATGACTTTTTCTTTTTGTTGGATTCTCCCCCTTTGCATTTAATTTCTTGTCACAGCTGATGGATTCATTCTGCTGGGATTCCTGGGGTTGTGATGCTCATGGTCTTTCCTAGGATATTGTCTAAAGTTTTTTGGAGTGCAGGTTTGGTATTCATGAAGTTCCTCAGGTGCTCTTTGACATGAAAGAATCTCATTTCTCCAACTATTTTGAAAGATAGTTTTGCAGGGTACATCAATCTGGGTTGGAGGCTGTTTTCCTTTAGGGCCTGGAATATGTCACTCCAAACTCTTCTTGCCTTGAGAGTTTGCGTTGAGAAGTCTGCTGTGATTCTGATGGGCTTTCCTTTGTATGTGATTTGTTTCTTTTCTCTCACTGCTTGTAGAGTTTTGTTCTTCTGTTGGGTTTCTGGAATCTTAACTATTATATGCCTATGTGTAGATTTTTTTTGATCAAGGCTATTTGGAGTCCTATATGCCTCACTTATCTGTATGTCAAGTTCTTTTCCCTTGCTTGGGAAGTTTTCTGCCATCACTCTGTGAACAGTTTTTTTACATCATCTGCACTCTCTCCTGTTTCTTCATTGACTCCAGTCAGTCTTACGTTATTCTTTGCATCATCTAGCAGTTGCTGGTTTGATTTCTCATGGTTCCTTACAATTTTAAAGAAATTTTTCTTTTCCTAGTCACTAATTACAATCTTATCTTCTGTATCTGAGATTTTGTCCTCATTGGCTCATTCTGCTGCATAAACTTTCAATGGAGTTTTTAATTTCCTGGAAATCTGTTGGCATCTGTTCTATGGATTCCATTTGTTTCCTATGTTGGAATTCCATCAGGTTCCTCAGATCCTCTACTTTTTTATCTGTGTCCTCTCTAGATTTATTAATCATGTCTTGCACTATGGGCACAATCTCTACTGTTATGTGAGAAATTATTTCTGATTTCATTTTTTCCAGATCCTCTTTTGTTGCCAGTTCAGTGAGTCCAGGTGGTTGAGTATCAGAATGTTCCATCTCGTTTCCCTTTGGGGTTGCTTTAGGTGATCTGGAAGCTTGGTTTTGAGACTTGTTTATGTGTTTTCTCATTTCAATGGGGTGGGGATTGCTGTTGGGTCCCACAAGGTGGCTCACCTCCTCTGTGCTGGGCGGGGGGCGTGTGGTACGGCAGCCCAGAAGCCTCCTCTTGGGCAATGGGAGGGGCTCACTTCCTCTGTGCGGGGGGGGTGGTGGGGGGGGGGTATGGTGCTGGGAGCCAGAAGTGGGGCATCTTATGTGATTGGTCAAGATACATGTTTGGCTTCCTCTAATGAACCCTAAGTTGGACATTGGGACACTGAAGTTTCAACCATTTGGGTTTCCTTGTTAGAAAGGTTATTGTTTGTCTTCCTGAATTGTTACCAGAGATAGTGGCCTTCCACAAGTTAGCCTTCTTCAGCCGGCTACTTAGGAAATGAGTTGATTTCCTGGGCCAGTTTTGGGGTGTGCCTAATTTCAGAGTGTGGCTCAGAGATTTATTTTTATCCAGGGTCTGGCTGTTGTTTGCATATGCAGTCTGTCACCATCAAACTGAGTTCTCCAGGGCTCACCTACCTTTCTGAAGAGCACTGGCATTCAGGATTCCTTCACACTTCCAGCCTGTACAGTAGCTGTGGGAGCAGGTTCTGCCATAGCCAGTCCCACTGAAGGCATCTCTATTGGTTTTGGACAGGGTGGCAAAGCAAGGGACTCTTCACCTGTGGGCAGATGTGCTTCCCCTCTACTCAGTCTGGCATAAGATACCATGAACCAAGTAAATATCTTTGCTATAAGTGGTCTGAGGTTTTTTCACAGAATTACAGTTGATAACAAGTATTGAATTCTTGCTATATACCAGACATCATAATAAACATTTAAATGCATTTTACTACTTATTCCTCATAATAAAACCATGAAATAGATACTACTATTTCTAATTTATAGATGGTGAAACTGAGGCTGGGACAGATTAAATAATTTGTCAGTAGTCATAGGGATAAGCAGTATGAGTCTGATATTTGAACTCAAGTGGCTTTTATCCACACTGAGCCATTTTGCTATTGTGAGAGAGAAGGAGCAAAAGGTGCCTTTTTATACATGAAGTACCCAAGTACAAGCTCATTATAGTGCATTGCTTGAATTAATAAAGGAACATGTGCAATCCCTCAGAAGTCACCAAAGAGAGCTAGTGACAGTGATCACTAACCACCCAGGACCCTGACAATGTCCCATAGGCCAGAGCTCTGAGGATATAAAGAAGTGTAGGAAATAATCCCTGGCTTCAAATGTTTTATTTTCTAGCAGGGGTGCCCAAATTGGTGCCCAAACTATTCCTTAAAAATTAAGAGTTCTCCTTTGTATGTATCATGAGTGAAACAGGAACTTTAAAAATGAAAACTAGATAAAGGCAGACAGTAGAGAGTATTTAACAAGAAGGGAAGGACTCAAGCTGAGTTTTAAAGGACAAGTGAATTGACAGATTTCACTGGAGATGAAGAATGTACCAGAAAGAGCACAGCATGAGCAAAGGCACTGCAGCTACCCTAACAGAGTCAAGGGCTGGAGGGCAACAGGGAGCAGACACCTATACCAAGGGCCTAGTTTGGAATTATGATTTTGAGAACTTAAACAGGGGAAACTGAAATTAACATATTTTGAAGTAGAGAACACTTTTTTTGCTATAAATTAATATGATAAAAGCCATGACTCTAAGTCAATAATAATCTGTCAATGATATGTGGAAGGGCATAGCTAGTAGACATGAGACCCAAAGTCCACCTAGGAAGCTGTTAGAGTAACAGAGGTGATGAGACTCTGTGTGGGGCAAAAGGGAGAGGGGGAAGGCCTACCTGGGGAAAATGTGTGTATTTGAAACATGTTCTGAAGGAACAGACAATAGGCTTGGTGGAAGACTGGATAAAGAGAGGCATGATGTGGAATGTCTCAGGCTTTCTTCCAAGGGAAATGAGAGGTGGTAATATGGTAATGATCTGCTTGGAGCCTCCTCAGGAATGAAGGACTTACTGCTACAGATCCTGTGGAGCAACAGACACAGGGCCCCAGTCACTAAGTCCAGCTGGCCATTGTCCCAGCTGTGAGCCACTAAGACACAGTGGCAGCCCCTCTGGACAGCTGCACCCAGTGATTGACAAAGACATATTGAAGACCAAACCCATTTGCCCTCGACTCCCTCTTTGCTGGGCCATCTCCTCTTCAGAAGTGTAGAGTGGCTGAGGATTCTACTGAGACTCCACCACAGTTCAGTTCCCCCTCTGCCCAACCCTGCTTCCTCCCTGGCCACCCATTCTGTGAAAGCAAATCACAATGACACCCTAAGAAACTTCTAACTTGCTGATTTCCATCAAGGAGGTCACTGCATGGGAAACCCAACCTTTGACCCTGGAGGAATGTGCACATCACTGATAGACATTGTGTAGCTGGAAATTATACCTCTCTAGGGGCAGAAAACCCATTGGTAAGTTCCTTCCTGACAAGGGACATCTGATAATGGTCAAGACATATCCAGGACAACCAATGATGCAAATTATAGATTGGACGAAAATAGAGGATTGATTGATTTATTGCTTTTTTTAAAAAAATTAAAGTATACTTGTTGAAACATGTAGATCTCCAAAATTTCTGGTTTACCCTTGTACAGATAGCTGTTTATATAGAAATGAACACCTTGCTCTGGAGGTTGGAGTTATCCAGCTATCCAGCATGCATAATTTTGATCACTTTTTAAAAAGACAATTGTAAGGAAAAAAGGAGGGGTTATTTTTTATAGTGGGCCATGATATTAAGCAAACTCAGAACCATCTTCAAAGATTTTAGAGAAAATTAAAATCATGTTAGAAAAGCATTTAATAACATAGAGAAAATTTGAGACATAGTAAACAAAAATGAAAATTTAAAATATTTATAATACAATTCCAACTTGGAAACAAATATATCTTTTTATCTACATATGAACAGAGAAGTAGACTAAGGTGATGTATATCAGTCTGTCAGCACTGATTATTTCTGAATGGTAGGCTTGTGGATGGTTTTGTTTCCTTTTCCATACTTTCCGTATTGTCCAAACATTCAAGAATCTGCATGTATGATAAGACAGATATTTTTTAACATAACTTAGGTTAATCTTTAGATTTAACATATGGCTATGGGACAATGTAATTTCTGTAAAAGAGGCGAAGAAAATTCCCTGATGAATAATGCTTTAGTCTCCTATATAATATTTTTTAACTAAAGAAACAATTTCTATTGTACTTATTTGAAAACTGTACTAGAAGTGGGAAACTTTCTGATCCAAAATCAACTTCACTATTATCATGAAAATTGTCACTTAAGAATGGAAAAGATATTTATTTCACTTTTAGAAAATTGAGCCTTTCCTCAAATTATAATGAAATGGCTGAACTTTTGAGTTTTCATCAGAAATTCAGTTAATCCATACGTGAACAGAAATAACTATGCTTTTCTGGTGGCATATAAAGTTAAAAGCATGTCTGCATCTAGCAAACCATGTTGTTTTATATCTCATCCACAACATGGCAAGAGCTTCAACAGCCAACTTTCCTGTGCCTCTTTTCTAATTTTCATAAAGGAAAAATCTGAGATAGTAAATGGGCCAGCCGAGTGCTAAACTGAGATACTGTTCTGAAGACACATTTTAAAAAGAGAAAAACACCTAGAAATGGAAACAGTAAAGACGTCTGTATTTAATTTATTTTAATCTTTTTATTTTCTTCTATTATAAAATCAATTCATGTTTAGTGAGAACTTTTAGAATTTTTTTTACTTTAGTCAAAATTAACACTAAGACAAAGACTATATTATCCTACTATTTTAAGTCAATAACACGGAGCTTTTACATTATGAATTATTAAGGAAATTGCAAGCGTGATCTGATTTTCTTGCCAACATTTGATAATCAAAGTGCAAAGTGGTAAACTATTCTTCAGCATGGCTCTTGTAAACTTGCAGTGATTTCTAAGTGGTGCCAATGGGCTCAAATTATCCATTTCAAATGGCACTATGGTTAAAAAACATTTTTACATTTAAACATTCTTTTGACTTAGTCTCATAGAATTGATACATTTTTGTTGTCTTCATTTTCTATCAACAGTCTCCACATTTTTGTTTAAGAAAGCAATTCATGTAAGCTTGTTTCAACACATCGATAGTGTTATAAGCCTGAAATAGAGAAAGAATGTATTCTCTACTCTCATTTTGCCTCATTTCTAATCCCCACTCTTCAGGCACAACTACTTTTACCTCCCTCCCACAGGAAATAGTCACTCCAATAGGGTATGTAACTTGCCTAGGTGGGTGTATTTCTTTGTTAATTACAAATGTTATTTACTGGCTTCCTTCTTTCCTAGACTCAGTTTCTTTCCCACACTCATGCTACATTTCTTTCCACCATAGTTCCAATAAAATGTAATACATTTTTTATTTATAGCAATGCCATGTTGTCACCTGCTTATAATTAGGTAAGTACTACTTATACCTGACCTATATAGTTTACTATAGAATTGTCTTGGTCTCTTAACATGGCATGTTTGCTTGCTTAATTTTCTTTATACTCATCCATATCTTTTCCAAAAGAATTATAAAAATAATTCCTAATGTCAAATCATTAGGTAATCAAGTAACTTCCACTTTTTTCTTTGGAGGCATTCCTTCTGGGCCTGTTGCTCTTTTACCTGAACCTATAAAGTTTCTTCTGGAAACTACATCACAATCCTCCTGGGAATTCCCTTCTTCTTGCTCCTGTAGTGGATATCTGTTGCCTGGATCCGCATCTTTCTCACTTTGGTGGAGCACCTTCCCCAGTAGCTCCCTGAGGATGATTACATTAGGGATAAATTTTCCCTGATTTTTTTTCTGCCTGAATATGGCTTTTTGATGACTACACTTTATCAGTATTGTATTCCCAATGATAGGTCATTTTCTCTGGGATCACTGAAGTCCTTGCTTATTGTTTCAGACTTCTTAGTGCTAGTGGTTTTCAAGGCTGTTTTTGTACTCAACTTTTTTATGTGCCATGGTTTCACCTTCTGTCTCCAAGTGACAAGTAAGAAGTGCTCTGTAAACCTGAAAACTTTGCAATAGTTGCCTTGATATGGATTTTTTGCTATGTGTTTCTTTTGGGTTGCTTTTTTTTTTTTTTTTTTTTTTTTTTGAGATAGGCTCCCATTATATAATTCAGGCTGGCCCTGAACTCACTACGTAGCCCAGGCTGGCCTCAAACTCACAGTGATCTTCCTGCCTCAGCCTCCTGTGTTCTAGGATTGTAGGCATGCACCATCATGCCCAGCTGGATCTTTTATATTTACTGTGCGAGGCACATTGTGAGCCCTTTCAATCTATACATTTCTGTTCTTCATAAATTTTTAGAATGTTTCATACATTATTTATTAGATGAATTCCTTCTCTCTCCTTTTTTGGCTTCTGAAAGTCCTAATAGTTAAATGATCAAATTTGACACATAGTACTGTGATTTTCTTCTCTCTCCTCCTATATTTTCTATCCTGTTGGCTTTTGTTAGTTGTTTTGTTGTACTTCCTAGAGATTCACTTCATTTTGTCTTCCAGCTTTTCTACTGACTTTTAAAAAATTTATTATTATTAGTGCTTTTATTTCTTTTTCAGTTCCTGTGTGATTTTCTATTCTCTAAGTTCTCCCTTTTTGTTTCTTTCCCTTTCTATTTTTTTTTTCTTAAATAGAGGCTTTTGTAACTTCTTTGAGACATTCATGGTAGACCTTGGGGAATCTTCTTCTGTTTCCTGAATTAACCTCTTTTCCTTGGAGTTTCATGTTTAATTCCGGGTTTTTGTCACAGGTCCCATAATCCTTCCTGAGTCATTTGTGTCTAAGAGTAAAGTGTTACAATTCTGATTGGAAACTCTTGTGCCCAACTAGGTCTTGCAGGCCAGGATGTAGCTCAATAGTAGGGCACTTGCCTTGCATGCATGAAACCCTAGATTTGATCACCAGCACTACAGAGTTGAAACAAATACCAAAGAAGAAGAAGGAAGTCTGGGTAGAGGAGGAGGAGGAAGAAGAAGACAAGAAGAAGGAGGAGAAGAGAAAGAAGGAGGAGGAAGAAGAGCAGAAGGAGGGCAAGGAGGAGGAGGGGAAGAGAATCTTAACTCTGGCCAAAGGACATGGGCATTGCTTGGAAGACCAACATATTAAATCAGGTTTTTGCCTATTAGATCAGCTACCTCTAGCAAGAATCTACTTATGGGGTCCTGTAGTGCAAAATATGATTTCTTATTGGCTCTCCACTGACAGCTTTGAGTTTTGGTTTCTTCTCTCTGCTATGTCTGTTAACTTTCTATCTCCCACTGTCCGTATTGTAGAATTTATCAGCATCTCTTGTCTGTGTTCTCTTCTCTCTTGGCCTTGTCTGCTTACAGTATCATCGTTGTTACCACTATTACCTTTTAGAGACTGGACAAGGAGTAAAGATAAGCATGTATGTCTACCTAGCATGACTTAAATGAAAGTTTCCTCCTCTCTTGAATTTATACTACTTATTTCCACATCACAACATCCTCAAATTGCCTTGAGTGACACAGTTATGTCCTGAGAGAGGTGAGGAGATATTCCATGGGAAAGAAGCTTTCCACAGTCAAGGAACAGTGCATAGCGTGGTGGTGAACCTATGGCACATGTGCTGCAGTGGGCTGTTTGTTATTATTGAAAGCTCTAGAAGGTTCGCCATCTCTGGTGTATAACATTCATTTGCCTCTTATTTCTAGTTTCCTTTATGACATTTGAAATCTTATTGTCTAGATTCTGATTTAATTTCTGATCATGTTTATTATGTATTCCCAGCTATACTTAAAGTCCCCTTGAAATTATATACTGTGCTATGTTGTGTTTTCTCTTATGTTTAGGGGATTATATATTAACCCTCTGTTTGGCTGTCTGTCAATCCTGAATAAAATGTAAGCTCAGTGGGCAGAGATTGTTTTTCACTCCTCTCTGTATCCTCTATATCCCTTCCCCCACCAGAATAGCTATAAGATCCCAGGGATGCATCCCTATTTGCTAATGAGAAGGGGAGGGAGGAACGTGCTCTCCCACAAATTCCATGGTCCCTCCTTTAGCATGTACCTAGGGAAAACCTCTGAAAGTATAATAGATGCTGCAGCATCTTTCAGCTCAAGTATTTATGTGCTCCTAAGTGAAAAATCATTTAATCCTGAGAGTTCTTCACATATGGTTGGACATGGACAGAGTAGTGATTTGAGGAAATGTCATAAATTCACCCTTTTTCTCCCTAGGACATGCATGTGCCAGTCCCTAAGGAGTATGTGGTCACTCATCCAGGCCCCCTCTAGTAAAAGCCAGGTGGTCTTTGTACTGCTCTGTAGTAGATGAGGTATTTCTGATAGTCATAAGAATTCATTTTCCAAGACAAATAATGCAGAAATGGTGACCAAGTAAATTAGGAAGAGTACTGTAAGTAAAATGTTTCCAATTCAATATGAGTTAAATTAATTTTAGAGATTACCCTTGGAAACTATCATTTCTTAAACTGCTTCTGTGGAAAAATGCATTTTGAGTTCCAAATGACTAAATTATATATAAACTTTGGAACACTGCTCATTCACATGTTAGAAACTGATTATATTGTATTTGTACTCCATTTGAAGCCATGAGAACAAAAGGAAAATCAAATCATCAACTGGGTAATGCCACTACTGGGAGCAACAAATCTAAAGAAACAAAATAGTCTATAATTAGGAATATCATATAAGAATAAAAATGAACATATTTTACACAGTTTGTGATATTTGTGGGCTGGCTTGGTGTCTACAAGAAAGAATGTCTTATAAAATTATATCACATGAATCTAATGGCATTATATATGATTCTGTTGCAGGGGCTGAGATAGTATAAGTTTGTTATGGGTACAGAAAAAAATGATGAATTGACATTGTGCTATACACCACCTTTATCATGGTCATTCTAAATGACTCAATAAATTTCTAAAAGTTTTTTGAAACCTTATCAATGAACAGATATGGAATAGGTGATGGAAGAGAGGAGCTCATAGGCTAAAGTCCCCTCTGAATTTGGTTTTGTTTCATTTTTATTTCAAACATATTTCAACTCAATGTTTCAAAGTGAAATGAAGACAGAATTCAGGACATTCAGCACTGTGGTGAAACAGACTGGATAGAGCATAATGGAGCCATTGCTGTTTACACCTGAGAGAGTGCTATTGGCTTCCAGAATCAGTGACTAGGAACAGAAGCAAAAAAAAAAAAAAAAAAGGAAAGAAATAAGAAATAAAGGAGTGTTCCATAAGAATAAAGTCTACAGAGAGATGAATTTCTCCTAAAATTCAAAGCATGCTGCCAAAGGCTAACTGTCCAATTATGTTATTTTGAGTGGCCTAAGTACTTTTCATTTCATGTCCACAGGTCCAAATATATATATATACAGAATGGATATTATTTTACTAAGGACTTTAAGAATGTGTTTAAGGTTACTGTGAAGCTATTCACAATGTTCATTTAAAAACTCAGCACGTTTTCATTATCATTAAGGAATATATATGTATATGAATGTGTGGGTGTATATATGTACATAAATATAATTAAGGTATAATTGCCAAATAAAAATTGTGTATATTTGTGGTTGTACAAATGATTGTTTATATAGGTATACATTGTGAAAAGTTAAATCAACCTAATCAGGGAATATATTGATCAAATGCTTTATTTGGGCCAGACACTGTGCTAGGTACAAACTTTAGATCAGATATAGGGGCTACAATGTCTAATAACATTTTTCATAATGTGTTACTGCTCATGCACATAAAACCTGAGTGGCGTCCCTAGGCATCTATAATTATCAATATTTGTTTTATTGAGTATATGACTTCTTAAGTAGTCTAGTATATTATAGGATTTATTTTATATTGTATCTGCCTTTTTAATTGAAGGACATTTTATGGTCTTTATAAACTAAAGCCAAAGTATACAAATGCTTTCATTTATTGTTATCAAATTTACAAGTCAGGTAAACTCAATGTTATTTAATAAATGAAGCAGAAAGACTAAAACACTGTGTTACATTACTAACCAAATACTTTCTTTAAAAATTAACATCAGGTTTAAAAATATAAAAAGTCTTTGACTCTAAGGACCCGTAGAAGCACAAAAATTCACAGTGGTTTGTAGATGGTGCTCATCATTAAATTTTTAATTACATACCATAATAATTGTGTACTTTCAGTAAAGGAAAAAAAAATTTTTTTTTGGTACCAGGGATCGAACTCAGGTCCTTGGGCTTGTGAGGCAGGCGGTGGAACCACTGAGCTAAATCCCCGGCAAGGAAAATATTTTAAAGGATATACCAAAAAAGCCTGTCTCTTTAGAGGCTAATGTTTTTCAAGTATTGAACACCAAAAGTTCAATACCCCCATTTTCCAAGGGGAAGCATGAGCTGAGTCAACTCCTATATCTGACCTTCATGTGACTTCCTCACCTCACCTCTCTCAGAAAACCTGTTTCTTCATTTTTCATCTCCTTAGCTCCAGAGAAGAGAATCAGTTAAAAGATGAGAGCACCTGTGTGGAAGCACTTTGTAAAGTGGAAGTTTTCCTCTTGTCATTATCATCATTCCCTGACTCATTTCCTGTTGTGCTATGCAAGGCAGAGGAACCCATGAATGTAGAAGTGGGTTGTCCTGTGCAAGGGAGTTTTCTCTGCCCCACTTCCTGTCTATGCTGTTGGGTAGCTTTGCTCACTTCCTGACTGGAAGGACAGGCTTGAGTCAAACAGGACGCCAGGCTCAGGGCACAATTAGTCTTTTTATCTCCCCGTTATTGGTCCTGCCACTCTTAGAACTGAATCTGCTGATCATTTTTACGAGCAACTGGAAGCTACAGGTTGCCTGAGTGTATCCACCTTGATGTGCTGACATATGCAGACCTTGCCCTTTATTCATATTGGAAGTATTACATTGAATCAGGGATATGAAAGAGAAGCGAGAAGAGAGAGGCTTGGGGCCGGAGTTCTGGCAGCAGAATATTCTCAAGAGTGACCAGTTTCACTGGTTGACAACTGACTGTCCCTCAGAATGATGGGCTCTGAAGAAGGTATTTGCTCTGAAGTGTGTCAGTTAAATGTGGTAATTATTTTTTCTTCGAAAGGAAAAAGGCAGTAAGTAGCATGTGCTCATTCACTGACATTACAGCTTTTGCTTCCTGATCACAACAATAGATTTGGGCTGATTTCCTATTCTCAGGCAATCAGCAATGGGAGGAGAGAGAGCCATTAGTAAGGGGTCCTAGTTGACCTTCAGCTGAATTATTGTTCCTTTCTCCCGCCCTGCTTTCAATATAAGGGGGAGGAAAGAGAGTAGCTCTTCACCAAAAAGAAAAAAAAAAGGTAAAGAAAACAGGTGCATGGCTTGAGCTATCTAGCAAAGGGATATAATTAATAGCAACAGCAGCATTCTTAATCTGACAGCTGTTTTGCTTGTCCTACCCTTCATGTCAGTGAATAGGAAAATAACTCATTAGAACTATTTGTATCAGAGATATATTTAATAAATATTTGTTGGACTGTAGTATATTGAATATTGCTTGAAAATTGTTTTTATTTTTTAATATTTTTTAAAATCCCAAAATATTAGAGGCAAAGATGCAGTCTAGTTAGCATTGGCATCCTAACATAGTCCCTGGCAGTAGCTTTGCCAAATGAAACTCTACAACCAGATGACTATCAGCAGATTTCAAATTCATATTTTTGACTCTTGCTATGTCAGAGATGTCCTATCCAAAGAGAAAATGTAAATCAGAAATATCAAAAGCTCAATTTGATGTCATCCCAAACAAATATCTCTTTGGCTGTGCAAATGAGTAGCAGTAAGTACAGCCTGAAACTCAGAGAAAAGAACATTACTTTCCAACAATTGGTATTGATAATAAAGCTACTGACAACTAAAGCCATTTGGGGAGATTGGATGTTCTCTTGTTATAACTTTTGGAGCATTTTATGTCACTTGGAGAAACCTTAGGAGTGTTTTTCAGTGATGCTGTGTAAGACGAATTTCTCTTAATAGCCTACCTCATTGTTATTACACGTGAGTTCAGCATGAGTAGTCATGGTGGTAATATAACTGCTAATAGCACTTGGTGCTAATGGTATCTTAGGTTAACATAAGAACAGTTAGGTGAAGGCATGGGCTGGCAACAATTAATATCAAATAGAACCCAAATAAAAAACAAAACCATAAACATCAATAATGACATTGCTCAGTGAGTTCAAAGGAAAACAAGTTGAAAATTATTTTTTGTTAAATACAGCATTTTTAACTGTGATAGGGGAAATCCTCCATATAATTAAATTCTTGATGTCAATTAACTTAGAATTTCTCAATCTACCTTGTGTTGTACTTTAAATATAATAATCAGATTTGTTAACTTCCTAAATTTAATGCTAAATGCTGAACTCAAGCTATAATTAGGCAATCAATATTCTATACATTTTCATTAATGTATTGTGTAAAAGCACCTTTTTTGTTTTTATACAATTTCTTGCATTTCATAAAGTAAGGATGCAGCCCAATATTTTTATTAGTAGGCATGAATCATATATATACGTGTGTATATATGTATATATATGCTCAAGATATGGAATACATGTATACCTTCAAGATATGAAGCCAAAAACCTTTTGCAAAACAAAAGAAACAAGCAACAGAGTGAAGAGACGAGTATCAGAAAGTTACAAATTAAAACTACAATGAGATTTCATCTCACTCCAGTTAGTATGGTATTACAAAAAAGACAAAAAATAACAAATGCTGATAAGGATACAAAGAAAGGGGACTCTCATACACAGTTGATAGAAGTGTAAATTAATACAGCCAATATGATAGACATTATAGAAATAGAACTACCATATGACTCAAAAAATTCCTACTACTGAGTATATCCAAAGAAATTAAATCAGTATGTTGAAGATTTTTCTTCATTCACATGTTTATTGCACTGCTATTTACAATACCCAAGATGTGGGATCGATCTGGGTGTCCATCAACAGATGAATGAATTAAGAAAATATGATATACACATACAATAGAATATTGTTCAACCATAAAAAATAATGAAAATCTATCATTTAAAGCAGCATGGCTGGAAGTAGAGAACATTCTGTGTATTGTTAGGTTTTTCTTAGACTTAATAATGAACTTTTAGAGGAGGCTTCCCAGTCAACATGCCACAGCTCCCAGTGCAGAGTAGGGGCTTCCAGGACAATCTACCACCATTCCCAGCAGAGGAGGTGAGTCTCATGTGCACCAGCAGCACCCCCACCCAACCCCCATCAAAATGAAAAGACACATAAACAAGCCTCAGAACCAGACTTCCACATCACCTACAGCAACCCCAAAGGGAAGCGAGATGGAAACCTCTGATACTCAACCACCTGGACTCCCTGAAATAGCAACAAAAGAGGATCTGGAAAACATGAAATCAGAAATAATTTCTCAGATAACAGGAGAAATTGTGCCCTTAGTGCAAGACATGATTAATAAATCTAGAGAGGACACAGATAAAAACATAGAGGAGCTGAGAAACATGATGGAATCCCAAGATAGGAAACAAATGGAATCCATAAAACAGATGCAAACAGATTTCCAAGAGATTAAAAACTCCATTGAAAGATTATGCAGCAGAATAAGCTAATGTGAAGTCAGAATTTCAGAAATAGAAGATAAGATTGCAATTAGTGATCAGAAAAAGAAAAATTTCTTTAAAATAGTAAGGAACCATGAGAAATCAATCCAGCAGCTCATAGATGATGCAAAGAAGAATAACATAAGACTGATTGGAGTCAATGAAGAAAGAGGAGAGAGTACAGGCAACATAAAACAAAATCTATTCACAGAAATGATGGCAAAAATCTTTCCAAGCAGGGGAAAAGAACTTGACATACAAATAAGTGAGGCATATAGGACTCCAACTAGCCTTGATCAAAAAAAAATGTACACATAGGCATATAATAGTTAAGATTCCAGAAACCTAACAGAAGAACAAAACTCTGCAAGCAGTGAGAGAAAAGAAACAAATCACATACAAAGGAAAGCCCATCAGAATCATAGCAGACTTCTTTCTCAGTGCAAACCCTCAAGGCAGGAAGAGCTTGGAATGATGTATTTCAAGCCCTAAAGGAAAACAACCTCCAACCCAGACTGATGTACATGGCAAATTTATCTTTCAAAATTGATGGAGAAATAAGATACTTTCATGACAAAGAGCACCTGAGGAAATTCATGAATACCAAACAAGCACTCCAAAGAATTTTAGACAAAATCCTAGGAAAAGGCAACAAGGATCACAATCCCAGGAAGCCCAGCAGAGTGAATCCACTGGGCATGACAAGAAATTAAATGCAAAGAGAGAGTCGTGAAGAACATGCCGAATCAGCCTGATTCAGACAGGCAGGTCTGTGGACACCATAGCAAGGTCACAAGTCACACGGAACACACTGAATCAGCCTACCTCCCGGCAGCAATCCACTGGACAACCCCCACCCCCCCGCCCTACCCGCTCCTCTGGCCTCTTCTCTATACTGCCACCTGGTTACACACTACAAAGATGCAGAGGACACCAGACCACCAGACCACTATTCTGGGTAAGTTCGAGTCATCTTCACCTCCCATCAGGACCGGGACTATCTTGAACCTGCAATACAACTCTGCAGAGTTCAACCCTACAGGAGGACAGGGAGCTCAACGTGATACATGCAGCCAGAAATCTGCCTGAATCTCACGGGTCTGTGACTGGCTTGCTGAGACTCATTGACTTATAGCTGCACACTGCTACCCATGTTGTCTATTGTGACAACAGAGACATACCCTGAAAGAGGCCCTTCATCTTCATTGTTATTTTTTATTCCCAAAATTAGTATTATTAGTTTTTTTTCTCTTTTCTTTTCTTTTTCTCCTCTTATCTTTAATTTTTTTTCCTACTCTTTGCAAATATTTATTTTTCTCTCCTTTTTTTCTTTTCCTTTCTTGTTTCTTTTCTCTTTCCTTTCTCTCTCTCTTGCACTCACTCTTGCTCTCCCACATTGTTCATTTTCCCTTTCTGTCCCTGTTCTGGCCCTCATTCAGAGTTCTTCTTTATTTTCCTATTATTCTCTTTTTCCTTCTCACCTGTGTCCTCTGGCCACACTGCTAACCTTCCCCTATCCTTCTTCCTATCTATCCCTCCCTCCCCAACCCCTTCTAACTCCCCATCCCTAAGGGTAAAGTTGTTATATTGAAAAGTTTATTCACTATATGTTGGGTTGGTCCTCGATCTTGATTTAATTCACACAGCTAAAGGTTA
>NW_004624785.1:9899371-9910747 GCF_000247695.1 Heterocephalus glaber | reverse complement strand
CTGGAAGTCTGGTTTTGAGACTTATTTATGTGTTTTCTCATTTCAACTGGGGTGGGGGGCTGTTAGCGCCTGCATGGATTACATCCTCTGAGCTGGGTGAGGTGGGACAGGGGCCGGGAGCATCGGTAGGGATGGTGGCCCAAAAGCCCTTTCCTGTGGGCTGAGAGCAGCCAGAGGGATGGTGGCCGGGAAACCCCTTCCTCTGGGCCAGGAGCAGTGGGACGCTGGCTCAGAAGCCCCTACCTCTGGGCCAGGCACAGTGGGACTCAGTACCTTGGTCTGGTGGTCTGGTGTCTTCTGCGTCTTTGTAGTGTGGAATCAGGTGGCTACATGTCTGCAGCGGGCTGATTCGGCATGTTCCGTGCGACCCAGGACCTAGGTAGGGCTTGGGCAGACCTGCCTGTCTGCAGTAGGGTGACTCGGCGTCTTCTGCGCGACTCAGGACCTTGGCAGGGCATGCACAGACCTGCCTGTCTGCAGCGGGCTGATTCGGCGTGTGTTCCGCGGGACTGGGGACCTCGGCAGGGTGTGGGCAGACCTGCCTGTCTGCAGCGGGCTGATTCGGCGTGTGTTCCGCGGGACTGGGGACCTCGGTAGGGTGTGGGCAGACATGCCTGTCAGCAGCCTGTATTGCCTTTTAAAAGTTTCATACTAACAGTTGTATTTTCCCATCATTTAAATCTTTTATTAACTTGGAATTAAATATGGTATATGATGGGAGATCCAATTTCATTCTTTCCCCACGTGGATGACCAACTCTCCCTGCAGCATTTATTGAAAAGTACATCCTTTCTCCATGAATTGCAGTGCCAGAAATGTCATAACAAGCTTGTGGCTGTGTCTCTTTCTGGGTTCTCTGTTCAGTCCCATTGTTCCAACTGTGCATTTCATGTCAACAATATATAGTTTTAAGATTATTATTTGATAGGACAGTTTTTCCTACCTTATTCCTTATTCTGGAAGTTAGAGGGGGGAAAAACACATCCTAATGTGAAAGAAATGGTAGTCTTAATTTCATTCATTTATCAAAAATTCATTAAGTACTTATCATGGTTCAGATAAGCCCTAAGAATTGAAAATTGAGTAAGACACAATCCTCATCCCAAAGGAATAAACAACATAGGAAGGAAAACTGATGAAGAATTACACTTTTATTCTATTGTAAGAAAAAACAAAAGATCCATAAAAAAAACTTCACATAGAGAGGGGGGAAATAATTACACCCAAAGATAATTAGGACAATCTCGACAAGTGGGACCAATAAGTGATAGTTTTAGCTTGGTCTAAAGACATAAGTTGACATTTTACAGGAGAGAAAGGGGAAGGAATTACAGGGAGGAGAAACTTTGTGCAAAGCTAAAAGTGTGTAATCTGTTTTATAATCAAGGATCAAGCTAAAAAGGAAAGGGATCAGATTAGAAAAGAGGTTATGGCCCCACAGGGATCCTTATCTGCCCAGGTGAGCTTGAACTATACCCTGTAAACACAGGTAGACTCAGGGATTTGAAGTAGGAAATAATGCCAATTTGGTTGTGTACTTGGTGGTGTGAAAGCAGAGATCAGGGGGGCTTGAGGAGGGCAACACAAGTAGGAAGGCTGGCCCAGAGGCTGTCAAATTTCCCCTGGGAGAGCTGCTGAGGGCTAAATATAGAAAGGAGTAAAAGGGATGGCATAACAGTCATAACAGGTCTAAAGACACTAAAAGGGTGAAAGAACAGGGAAGGCATGGTGGCAACAGTGGTCAGACATAAGGGGAAGAGTAGACTAAATGTCAACAAAATTTCTATCTTGAGTAACTAAGTGGATGGGGACAGCACTCAGGACACTTAGACCACATACGTGATGGAGGAATATTGTGAAGGACTGGAAGAGAAAAGGGATGATCCATGACTTTCAGTCTGACCATGGTAAGTTGAAGGGCCCTGGGATAGGTGCATAAAAAGGAGGCAATTGGAAGCACAACTGAGTGCTTAAGAGCTAGTTATCCACCATCAAAACCCAAACACCTCCAGCACACTCTCATTCCTCATTAGGCCATTCTGAATAACTGAAACCCTAACCATTCTAAGTCCTTAGCCCAGATCCTACAGCCAATAAAGACAGTTCAGCTATCAGATAGTTCAGAGCATCCATGTGTTGTGTATATACAGCCTCAAGACCTTCTTCCTCTTCTCTTCATGGGATGGAGAGGGAGAGAGGTGCAGACTGAAAAGTTCTGGGGTTCTTAGTGATAGTCATTTCAAAAAAGTGCCCCCATAGGATGAGTAGCCCTGATGGGGACATTCCCTCAACTTTTACAGTCTCCACCCCAGTGACTGGAAGAGAAGGCTTTTAAATGTGCACCCAGGGTCTTTCCTTCTATAATTGTTGTACCAACGTGCTTTAGAGGAACTTTGGGGGCCCAAACTTATGATGGAGAGAAGGATATTTGGAAGAGAAGGACCAATTAAAGTGCAGGAAGTCAAAGAGATTTGTTTAGTTAAATTATTGGCTATTAATAATGGGATCTATCATCTTTATTCTGTGGTTAGGTTATGATGATTATGTTTCTAGATCAAAATAGAGAGATTGATTTCTAGGTACTCATAGAATACTTAAATATATATTTTCTTTGTTTCATGAAATATCTATGACATTTTTCTAATGATTGTCATTATGTATTAAATTTTGAAGGTACACTGACACCCTATAAAAATTAAATTATTACCTTTGTTTTAGATACAAACTTCAGATATAATGTGTACCCCATTACCCCCTTTAGGTTAAATGCTGATCATTGCTGATTAAAATAAATGGCCAGCTTAAAATGTGGGGTGTTGTCATGCATCCACATTAAGTCTTATTCCAGCAAACACCAAGAGTCTGACTATTGACTTATTGTGTAGTAATTTTAAAGTATCCATACTATTTGATGCAAGCAACAACTCATAAGCTGAGCACTATAAATTCCTTTACTCTGATATTATATACACAGGAACAGATTGATTCAAATGAGATTTGACTTATATTGCAAAGAAATGAAACCAAGAAATATAAGGATATATTTATAGATTGAACACATTTACATCCATCACATTGTACTTTGCACTTATTCCTAAATAAGGATCACCAAAAGAACAAATCATTACACAAAGCAGGCAAGCAATCTACTTCTTAAAATTCTTGACTAATGCTTTCCCCTAAAACCATCCTTTTCCACTCCTTTAACTGTTAAGTACTAGAGAGCCCTGACATCATTGAGCATAGAATCATATTTACACCTTACATCTTTTACCTTTTTTAGTTTGATAAACAGTTGTTCTGGAGAAACCGGTGCCATGTTAAATTCTTGCTGGCAATGCCAAGCTGATTCAAGTGCTTAGTCCTAATTATTTGGGCAAGAGCCTGTGCACTTCTTTGAAATCTGGCATCACAGGAAATGTATCTATATGTGTCTCCAGCCCAGCCTGACCTGTGAGCTCCAGAGTGGCTGACCTCGCACACCTATCAGTGCCTCTTCAGCAGCTGTGTGGTCCCTGATCCACTCTGAGTGTGCTCAGTGATGAATTTCCCCACATACTAACTCAGCTGTTATCCAAGAAGTTGATAGGGCTTTCTGAATCACTTTCTTATTGCTGGGACACAATACCAAACACCTACAACTTAAAGGAAGAAAGGTTTATTTTGGCTCACAGTTTGTAGAGGTTTCAATCCATAGTCAGCTGACTCCAAGGCAGGGAAGCATGGCACAAGGGCATGGAAGAAGAGACTTGCTCAGGGATTTGCCAGAAAAGAAGCAAAGAGATAAATCAAAGGAAAAGAGAAGGAGATACACCCTTCTAGGCCACACCAAGTGACCCACCTTTCAACCAGGATTCACTTCCCAGCATTACATTTATCTATAAACTCAAGAGTGGACTAATCACACTAATGAGTATCTTGCTCCCATGATCCAGTTTCCTCCCAAAATCCCCACCTATGAGCACATGAGGCTTTGGGGGAAATCCAGATATAAACCATAATGGGTTGAAATATGCTTCCCATATCTATGTCGAAATCCTAACTCCCAGCATCTTAGAATGTAACCCTATTAGAAATCAGGATTATTGCAGGCGTAATTAGTTAAGATGAATTCAAGTTGGCCATAATACCACATGCCTATAATCCCAGCACTGTGGGAAGCTGAGACAGAATCACAAGTTCAAGTCCAGCCTGGGCAATTTACCAAAGGAGCAAAACCCTGTTGCAAAATAGAAAATTAAAAATAAAAAAGGCTGAGGATGTAGGTCAGTATGGAATCTGGGTTCAATCCCCAGCACCAAAAAAAAAAAAAAAAAGTTAATACTGGCATAGGCAGGGCCTCTAGTGTCCTTACATATAAAAAGAGACAATTTAGGGCCAGGGAGTTAGCTCAGGGGTTCTGCTGCCTGCCTCAAAAGCACAAGGACTGGAGTTCGATCCCCGTATCAAAACAAAAGAGGAAATTTGGACACTGACATGGACACAGGAAAATGTCCTGTGATGAAGGCAGAGACTGGGATGATGCCTTTCCAAGGCCATAAATGCCAAACATTTTCAGCAACCAGCAGAAGCAGGACAGCAGCCTGAAGCAGATTCTCTTTTGCAGCTCTCAGAAGGAAACAATCCTGCCCGCACCTCGATCTTGGACTGCCAGCCTCCAGGACTATGAAACAATACATTTTGGTTATCTAAGTCAGTTTAAGGTACTTTGTTATGGCAGCCCTAGCAAACTAATACTTCGCCAGTACCTTTAAAAGGAAGTAGCAGAAGAACAAGTTATTACAGTCACTTTTTTAAGAGCAGAAATGACAACTTTTAACAGAACAAAGTTAATCATTTTTAGATTATTCACTTTATAAGAGCCTTCTGGTTCTTAAAATCATAATTACTGTATATGGTGATAGACAGTAGAGTGAGAAGAGGTTTGATGGAAATGTGCTCTTCAAATGAGTGGTGCATATTACACTGATGGATGGTTGATGGATATATGTGGAAGAATGAGACCCTGTTATAGTAAAATAGGCTCTGAGCTATGTATAATCTAAACATATTGGTACCCAAGGCCCAATGCATGAAGCTTCTGCTCTGACATTAAACTAACACATTCATTAAAAAGTTACAAATGACAAATGTTCAAAAGTAATCATAGACCAGTTTTCCATTCATAAAGAGGAGCCCATCTATTTTGCTCCTGCATATCTACAGTCAAGATTACATATGAAATATCAGTAATACTGGAAGATGAAATTGACAATGAAGTACTCTCTGTTCCAGAGGCTCTTGGGAAGAAGTTGAAAGAGCACAGTTTTGAAATCAAATCGAGCTAGATTCTTGTCACACTTCTACTTCTGAATTATATGACCTTATGCAGGTCATTTAACCCTCAAGGACTCTGATATCTAGAAAATGGAGCTAATCCTACCTCCCTCAGAAGTTATCTCAGGAATAAGTGAGATAATGTTGTTAAAGTGACTGGTACAGAGCTTAGTAATATGCTCAGTAACAATGTCAATAAATAGTAGCTGCCATTTTTGTATTTGTATTTTGTATTTATCCTTGTTTTTATCAGAGGCAACTGTTCTCCAATTCAACACTTTGACAGTTCTGAACTTGGAGATCTGTTTATTGGAATTTGAATGGTAGTAATGTTGGTGAAGCCCAGAAGAATCACTGAAATTACTACTAACATTGCTTTATTTCCTTTTCTCATTCTTTTCCTAACCACAAAGTGTACCCAGGCTGTGAACTGAAGCCCTAGAGTACAATGGTATTGTACACACTTGGGTTTGAAAGAGTCCTGGCTAAATTTAATTGAGATGAATCCTCAGTCCAAAAAATAAAAAAGAAACTTCCTATTCTGGAGGACAAATGAAAATTAAAGCAGGCTCTGCTCAAGGAAAAGTGATTAGGAGATAAAATTTTAGAGATTTCTTGAGACCTGCACAGCAGGCTCCCCTTAACTTCAAGGCAGTCTTTCTGTAAGTTTCTCAGATACAGGCCATGCTTTTGAACTTGATTCCAATCTGCGCAGTCTCTGTGGGTAGTCTCTGAAGGAGGTGGACTGAAAACTGGAAATATAAAGCAGGCAGAAGGCTCAAGGAGCAAAGTATGTTTCCTGATCATCTCAATACATCCCTGGACAGCCTTTACTTGCCAGGAAAATAACCATGATTTCAAGCCAGCAAGCTGGAAAACTATGCCAGGTAGTTTGGGAGTTAAAGGAGAAGGAACTCATTTGATATGAAGGCAGCAGTACTGTGTAGTGAGGCCTGTGTGACAAGTGCACTCTGCCACCCAGCAGCTCCGTTTCCCAGTCCTTATGGTATGTGAATCTGTAAGTTCAATGTTGCCATGTGTTTTCGTGAAAAGAGGTTAATATTTTCTGATTTGAATTTAGTGAATTACTCCAGGTAATATCCGTCCATCCCCCTCTGCTGACCCTCTACCTCCATGTTCCCTGTTGGAACTGCCCATTAATCAGCCTCGAGCTTGCCAATGGGAAAACTCATCCACAGGGCTATGAACTTGACGGGATTAGAACAAATTAGCCTGCGACGTGCATTGACAGGCTCAGGTTTGTGTGACAAGCCTGGAATGCACAATTTGGTGACAGGACTGCCTTGAGCAGCAGGGTGGCAGCAAAGCTGTGGAGGTGACATGTCCATTTGTCTTGCAGAGACAAAAGGAAATCTGAGCAGCTGATAGATAAAACACAATTAGGATAGCTTTCACGTTTGCACTCCAAACACAAAGAAAAACAGACAATTTAAAAGGTAAATGGGATCCTATGCATGCCATATTTAAATTACTTATTTTAGAGTCCACACTGGTTAAGTTCCCATGTATGTATAAAGTCACACAGGACTAAAACCCAACTCTTCTCTTTTTCAACCTAGGAAATCCATCCAGGTTACCAGGTGTAGGAAATAGATCATTTGAAGTGTGCTGTCTAGGTTCTGATTTGCCTTACAAATAGGTTACCCATCCACTTACCAAGTAAGAAAGGCTGTCCTTGCCCCAGGAGGTACAGACTTAATGGGGCAGGTCAGGGTTCTGCTTATTCCCCCCCTTCCCCCTTCTGGACCGGGACACTGGCTTCCTAAAGAGGGACTTCACTTCTGTCCTCACCTACTAGAATTTGAGTCACAGTTCATCCCTAGCACCTCACTCACTGTGAAGGAAGCATTTTAAACTCTTACAAAACTGAGACTGGTTGTCATTTCTATTATTTAATAACAAGTGGTAGCTGGGTTGAAATGAGCAAAAGATAAAGGAGTTTCAAATGAGCGTCAATTAAAGCATGGGACATACAATGTTGATAAGCAACTTACAAGTCACCCTGTGATCCTTCCCCCCTGGAGGTTTCAAACATAGAATGCTAATACTTATTTGTCTTGGTTGTTGAAGTTCTACCTGGAGTCAAAGGATGCAACAGATGACATCCATAAGCTCCTGCAAAACTTGTAGTTGAATTTCTTTCATGTTAAAGAGTGAGAATGTTAGAGGTGTGGTGGACTCCTGAGGCTGGCAGCAACATGGGGGAAGATACCAGATCAAGGCACTGAGGCTTGGAAACAAATGTGCCAACTCTACGGCTCCCTGTCATCCCTCTACCTGAACTTCCACTGCCACTTTCAGATTTCTCAGATAGGGTAACATTCTGAAATAAATCTACTTGAAGCACAAAAACAGTAACAGACACCTGACTGCCCTTATCCCCAGGGCTGACTGTTGGCGGCCTGATCTTTGGATATCTGCTTATTTCATCCTGCAATGTAATGTCACTTGTTTACATGTTTGTCTCCTAGGAGAAGGAAAGCCTTTGAGGATGGAAATGTTAGGGTAATAGCTCACAGACCACAACCTTTATTTATTACAGTCTGCCATCCTTTGTGAGATTTCCCTTCCTCCTCTTGTAAAAGAAGTTCAATTCTAATATTTTAAGGATTAAAATGGAATTTTAAAATCTACTCTCATATACTTAGATTTCAAATATTTCTAAGAAGGCAACCTTGCTATAATTCTGCCCAAAATATTGCAGAATTTCACAGGTGGTTTGTGACATTTATTCATGGAAGAAGACCCTTTTGTTTTCTCCTTAGAATTCTTCTTCACTGGGGCCAGGGATTTAACTCAGTAGTGTCACTGCTTGCCTTGCAAGCCCAAGGTCCCGAGTTCGATCCCTGGGGCCAAAAAAAAAGAATCCCTCTTCAGTGTTGTCTGTAGCCTTTACCTGTTTCTGTATATGTCCACTGTAGCAACACTAGGCCAAGAATGTTAGAGAAGCAAGGGTGTTTGGAGATAACAAACCTATGAATACCTTCAATGTCAGCCCCTACCTGTTTTTGATTAATATATAATAATTGCACATATTTATAAGGTACAGTGTGATGTTTCGATTCATGTATGTGTTGGGTAGTGATTAGCTCAGAGTAATTAGCTTATCCCTCACTTTAAACTTTTATCAGTTCTTTATAGTACCTTCAAAATCCTCTTTTCTAACTTTTCAAAAATATGTAATGCAGGGCCGGGGATTTAACTCAGTGGCACTGTGCTTGCCTCACAAGCACAAGGTCCTGAGTTTGATCCCCCCACCCTGGTACCAAATAAATAAATACACAAAATAAAAATATATAATGCAGTATTGTTAGTCATATTAACCCTGCTGTGCCATAAAACACAAGACCTTACTCCTATTTAACATTGTACCCACCGACTGGCCTTTTCCTGTCCTCTCCCTCATCTTCCAGAATCTGTGGTAACCACTATCCTATGCTCAATTTCTACAAGAGCAGCTTTTTTAGATTCCACTTATGAGTGAGATCATGCATTGTTTTTCTGTGCCTGACTTATTTCACTGAACACACTGTCTTCCAGGTCCATTTTTAAGGCTGAATCCTATTTCCATCATGTGTATATGACACATTTGCAAGAGGGGCCTTACTGTGACCAATTAACTCTTTTTTTCAAATTTTATCCATACATGTTTTCAGTATATAATGATTATATTCAGCCAGGAGAGTTGGTACATGTACATAACACACCTTAGTTCTTTTTACTTCCCCTTCCCCTCCTCTCCTTCTCCCTCTCTCTATTGCTTGGCCCCTTCCCATTTGCAAAAGATCTATCTCCCTCTTTCCTATTCACTTAACTCTTTTGTGTCAGTAGCAGGACTCTGGGCAGTCACCAGGACAGTGGATAAACTGAGAACTTTCTTATATGTCCACCCTATGTCCAAATCTTTGAGGGCCAACACCCTACTGTAGTGCATTATGAATGCTGTACTGGCCAACAGCTTGCTAGTCACAACTGGTTCTCCCATGCACAGCCCTGTACCTCCATGGCCCTGAGTTGACAGTTCTTCTAGTGTTCACCCTTGGTAGTCCCTCGCCTACCTCATCCTAGTCTTCACCCTGGCCTTATGATCGACTTTCAGCCCTCTCTCTTCATCTGGGGCTGTTCCCAGCTCCATTGTTGTCCAGGGCAATGGTTCTCCAAGTGTGATTTCTGAACCCACAGTCCCAACAGCACCCAAGAACTTGGTAGAAATGCAGACTTTCATCCTCAACCAAGACCTACTTAAGAGGAATTTCTGTGTGCAGAGACCTGCCACCTAGGTTTCCCTGTGAGTGACCCAGGTGCAAACTGAAGCTTGAGAATCACCAGTTTGGGAAGTGGCAATTGATTATGTGAACAGTTTTTCCAGTTTTCTTAATCTAAATATTCTGGAGTTGCTTCCTGTCACCCCATCAAGCACTCCACAAACTGCAGCCTGCAAACACCTGGCACCCCACCCTACCTGGCTCAGTTTTCAGAAATATGGTTACCCTGTCACCACCAGCTCCAGAGCCCCAAGCTTCCACTTGCCTGGACAAAAGTCCAGATATATAAAGAATAATGAGAAAAAAGAAAGTTTAGTCTAAAAAAGAGAAGATTAAAGACAGATGTGATACATGACTTCAGATATTTTAAGAACCATTCTGTAGAAGACTCAGAATTACATTGTATAAGTCAGAAGCAGGGCCAATAGTCAGAAGTGCAGGGCCCAGGTTTGTGCCAAATGATAAAGAAGAACATCCTGACACTGATCAGCATGCATGTAGAGTGAGCTGCCTGGGTGATGAGTTCTCGCACCACTCATGTTTGGGCAAAGGCCACTGGACCCTTGTCACGCACATGGAAGAAGAGCTTCATGAAAAGATGGTGGCTGCCCTGGATCACCTTAAGTTTTCTTCTAACATTCTGTAATCTTAGTTTCTTATAGATAATAGATACTCAACACACATAGGAAAGAAGGCAAGGAGGAAGAGATGGAGGAAAAAAGGGGAGTGAGACTTGTTAGGAAATTATTTACATGACTCATATTTTGTTTTCATTTGTATTGACTGTGGAACACCCAGCTCACCTTTCTACTGTATATTGTATTAGTAGGTGCTATTTTTATAGTTAATATACATCTGTGAATACATGTAAACAAACTACGATGGAGAAGGAGAGGGAAGATTCATTGATTTGCACAACCCATATAAATAGGTCCCCCGACCACGACACTGGCAAAGTAGGTACTGAGGACACAAGAAAGACTCAAGGCATGGTCTCTACAGTGGGCACCCAGTGAAGCATCCGGCTCCCTGAATCTCCAAGATGGCCCTACTAGATAAGTACTGGGAAAAGGTCTGGGTTTAGCACTGTACCAGAGACATTAGTACAAGTTCATCCAAAGGCAGAAAATTAAATCCACTAAGCCTAAGTCAGTTTTCCTCTTCAGACTTCTCCAAATTAACTAATGGCCCTTGCTTCCTTCCTTTTAGAAATTCTTTCTTTTCCTTGTTTCCTACATCCACTGTGTCTGTCTCTTCTGCTAACTCCCTCATACATTGCAGAAAGCATTGGAGGTTTTCTTGGGTTTTTTAGGACAGAAACTTTTATTCTTTTGCAGTGGTCACTAAAGAGAAAATTGTTTCTCAGAAACAGACGCAAAAGGCTATGTTTAAGAGACATAAATTGCTACTGATTCTTGTTTTTATTCTCATTTTAAAGTTTAAATAAAGTGACTTTTTCCTGCAAATACATGTAAAAATTTGCTACATTTAAAAATCACCGGTACACTTTTAAAATATTTTCAAATTTAGAATTCTTTTGTCTTTTAACTTGATCATAGTATCACCATATCAAATACATAATTTTTAAAGTATGCGTTTGAGGAAATGAAGGTATAAACAAACATGTATTAGGAATAGTGTAATGTAACTTTCTGTTACCACTGCTGTCAATAAGAAAGCATTATTTTTGGGCTGGGGATTTAGCTCAGTGGTTCCAGTGCCTGCCTCGCAAGCACAAGGACCCAAGTTCGATCCCCAGTGCCAAAAAAAAAAA